>JAJSRV010000037.1:549431-1106496 GCA_021527715.1 Neoseiulus cucumeris | reverse complement strand
ATTAGGTTCGATAAGTTTCTTCGTTGTCTGATATTCAACAAAAAAAGGCACTTCCGCAAAATGGCTCTGACGCTTGTGCGGTGGCATTGATTGATGAACGCGACTAACAGTCAGCTATTACGCAGCTACTGTGTTCCTTCTTCGCAGCGGAACAGTGGGCGCGAATTTGTGCTCGGTCGTTTTTTTTCCACCCTCACCTTTGTTACTCCATCGTCTAATGCCGGCTTTCCGTTGATCCACCTGTTCTCGAGAAAAGAACCGCCGCCGTCCCACCGACGGAAAGGTTGCCGACGTCGTCTGCTTACTACCGCTGATCCGCGCCCATTATTTCCCGGGAGTCCCAGGGAATAATTCCACCACTTGTAGGCTTCCTCTCGAGTCGTCTGTGAATTCTTCTACAACTCCGTTTGTTGTTGGCCCGTGCTCACTCACCCAATCTCACTTTCCTCTCCTCGCGGACCAATTCCTCTAATTGGAAAATTCGATCAGTCAAATTGGCGCCATTTGCTACCAGTGCTTCTGCTACCCGTTGCTTTGCGTCGTTGATAACACAACGTGCATTACAAGTAGGCCGACACAGACGAAGCACAGGAACGTGACGGCTCCGGTGTCCCTGCAGTTCTCCTCGACCAGGGGCGATGGGAGAAGACGGGGAGAAAGAAAGAAAGAAAGATCCAAGTTGACGTGTTGACGTGATGACCACGTAATTACGTTACATATGCTTTTCTGTAGAGGTCACGTCGGTCGGTGCATAAGTGCCCGAATACCCAATGCAGATCCTTTGTGCGACGTTTGTCTGCGAAGTTCCTCTGGAACGTCTTCGCGTTCGTTCGTTCGTTCGTTTGAGCTCCCGTCTCTTCTTTTTTTTTTGTCAGCGGAGCGACTAGATCGTCTGAATTCAAATTCACTTCAAACAGACAAGGTCTCATCATTTATCTCCTCGAATTTCCGTTGTTATCGTGACCCGGCGATTCGAGGCGTTGGAGAGTTCCGAGGGAACTGCATGCTTTTCCTATTCCTATGATTCTCGGACGAATTGCCGGAGTCGTTGCTCGATCGTTAGTTTGCGCGCAACGTTTACATCTTGATTTAGCTTTCCGGGTAAATGATTTGGTTGCGTCATGAATATGCAACTTACCAGTTCCTTCATTCGATTTCTGCTCGCGATCTAAGTTCCCGGGGACGAAGCGACAACTTCCGCGCCCACTCGGAGACTCTGCAAGCTCCCTAATCCGTGGAACAGTGAGATAGGTAGGCGTCACCAGATTTGTCGGCAGCGACTCAGAACCTTGCGCATGATCCTAGATTCTGGAACTACGAGAGAAGGGTACATTATTGGACGGGTCGGAGTCTTCATCGAGATTCCTTTGTTCACCGACCTCCAATGTAGTTCTGAGGGTTGCTCGAGACTCCTGTTCTGGACACGATTCAGCGGGGTATGGCTTAGTCGAACTTGAGCCTTAGCCGCCGTTGTCGATAATCGATTCTGATGACGGATTATTCATGAAGAATAATGAGCAGCTCTCCTCCAGGTTCCTTGTCCATGTTGCACGTTTTTCTTTGCCGTTTTCCTCCTCGTTTCGGGGGTCCGCCTCTCGCTAGTTTCAAGGGACCCGGAGAAACCACCGAAGTGGAAGAATGCGAGTTTGCTCTTTCTTCGCTCCACCGAACTGGCAAGAGAAACTTCACGAGTTTGAGTGGTTGTCCGAATCATTCCTTCCAGCGCAGCGGTCGAATGCACTAACGGAATGAACTGCACTCTGTCAGAGGTGACCTATCGCTACCACTGCTTCGCGTGGAATCATCGACCGCCCTGGAACGGGGCGGAACGCAGCGTTTGGTTTTTGATTGAGATTCTCCTGCGAGCGAGCGAGCGAGCGAGCCGCCGCGCCGGTTACAATCTATGGAGTTTGAAGTTTGTCGAGCACAATGTGAGTCTGGTCGGAACCTGAGACGGATCACCCACCGGCAGTGAACAGAATGGAATAGCGACACCGAGTCGCTCCCTTCGCAGGGCTCATTTGAGTTCTAACTCACAGTCAGCTACACGGACTAACCATGAAGCGGTGTATCACAATGACTTCTCGATTTCGATTTGGAAATCGATGTCTGAATGCATCGTTTGTTGACAGAGGGTCCCGACGTGAACGGATCACTTGTTTTCTGTGCTCGAACGTGACCGCACGAGCAAACCCGTGGCCCGGTTCGAAAAAGCTCTGTTGTCGTGGCTTTCACCGTTTATGCACACGTATGTTAATGCAAACATCTATGTGAGCTCAGATTACCCGAGAATCGCATCGTGTAGCCCTAAATAATAGGAGCACACATTTCGCATCCAGGACTCGATCCGGATGCACTGTAAATTGACGATGTCGCAGAGGCACGACGCTATTTCAAGCACAGCACTCGACCACCATCGGCGAAGGGAATTCTTTGGAACTTCGCATCGAAATAGCAGAACGGCAGCGCAGCCAATCTCTAACTCTGGATATCAAGTTACCCGAGAGGTAAAAGAACGAACACAACAAAAAAAAACTGCTGTGCAATACAGAGTTTCGAGTTTCTAGACTTCCGAATGGGTTTCTGGCGATTTCCGGAACATCACAAACATGTCCAGATAGCTTTCTGGAACTCGATTCCGCCGTGCTTTGGGTACTCTCTCTCTCTGGAAAACGTGAGCGTCCGCAACAAGTGGAAAATCTCCGCTGTTTGTAGAAGGTAAACCGAGTGTGGGGAGATTTATATGCGGAACGGGACATCCATTCGAGGGCCGTATAATCTTATTAGCCCATATTTCTTCCCGATCGGAGTCAACGTAAACAATGTTCAACAAGGACATTCGTTCCCCCGTTTTAGTATGCCTGTGTCCGTGGGTTCCTTTTCAGGACGCTTCGTCGTCCTTCGTATAATGAGCGCGGGATCCCTCTCAGGTTCTCCTCGCGGAGCCCACAATTAGCTATTCATGTCCACGTGGCACGGCAGCATACTTTTTGTCTGCCGCAACGACAATGTTTGAAATCTGTTCGAGAGAGGCGCCCGGTGCGTGCATCGATTATGTTCAGGACGAGCATCCAGCCATTAGAATCTAGCGAACTCCACAAAACGGCCGAACTGGCGACCCTGTTCTTTTCCTTTTGAATTGCTCAAAACATTGCGATGCGGACAGCCTCAAAAGCGCTTCATGATGCGCTAGCGTCGCGTTGGCTTTCATCCTTTCAGCCTCGCTTCCAACGCGAAGTCGAATGGCACTCGACCTACCGCGGATAGTCGTCCAGATATAGAGCAAGAGTATGGTACTAGACTGGATGCGGGAACGAAGCTGTTTTCCAAACGAGCCGAATGACACGAGCTGGAAAACGGATGATTCGCAATCAGGACGAGTAGTTCAGAAAACTGCTCAGCGTTATAACCTGATGCTCGAGGTCCGATGCGGATTTGCGAGCCCGGTATCGTTATATCACGTTAAGGAGGCATATGGAGTATGGGTAATGGCTTAAATGAATTTCAGGATTCGAGGGTGAAGGAACTCATATCAGAGACCAAATGAGTTCTTCGTCACTCTTCAGAAGTCCTGATCCTAGAATGCGACTCCTGAGGGATTCCAGGATTGTTGTAGATGAAACGAAATGGGAGAGTTCTCGCCAAAGTTCCGAAGTCCCAAGCATCTTCCGTCGAATGTTTGAAACCATAAACTGTCGTTGAACCGCCTCGGAGAGGCTCGATTGGAAACGACTGCTTCAGTAATCGATTGTATCTGTTTCTGCTCCGATCATCTTGGTTAGCGTTCACTATTTGAGAGGAAATATTCGGACGAAGCAACATACGAAGGTAAATATAGTTCCGGACAGGAGTTTCACTCCAGGAGTAGCTTTCCTCAATCGCTGCTCAACCGAGCGAGGTCATCTCGTGAGACTCGAGCAAACTTCCGGCAACTGAAGTATCTCGACAGAAAGTGACTTTTTCCGATTCCTCTATTAGAGTCCGGGTGACTCGAATCGCAGACTAGGACGGCGCGCCGCTATTCTGGCTGCTGGATTACTGATGAGCACTCATTCGAAAATTCGCTGCAAGTATCTTCCGATTCGAACGAATTTTAGCAAAAAAAAACTGAAGGAATCAAATCTAAGCGGATAATCGCGAAGAGCTCCGCATGTCTGAGGCGGACGGAGAAATCTAAATCAGGTTTTCTTGATAGAAAGGCCCGGGGAACTTCTTTGAGAAATCTACGGACGTAATTCTCTTGTGTTATTTGGTTATCTTTAAGTCTCTCACTTTATTCGCGAGTTCATCAGCTGTCCCTTCGGAATAAATCAATTTCCACTCTGAGTTTCGCGAAGGGTTCTGCGGCGATGAATCCGCAGAGGGAAATATTTCGCACTCACGAAATCATTTGTAGAATATCGTCTGCAATGAGATTTCGCGTGCTCTTCGCAACTTTTCAACATCCTTGATATGGAAATCGGAAGAATTCCTTCCATTTCCAGATTTCATTTTCATCTTCCTTAAAAGAAAGTCAACAAATCGCACTGAGCTCATATCATGTTCTGTTTTCGATTGTTTTCATCGGTTAAGAGCAGGTTTCTCTCCTGAGGCGGTTTGGGGTACGCGCTTTTGCAGATGAAGAGCTTTGTATGTTCTGCTAGTGCGGGCTTTATATTTAGACCGGGTTCTGAACGTTACGACAGAGACTTTTGGCCGAAAACGAGTTTTTTGTGAGTTTTTTTTTGCTGTTGGCAAGTGGGCGGATCGGCAGCCAGAGGGGTGGTAGAAGCTGTGCGGAGTATTTTGCGGACCAGTGGATGGCTCGCCATGGTCGGAAAGTCGAATGCAGGCGGCGAGACTTTTCTGTCTGTGCTCGACGACCTCAATTAGGATCTTGGAGGCCTCCGGAGCCTCGTTCAACGCTCGTGAGCTTCCTCCACGTCATCGATAATTGCGGCTGACCCGGATGTATCGCTTCTTCTTTGTGTGCTCGGCCGCCGGGAAACATTTGAACAAAAGATCAACCTTATTCTTGAATTCTTGCGTGATCGTCTTATTCCATCGTGGGCAGGAAGCCATTTCTGACCACGGAGCAGGTATTTCAGATTCTACTCGGTCTCGAAAGATTGGAAGGCAGCACCAAGTGGAGACGATCTCCGTCGGAATTCAGATCAAAATTCGCAGGAACAACACCTGGTTCACATTCTACTGAGAATCTAAAACTTCGACGGTTATTCGTCACCTCCAAATTCACCGCCGTCGCAGCCAAGTGAGACGAAACTTCCGCAGACGAAGGGTGACCTCTGATTGCTCTCGAGCGTCTCCTTGGCGGAGTTCTTCGCTCGCAGGTTCCGAATTCAACTCCTTCGAGACTCCTTCGACCTCGTTAGGCGGAAGTGTCTAGCTTCAGCCTACACGAAATACCTATCCAGTTCGAGAACAAAATTCTAAAACATCAGCCTTCCTACGCCCTCGGCCTGGAAACAAAGCTCGAAAGTCGCAGGACTATTCCAAAATTTCGCGTGGAACGAAGAACCCGAAAGTGAGGACTCGTTTCTGCCCTCGACGATTCCAACTGTCCGAGGAAATCATCAGACTGGAATCATCAACGCCACAGACTTTCTTCCGTAATCCAGGATCAGGTGGTCCGTGCGGGGAAACTCGCGGATCGGGATCGTTTGTTACCAACTGTCCAGACGCTCGACGTCGCGTCTCGCAATGCAGCTCAAGTCCTTTCGAGCTTTTGCTTCCGCAGCGGCGGAAGCTACGCCACGCCGTCACCGAGTCGAGAGCAAACGTTAAAAGACTACTTTGTGATGTAAATCTCTTGAGCGGAGAAAGCCTCACGAAAGAGTTTCTTGGTCAGTCAATGCTAGCACGGCTAGGGTCAGGAGAGCTCACACAGACTATCAGGAGGAATGAGAGCCGCCAGCTCGAGGGAAGGTCACCGAGAGAAAAGCGAGGAAAGACGTGAAGCCTTCAAGCTCAGATCAAAAGTTCACTTTCGTCATTCAACTGCTTTTTTTGTGTGTGTGCTGCTTTTCGGAGTGTAATCCTTCTTCTTCTCCTTCTCCGACGGACCTCGAAGCTGACTGACTCGCTGGCCGGCTGGAAGGTTACACAGACGGACGTCGTCTTCTCTCCTACGGCGACCAGTTCCTCGTTATCCGAGCGCTTTCTTTTCAGGACTATTTTCCCCAGCCTTGCCACTTTCACTTTGCTCCAGGTACTCGCAGACTAGAAGCGTTCTATTTTCGCGCCGAAACTCATTGTCGGCTGAGCCGAAACCGGCCAAGATCAGCTCATCGACTCCTGAAGCACAAAAAAACTTCAAGGAGAATAGTGATTTCAAGTTTCAGCCAAGGAGACAGCGACCTCGTCGGCTCGTCGACGTGAGATCTCCTCCCGCTGGATCGGGGCATCGGCGTAACGTTGGGTCATTCCACTCGTGGTTACTTCCAGAGACTCAGGATACGACTATCCAGGAGGAGATGCAAGCGGTTGAATAAGCAAGCTCACCGGAAAGCAGAACAGCGAAAACCCAAGAAGCAGCCTCGGCCAGTGAAATATTTACGCAACGCAATAATGACGGGGAAGAACACAATCAACGAAACGAATTGGCTTTTTTTTTCTATGGCTGCTGTCCCTCCGTGCGTCGATCTTGACCCTCCGCGCGTCGCGATTCTGTGATGAAAACCTCGAATTCGTTCGGCGTCAGGATCGAGGTCGATCTCCGAAATCTGGTCGACGGTTTCCTTTTGAAAACGAAATCCGACGTCAATTTGAATATTGCAGAATTAGGCAAATGAACACGAAGCGAGCGCTGGTAGGTGGCTCTGTCGGAGGGAGCAGTCGAAGGCTTCAATAGCCGCCGTCATTCTCCGACAGACAGAGGCGGAGGCGCCAGCGATCGGAGAAGCGGGCGTTTTCAAAGTCGCACTGGAAACCTCGTTTCCTTTGTTATCAGCTGAGAATGTGGCCATTAGGATGTGTTAGGAGGGAGAGTTGGAGGGAGATACCGCGTCGCCTCGGAAGAAATTTATTGCACGGAGTATAATGTAGGAGACGAGAAAGTCTGTCCGACAGAACGAAAGCGAAAGGGAGAGGCGAGGATAATGTCTTCTCCCGAAAATAAGTGACATTCTCGATACCTCCCCGACTCCCTCTCACTCTTTCCTTGGCCGTCGAGCGAACGACGATTTCGCTTCAGTTTCCGAAGACGCGGCTCAGAGCCTGGAAGAACGGAACAAAAAACTTGTGTCTGCCCAGGGAAGGAGTCCAACAGTCACCAGAAGATGGAATTCATCAAACATTCACTTGGAATTCCGGGACTGACTTGAAGAAAATAATATCGACCCGCGAATGACGATAGATTTGGGGAATGTTGTGCGGGTTACTCGTTATTCAACAGGCAATGTCTAAAGTGATACTCTGTGTACAATCGAGCTCTTCACCGCCGAAATGAAACTCTGTGACCTCAGGCAGACAGAACTCTTCCTCTTTACCCTTTCTGTCATCGTTTCTCGTTCTCTTTTTCTCATGATAGGATACGTCCTCGTATCAGGCATCATGATTTCCATTCCACTTCGAGAATCATCGCATTATTCAACCCTTGTACCGGCGCGTCAGACGTACCGAGCCGTGCAAGTGTCTGCTACTCCTTGAAAGTTCGTCTCGTAATTACAACCCACTAGAGAGGAGCTGAGAGCTAGGTACGTCACCTTTATGCCCAAAGCTCGCCGTGATGATATTCACCTTTATGCCTTTGCTCCTGAGTGGCGGTGGTAGTAGTCCTGGTTTTACGAGCGATAAACAGCCGCCAGCTGCTCTTATGCAGCAGGAGCAGCGGTAGCATCGATGGATTCATCAACAGAGCTTACTCCTTTGCAGAAATTCAGCTCTCCGGATATTGCCACTGGCGGGAACTCTGTTATAATGCGCACTTGCTCAACGATCCGCCCGCGCCGCGCCGGCCGCACAATAACTGAGGTTGCGGAGGTTCGATCATCTAATTTACGTCGGTCGTTGCGAGCATTGTTCTTAAGCACCCAAACCTCGTTCCCTGGCCGCCAGAGCGTTCGTGGGAGAAAGCACCGTGAATTTGGAATAATCGCTTTGAGTGAATTTTGGTCGACGGAGCAGAGTTTCATTTTTTTCTCGCGCGACAGAGAAACCGCTCGTGGCAACGATTAGAGGGCATTGATTCCTCCGGTTTCCAGCTGAAGTAATAGTTTCCTTCCCGTTTTTGGACCCTGTTGCTACCGAGAAGTTTCTTTTCAAATTTGATTAACGAACGTGGGGGCGTTCTCTTCTTCATCAACGGACTGCTCGTGTAAGGACGGCGCAAGGCTATTAATTTAAAATGAGCAACAGGTAAAGATAAGTCCAAGGATTCCTCCGAAGAAGCTGTATTCCGCTGAAGGGAGCTCTTCGATGCTTGGAAAGCAACCTCGGGTTTTCCAGTTCAGTTCTGGTCACAGGTTCGCGAATTCGTCGAGTTTGATACTCTCGGGCGAAGAAGAACTCCTCGAAGGCAGAACCAGGAACAGGTTCAGGAGCGTGAAATTGTTCTTGTCCACAGGTCATTCTTGCCTCGGCTGAAGAGTGAAAAATGGACAGCGCCCAGAGCACGAGTTTAATGGAAGGCTGAAAGAGCAATTCCGTTCGCTTCACCTTCCAACTGGAAAACCATTGTAGAGCTTTTCGGCGATAGCAACTCCTCCAGGCTCTGAAACAACGGGGGGGAGGGGGGGGGAATGAGTCGTATTGGATGGACCGGGTAGAGATTGAAAAATGTCGCGAACGGACGGCAACGATAGTCAGGCACTTTTGACATTGACATCGATGGCTTCTGCTCCCCGTGGCAGACCAACCATCGGAACAAAACGAAGCGAGCCGCCTCCGGCTACAGCTTGTTAGACTTCTAGCACTGAGGAATGTCTTCGGAATCATGACGTTAGGAGACTGAAATTCCCGAATTCTGAACTCGAAATTTCCACTTCGATCTCTGAGAGCTGAACGGAGATTTCAGTCGTCGAAGAGAAAACTTCAACTCGGAGTAGACGAACTCGTGTGGGAATCGAAATCATTTATAGCAACTCTCACTGTGGCTCTGGATCATTTGCGCGATGACATGAGGTTCGCTCACCAGTTCGCAATACGTGTGGTGGCCGCAACTGCTGCTGGCAATGTTCAATCGAGACGGCTCAGTGGAGGAGTATGCGCCGCGCCGTCACCAACGTAGCCAGCAGGTCAGGGAGTTTCAGGCGGGCGGGCGAGCGAGCGAGCGTGCACTTGCCACACGGAAAAATGCCACCATTTCGCAGCCGCGCTAACGCACGGATTCTGCCGCGGTCGTTACCTCATCGTGCCATTACATGCAGGAGATCAGCTCATTAGGCGCCAAGGACGACACAAGTGCACGTCTACGGTCTTGCTTCCGTGCATCCTAGACAACAACGAGAGTTATGCGGCTACCGGCGACACGGAAGACGTCGTGCGATTAGCGTTGCGCCCGCATCACTTGGAATATCCTCACGATGTCCTCGAAAAATTGACAACGAGGCCCGTGAGTCGCAAACAAAGGAATGAGCCCCTGTCACAGAGAATTGGCCCCGCTGAGGTGGTGTTGCGTGATCGTTTCAAATTCAGCCTCGGTTCCTCCCTTCAAGAGAGACGGCGCCAGGAATTCGAAACGTGCAGCACGCTTCGCATCAAGTCATGAACGTGCTCAGTTTTTTTCAGTCCGTTGGAAACTAAGCAGTTGAAAAAGTCAAAGAGAATCCGCATGAACTTCGGCAACCCATTGATACCTGTCCCTTCTGCTGGCGATACGGTCGGTCAGAAGAAAACAGCCTTCGAGTCCAGAAGTCGCAGACGTTTCGGTGGTTATACATTTTTCACATCGTCGGAATCATTCATGGCGGAACCGAGGAGAAAATACGGAACGTATTCAAAGGAACAAAATTTATGCGAAGTGAGTCTTGTATGGCGGCTGGTGTCGGTGGCAGTTGAAGCGGAAAATGTCGTCGACGAGCTCAAATGCGAAGCCAGAAAAAGCCAGTGGCCATAAAAGTGCACTTTGAATTGTTATTTTATTATTCGCCGTTGGCCTCGTTCTTTTTGTTCGAGTCGTCGCATTGACGGCTGCAATACCGAATGATGAAGACTGGCCTCTGAAGAAGTTCTTCCTCGGAAACTATCTGTCGATCGGAGGAAGCTTCACATGGTGGCCCCGAGCGATGCGTTGCTCAAAGATTCGTTTGTCTACTCTGAGTTCGAAGCCATTTCGAGCATCCGATTCGTTCCTCTTCTTGTCCAGCCATCGTCTCCTTGCCCATTGCCGATTCGAGTCGACTGTCGCTTCCCTTTAAGCTGCACAATGACCTTCGCTCACAAACTCAATCAGCCGAGTGGACCAGTGTTCCTCGTCATTGCGGACAGCAGCGGTCGAGTGTACAACAAATCGCGGGGTTCTCACTCCGGGAGTGAAAGGCCGCACGGGAGATCCCGTTTCACGACAACGCTTCCAACCACGCTCATAAATTCCAGTGAGTTAGTCACCCTCTGAGCAACACGAAGACAATTTCAGACAACTCTTTTGCAGCGTTTTGTCCCGAAAGGAAGATCGAAACGCGGATATTGGGCTCAATCCTCGGTGTTGTCGTGAGAGAAGCCTCGAGGAACCGGCAAAGCAAGAAACGACTCACGACTTAGATGACAGATCGAAAAAATGAATCGAGCTGTCGAGGCAGAAAACATGATGCTATGCTTCCTCACGAATACACAGACGGCATTGCAGGAATCGATAGCTGATGAAACATGAAGAGAGAGTTCACGAGAATATTGTACAGTACCGACGGTTTCGAAAGAATTCCACCTCTTCAATCAAAATGAAGGTTCTGAACCATGTTTTATTTTCAATTACATCAAGTTGGCATCACAAACATTGGTTTGTGGTAGCTTAATTGACTCACGTGAGTGAAACGATCCGCGAGATTCAAATTTCTGGTAAACACGAGATCGAAACAAGTATTCTGATTCCCAAACGATTCTTGGGAGAAATAGCTAGGAGCCGTAGACGGGAGAGGACATGAATTTCCTCAGATCACTGGATAAAGTTCTTCTTCCCGTGGGATTCAGCGCAAGTCACGCTATTCTTCTAGAACTCTGTGTGTTTGTCAAGGTGAGACGTTCACCTCATCGATGCGGCTTGAGGCTTTCCTGATGGGACACTGCGACAGGGGACGCATCGTTGTACATGGTGTCATAATCAATATCGAACCACTTGGAATACGCACCCCACCAGCTCGCTGGAAGAATGCTTGGCGTGTGTATGATGCACGATGAGGAAAGTTTTTGGCAGAAGACTTGTCCGATGGCTACAGTTGAATCGAACTACCTAGTTTGGCGGTAGGTCGGAGTAGCAGCTGAACTTTCCCACAGATACATACATGGACAATCCTAGTCGCTCGTGTTCTCTGCGATGTTCTTCTTTCTGAGCAGCGCGAAGGTATTGTAGCTGGACACCATCTGTAAACAGTCTGTCTGTGTAGGCCATCTGTAGAGTCGAGGCTATGACGACCTCCGGACGGAAACATTTCGGACAAAATCCAATGGGGAAGGGAGACTCCAACTGCCTTCATTCGACGTCTTGACGCGCCTAGCCATCAAGGACGCCAATGGTCATGTTTGAGCTCCGACGACGCCAAGCAAACCGAGTTCTAGGAATATCATCATTTATGTCGTGAAAACTTCACGAAATCATGAAGTCTCTGAAATAGGTGAATCGTCCTCTCCACATGCCTCTGCGTAGAGTTTTTGCTTCAATCTCATCGGAATTCTGGAGTATCAGTCTTATATAGGATTCACGGAATCTTCCAGAGTGAAAACACTAGCACTCGAGCTCGACCGCACATCGACTCGAAAGAGATCGAACCCGCATGTCAGCCTGGAGATTTCTCTGCTTTCGTGTCACATTCTGCGGAATTGGATTTTCTCTGTCCAAGTGAGAAAATTAGCAAATGTCTTCTTGGATTGTCCGACTTCCAATCGGGAGGAATATTCTTCGTAGTCTCCTTTGTCGATACCGAAAATCTGCAAGCCCAATGCTCCAAGGTCGAAGTGACCTCCGTGCCGCATAATCACACCGGTAATTCAAAGTCAGAACCTCTCACTTCACAACAGGTATTGAACATATTCGCTTTCTATGCAAAGTCCCCAATCTAACCACCTCCGCTTCAGCGATTCTGTGTGCCGCGGAAATGTACTTCGGCGGATAACTCAAAATTACGCAAATCAAAATGCCACTGAACACAGAAGAACGTGGACCAAGGAATGACGCAAGGTAGGAGATACATCCCGAATGGATCATGGAGTGGAAGACTAGACAAACTCGAGAGAAGAGTCCTTGTCGATTCCAAAGAGCTCACTGGTCTCGCAAGCTGATGCAACAGAACCAGAATGAGAAACGTCAGCAGACACGGCATGTTCAGCAATCTCATAGCCGTCGAGTATGTTTGACGGTTATTGCGCACGACACTTTTTTTTCTGTTGTGTTATTGAAGAAGAAAGATTCGACAGGTACTCTGATTTAGGGCCAGGTTTCAGACGTTGAATGAATAAACTCCACGAGCGAGTGTCTAATGAGATCGGTCAGATCTATTTCAGCTTCATGATGATGAAATGAAGGTGATGGGAGTGCGACGTTCCAGGATGAGGATTCCCAAAGGTGCGTGTGGGTGTCGACGCGGTTATTTGAATCTGTATACACGTAGAGTGAGATCACCGCTCGCTCATCGCCTTCTCATGGGATCGTTTCCATTCCGGCTTGGTCGGAAGCATTTCCGAAATATGACCCATTTACAGCATGATCTTCAGATTCAAGTCCCGTTCTGTTTCACGGTGAAGCCGTCAATACGTTCAGATCCGCCCCAGACATATTAGGCAGATGTTTTTTTTTCCACCAAAAGCGACTCTTCCGTTGTGTTTGGAGGCTGGCCAAATGAACGCGGTAACCAACCGGACTGGAACCCTTTGTTTTTTGTCGCAAGGTGTGAAGTTTCACCGGGTCCAATGCTCACGAAACGCGTTGACGGTCTGTACTGAATCGAGTTCGGAAGATGAGTTGCCTCCGGAACCGATTCGAGATCGATCTATCCACCTCGATCCTTTGAGCTCAGGAGAAACCTCAATGGAAAGAAGGGGAAATTTTCAGCGATATTAGGCTCTTTAGTTTGTGGTCTATCTGATCATCACTCCCGCCTTAGTTCCCCGAAACCAATTCAGTTTCTCCAGCGGCGAACAAAGCTACTTGAAAACTTCTATCAGAAAGGCAGGCTCTTACAGACGGGCAGGGCCGAACAAAACACTTACACAAGACAGTTTTCAGTTTCTTCGCGTGCTCGTTTTTGCCCATATCTTGAGCTAGTAGCTTCTCGATGAGTTCTTCTGAGAGACACTTTAGCTCACACATCTCTTTCTTGACTTCGTCCCCGGATTGTCGAGCGCATAACATACTTCTTTGAATTTTTCGTCGGAAACACCACAAATCTTGATGCTTTATCATTAGAGCTTGGAAGTTCAGGCATTAATCATTTTTGAACCTCCATCAATCAATATGACTTGATGGATACTTGGTGAAATAGTGCCTGTTTGTTCCAGCCCACGACTTTGTTGGGCGAATATCATCAATTGATCGGTTTCCGATCAATTTATCCATGAATTGATGAAAGGTGATTAACGAATAATGCCTGAACTTCCAAGCTCTAGTTATCATCCTCAAGGATCATTCCGGAGCAGAAAGCTTAGAATGTGACGTAACTAAGTGGTGCGTGACGCTCCAGGAGTGGAATGAACGGGAGTTTGTCGATTTTTGAGTGAGATGCAATACATATTTTATTAAAATAAATCAAATCTGCAATATTCATCGTCAGTTTTTGGGGTATTCTCATTCTAAAACACTATATCAAAAATCAATGATTGCTATTTCATGTATGTACATACAAATGATTCACTTCGTTTTAGTTCACGCACGCACGCATTGTTGAAGAGTATGATCACATCTCGCTGACTTCCAGAATGCCATCTGATATGATTCACCGCTTTGAAATTCCTCAAAACCAGTAATTCTTCCAAAATATCGAATTGGTTTCATTGAATAATTTTAGCTTGAATTCGCGCTTTTTGGTTTCCTCGAATAGAAACTCATTCGTTGCATGCTCTAAATTTCCTAGATCACGAACGGAACCCGCATCGCCGTGATGATTAAAAGTCGAGTGACCAGATTTTGAATGGATCGATTCATTGAGAGGCTGATTATGAATACCTAGATACCAGATTTATTGTATTTGAGAACTCTGTGTTCCGATGAATGGTCGTTCAGGAATGTTCAAATGTTCCTGAACGCGTAGCGCACTGTGAGTTCGTTCTTGGGAAGTATTAGTACCAATATCGAATGGTCAAAAACTGAACCAGGTTCGTGACGCTCGTCGTGTTATGTACAAAGATATTCATCGATTGATTGATGACGTTCACAACGTTAACTGCAGCCTAAACTGTACACGTCATTGCAGTGAGAACTCGAGGAAGAGGTAAAGCGAACAGTAGTAACAGACTCGTCAGCTAGGGAAGACTGTGTTTCTGCATCCTGGATGTGAGTTGCGTCCCGCGATTGTTTTGCGCTAGCTATTTCTTTGACTCGATATTACTTTTATCCTATCAGTTGTTCAACCAAGTAACACGACTGCTAGTAGCTATTTTCGTGCCCCGCCAAAATGAACAGATTCGATGGACCGTACGGCTTGTCTACAGCACGACTCTCGACAACGATCACGCGTTCTCCGATCTCGCAGCCGGGATCTGCGGCTGTGAAACCGATGTACTTGCTGTTGTCCGCCGTGAGAACCCGAAGTATTCTCGTCGGATCGCTGAGCTCCTGAACGAGGTCTCCCGTGAGAAGACTTTTGCCTTGCATTCCTGAATGAAGAAAATTTATTTTTAGTCGCCCGAAGGAGAGCTACTACGTTCACTGAATGAATGGAAAGTTTTGTTCAAAATCTTCCTCAAGAAAACGAGTGAGGTCTTACCGTTTTTGTGGAACACTAAGACCGAGTCGGACAGGCACACAATTTGTTCGATGTTGAAGTCAAAGTCTAAGCTATCGGGTCGCATCGTCGTCGACTTGACACGTCCGCCGAGGTTGACAATTTTTACCTCCTTGTCCATGCACACCAGGAGTTCATCCTGCTCGAGCTGAAGCGCGCTGAGAGCGGTGCCTTTCGCCGGGACCATCGTTTCAGCATCTTCGTCATCGGGAGATCCCGTTGAATTAACGAGATTGAGGTCGATCATTTCGAGCTTGATTTGCTTCGAATTCGACGTGGCGTGGGCTCCGACGCAGAGAATCGGAAACTCTGCTTCCGAGGAGACGATCATCTCACAAAAACGAATTCGTGCCGGCAGTAGCAGTTCCACCTGCTTGACGTGCATGAACTTCGCCATCGGATTGTACCACTGCATGAGGAAGACACCACCGTGCTGGAGCACTCCGCACAGATATTTAAAGCCATTGTAGGGGTTCCGGCCGACGCAACACTTCAGGCAGCCTTTGGTGTCCTGCACTTTCGTGCTCGTCGTGTAACGTCTCGGAACGAGTTTTTCAGGGATTCTGTTCAACGAAAAAGCGGTCTGGCCTCTTCGGTTGTGTAAAGCGATTAGATCGTGGCGGAAAAGCTGCGCATGTTTCCCCGACAACGACATGAGCACATCACTGATCACGAAGAGCCAAGTGGTTTTCCGAGGGAATATTTGATCGAGACACGCGTCGCCGACCTCCTTCAAGTTCAATGTGTAGATTCCTTCCTCGCAACCGAGAATGATGTGCTGATCCCGAGTCTCGGGATGAATCCAACTAGCGGCCGAGTATACTTTCAGAGGGCATTCATTGAAAATTTTCGAAAGCCCAGCTCCCATGTGCACTTTGGGCGTGGGCGGGAGTCCGTTAGTGCTAATCCGATTTGCTGTCTCGTGCTGTTGGCCGTCTTTTCGGTCGTCCTTGTTCTTCCGCCGAAGTCTAGGCGGGGGCTCGGGACCCTCGGAAGATTGAGTTTCGTCGTCGCTTCGAGGCGGCGAGGTCGCCGGCACGGGTGGAGGTAGAGCTTCTTTGTGTTGAGCCCATTGTGAGTTGCCCATCAGTGACTCGCCCATGGGAAGAGTGGCTCGCTGTTGAAGTTCCTCCTCAACGACTTCGAGTAAGCTCTTTTCTAGATCTCTTATCTGAAGATCTTCATCGACCTTCTTCGCCTTATCCGACGGTGGAGGCGGCGGCACCGAAGGTCTCCGGTCCTCTCGACCCCGCGAGTCGACGATTTTTTGCGGGACGTTCTTCACCAACTCGTCCTCCTCTTCGTCGTGTTGGTACTCGGCAGCCGTTGGGTTCTTGACTATCTCGATGAGGTTTGTGATGACTTCTTTACTCAGCTCCCCGATGAGGAACGGGTGCAATAGCATCCGATCGGCCGTCGGTCGTTTTTTCGGATTCTTTGTCAAGGCCAGCTTGACGAAACTATGGAAGTCAAGCGACCACTTTTCTTTATCCTTCAAAGTTGGCGCTTTGAAGCTCGATTTCGACATGAGGAACAATGCGCGCATCGGATGCAGGTCGAACATCGGCGGTTGGAGTTCCGCGAGCTCGATGGCCGTGATGCCAACAGCCCAAATATCACATTGTTGATTGTAACCCCCTTTCCGTTCGACGGCTGCGACCTCGGGTGCCATCCAATATGGGGTACCGATGAAGGATTTTCGTTTCGCGATTGTCGTCGTGATTTTGGCAGAAACGCCGAAGTCCGCCAGTTTGACGCCGCCCTCATCCGTGAGGAGGATGTTGGCTCCTTTCACGTCACGGTGCATCATGTTAAGATCGTGAAGGTAATAAAGACCTCTGAGCGTCTCACGGCACACGTAGGCGATCTGATTCTCTTTCAATGGGCCCGTGATGTGGTAGATGTCCTGCAGGGAACCACCGCCGCAGTACTCCATGCAGATCCACAGTTTGTCACGGCGCAGGTAGCTGCCGAAGTATTTGACGATGTTTGGATGCGTACATCCCTGCATCATGAGAATTTCCTGCTGGATGATGCTGAAATCATCGCCGGCTTCGAGCTTGATGACTTTTATGGCGGCCATTTCGCCCGAGTTGATGCGCTTCGCCTTGAAGACATCCCCGAAAGTCCCGCTGCCGACCCGCTGAATGAGTTGGTACTCGTCGTGCGGATTCCGACGAGAGATATCTGCGTGGCTCGGGGTTCCAGAGGACGCCATCCTGATTTATCCGATCGCAATAACAGCAATAGTGCACAGCCATCGCCGTGACTACGTCCGAAGCATGGCGTTCCCGTGTCGGTGGAGGCACGGGCAGCACATTACCCTGGAAACAAAAGAGCGACGCTCCTGTTAGGAATTTAAATCCGAATGATGAGTTACAGATATTCCGATGCTGCGAGTTTTGCATCTTCTTATACCGTCAGCGCAAATATTCAATTTCACAGAACAAACGAATGAAAGAACCAGCAAACAAATGACAATTTCACCACCTGATAGCCGAACGGCGCATTGCTTCCGACAACGAGCAACTACTACAACTACTACTTGAACAATAGCATTACGTCGCCGTCATCAAAAGGTCGGATCAAAACATCTGTTCCATCGGCCTTTAGAGCGCGACAACACTACGACACACGGCACCAGAGATTGACAGCTAAGCTACAAACTAAATTGTCGATTGGTGGACATTGAAATCGCTCAAGTTGCTCTACGACTACACGGTGACCAGTCAGGAGTGTGAAAGTGAATTTTACCTGTCCGGAGTCCTAATGAGCAACGTACCTAGGACAACACCGAGAAAGGAAAATTAACATTTCTTCGAGAAGCACTTTTGGAACACTGGGTAGAATCTGATCAGACATCTAGCGAACATCGGTCAGGCGATTGAGCGTGCGAACAGCCGCCCTCGCCGGCAACCCGTTCTCGCACGAACAGAATCGAATTAAAGAAAAGAGTCGAACATTTCACTCAACTACCACCGCAACCGGAGAATCTTCCTCTGGTTTCGGCAGAGTTGACTCAAGGAACAGGTAGTAGCAAAAAGAATCGAGGACATCCAGTTGCGTGAAAATCTCAGCGCACTACGACGCCCCCTGGCTGTCGGGTGCAGACTTGAAGTGAGATTCGCACAGCGTAAACAAAACTAAATGGATTAACGACGAGAATTGCCGCAGAGACTCACGGAGAACCATCACGCGCCGCATTGAATCATTGCTTCAAAATAGGGGCTACGATCATTGCTCCCTAGCCTGAAAACAGCAAAGTCCCCGGCTGTCAAACTATCGCAGTCCCGTTTCCACAGAGTAACCGTGATGCAACGATCGATGGTCGAATCAATCAAGTTTTGCATGAAGCTTCAGCCCGTGTTAGCTCCACGAATGCCCGACCGTCGACGGGAAAAGCCGAACCGGACATCGATTAATTAACGGAATCGATCCTGTTCGATCATGGGAAATAGCCTGGCGGAGCATGATAACCTTGTTTGTAGCGCGGCTTCACAGCAGAATTCGCCGGGCTCCGTACGTGGGAAGCCTCAGAACAATGGATCGGAAGACTGTATGGAGTTCATGTCAGGGGGATATTCTTTTGCATTAATTCCACGCCTTCTACAGCGAAAGAATCACATCTGGCGGGATGGGCGACTTCAAGACCCGATCGCGACTGTTCTGAACCGCCACTGGGGATCAGTAGTTTGAATAGACAGATCACAGTCCAAGCGACCCAACAGGATCTGTCGCGATCACTACCGTCGACGATAACTCTTCGCGTAGTTGAAATCAAACGGAACAAAACAGATGATCCCAAACGTAGCGCACTATATTACGCCCTCCAGGCACAGATCCTTGCAGAGACCTTTACGGAAAGCCTAACGGAGACACCTGCCACTCGAGGGAATGGATTTAAAAACGATCTTTCCGGTGTCGATCTTTGAGAGTTATCACGTGAACTGATCCTTTGTTCCAGCTCAAAACACACGGCTACGAATCCTTGAATTATAATCAGTCAAGATTTGAATCTTAGTTCAGACTTCGAATCAGATCAGGAAATCGTTAGGAAGATTCGAAGGTCTCTACCGGTCGCGGGAAACTTTTTGTTTCCCGCCGCTCGTTTTCATTCCACTCGCATGTTTACGCCTGACAACCGAACAATTGAGCTCCTCGTGAATGATTGCACTTGTCACAAACTAACGAACTAATGGTATTTTTTCTCGCCCGAGGGCCTAGCTCGAGAAGCGACAAAGGCGTTAGTGAAAGGTATAATTGAGTCTCCGTGGGCCTCTTTTGTGTCTCTCAGAGCGAATGGAAATCGAGAGAATCGAGCAGGTCTCATTTCGATGCTTTTCCAAAACATTCCCTCAGCTTTCAGAGTCGTCGCGATTCTCAGCCACAAGCAGACACAGGTGAAGTGCTAGCACACCGCAAAAATTTGAGCGACTAATTATATTGGCCACCCGACTGATGGCGGTGAAGCCGCTTCATAGAAAGTTTGTTTTCGCTGAGGAATTTTCGCTGGAATTCGGATCCAACTAACAGGTTGTACGCGAAGCCCCTAGATACTCAGGACACTTCGTAGGACAAGGCTAGTCTTGATCTAAGAAGAGAAATCGCTTTGATGCTTACTTGTTCAAATGTTAGCTCACACAAACTGCAAACGTATAATATAGAACAAGCGAACTCAACAACCTACTTCACTGCTGTGTGTGTGTGTGTGAGTGAGTGAGTGTGTGGTGCTGGTGGTGAGAACCAGCGGCCAGAAGACGACACAGTCCCCAGATAAACAAAGCTGATGAACGCATTCTCTTGAGGGCGGTTGGAGCTTTCGAAGAAGTGCTGCCTGGCAGCCAGCATGCCTCTCAACGACTAGGCGGTGGATGTAATCGGCAATTGATGTGAGCGCGGCGTCAACCACGGTGATGATACACGAATGAAGTCGCAAACTCGGTGTGGCCGGTTGCCACTGTCAATAAATATAAATGAAATATAAATATATAGAGATGAAAAGGATTATCAAATTCATCAGTAGAGACTCTTCCATTCATTGGTAACTTAATGCTAGGCCGATTTTCGGGGCTCATTGCAACCTTTGTACCCAAGATCACAGGATTTAGGCCGCTTCTAGGCCGGTAATCTGTGAAGTCATGACGAAGCAAAGAAGTCCGAGATAAGAGGTTTTGGGTGGTGGTCGTTAACTAGCGCGCATCCGATCTAGAGCGCATCTGACGAGCGCGCATTTGATTGAAGCGCATCTGATTCGCGCGCGTATAATTGGAGCGCATGTGATTCGCGCGCGTATGATCGAATATTCTCTCTGTGATATTGTGCATTACTTCAAATTGTGACGCTCCGAGCGTTTCGCGCTCGGGAAAGATCAATTCTACAATAATCTTAGAACTGCGCCTTTTTAACGTTCTATGTCCCCGGTAGATGCCGGCTTCGCGCTACCGACGCAGCCATCTCGAAAGAAGTTGATGAGAGCCGACTGTCCAGAAAATAAATCAGTGCTGTCAACGAATTGTGAATCTGAATCCGCTGTTTTCTTCGTTGTACTCATGGGTGTAGAGTGTTCCCAGTTAAGAAAGCGAAAGGTAGATCATTTCCCGTCTGAAATTTAACACGCACAATAAACCCCGAATTTTGTTTTCCCGCGCGCTTCCGAAGGAACGTTCCAGATCTAAACTCTCGCTCAATCTTGTGTCGACTGTCGAATTGCCGAAAAAAAATGACTATAATGTGAAGAAATTGACACTGAGCTATGATGGTGTAATTCATTTGCATGGTCATTCGATCTCGGAGGTTACTGCGCTCTTGATAGGTCGGCGCTCCAATCATACGCGCGCCAATCAGATACGCTTCAATCATGTGCGCGCTAATCGAATGCGCTCCAATCATGTGCGCGCTAATCAGATGCGCTCTAATCAGGCGTGCGCTCTATTTCGAATGCGCTCTACTTATATAGCACCGGTTTTGGGTATCAATGATGATTCATTGATGAAATTCACTTGATGAAACTTGAAACCTAGAATTAGGCGAGTTCGAGGAGTAGTGGCGAAATACGCGGAGCCTTGACAGCGGACAGCGCGCCAAACGGAAACCTCTAACGGCTCTGTTTTGGCGCGCGCCAAGTCTTCCTGAGTGAAACTTGTCTCGAGAGCAGTGTGTTCTGTGTGATTGCGTTCTTTTTGCACTTACGTTCTTTTCCGTTCGCCGTCTTACCTTTTCCTCGCCCTCTCAAACTCCCAGGGGCATTTGAGTGGAGGGGTGTTTCGGCTTGCTATCGGAGGTCTTTCCTCCATTTTCCCGTCTCTCTTTTGCAACAGCGGTAGGCGCCAAGCAACTCTTTTGACCGTCTCCTATATAGTAGGCAGTTAGATAAGTTCTGATAGGTAGTCACCTAGGTGATTTGGGCGTTTTAGGCAATTCAGGCATTTCGCCTAAACTTCCAAGCTCTAGTGATTAGAAGTGTACATTCTCATTCGATCGCAAGGCGATCTCGTGTAGATGAATGAATGGATGATTGTAGGAGAGAACACCCCATCAATTGTGTTGGCTTTGTCGAGAATTTCGAAGCTCCATGTACTGCGCCAGAGTTTATGGTGCACCGCATGCTGAGGTCGCGTGAATTTTAGGAAGCTTCGAGGTCGAGATCCTCATTTCCGTTAGTTTTAACTCCTTTTTTTCGGTATAAGTGGCAAGTTTAAGTTATTGACCTGTGATTTATTATTGTGACAGACCGAGCGCAGCGTACGGTCACGCTGCCTGCAATGAAAATATAATAAAAGGGATATGAATACCACGAAGAACACTTCAGAGTTCTCAATTAGGCTCGGATATTGTGAACCTGAACTTCGGTAGTTCAGGTGTCACAGCCCTCCATTCATCTTGAAAAGAAGCATGTAGTTTCTGTTGTCGAACTCGCTTTCGTTCGTCCCGATCGGTGTCATATCTCTGAGAGAATCGTTCTTTCTCATCATTGGCTGAATGACACGGGCGCCGCGCTTCGTAGAAATCTCCAGAATAAAGATTGCATACGCCAAATAACCTGGCCCAACCCGTCTACAGTCCGCGACAAAATAAAGGGCCATCCTAATTTAATGAACTCTCCGTTCGAGCCGTTTGTTCAAAGTTTGTGAACTCTTGGTGTACTCAAGAACACTATCTTAAGGGAAGCTTCAGCATAATTTGATCGATAAGAAATTACCTCTGGTCCTCATTTCAAGAAAAAAAAGAGTTTCACGGTCACGAAACGGGCCATTACGATAGGCCATTTTGCATTCCGACGGGTTTGTCGCCATTGAACGCAGTTTTGTTGAGCTCCGCTGGTAGTTGAATGATTCACTACCCTGTAGCCCAGGAAAGAGCAGAGTTCCAACCCGATCCGTAGAAATATTTCCAGAATATCAGGAAATCACGGAGTCTACTTCCGGGCGCTAATAATGTTAGTTTCTCCTCAAATAATTTCAAGAAACCTCGATGTGATCGACATCTGGAGTGATGGAGGGATCCGAGAGTTTTCGAAGTTCTATTCACATAGCCTCGGCCAATTCAATTCCGAAAATAATCGGATTAGGGAACCCGAGAGTTTTCGGAGTTCTATCCACACAGCCTCGGCCAATTCAACTCCGAAAATCATCGGATGGAGGAACCCGAGAGTTTCGGAGTTTCAAAAACCGCGCCGCGCCGGCCATCGCCGCCATTTTCAATATGGCCGCCCCCCTTGCTGGAGCCATCTGACCCGGCCGCCATGACGACCATCCGACGGCGAGGAGGATCCCCGTGCGCACAGGGTCACGAGAGATGATCTCGATTGCGTTCGCCGCAGCTGCAATGCCTCAAAATACCGAAAAACCTCACATTACAGATCCGGCGCTGTTGGAACCAACTCCGAATCATCTATCTGTTCACCGAATTCTTCCGCGCGCCGCCATTTTGAGCCCCATCACTTGGTCCCAAATCAACGGAGTGCCGTCTGCTTAACACGACTCTAAACGACGGAAGCCTAAAAAACCGGGAGATACGACAGGTGCAGGAATCCTCCGCAGAATTCCTCGTCGGGCTTTTTTTGATCGAAGAATCGTGACTCGTGTCGTGATCGAGCTCTACGCCTCATCAACTTCAGGATCCCCGGACTTTCTGTTCGAACAGACGGACCCGCTGTTTTTGGCGCTCTCAATAGACACAACAGTCGTCGGTGTTGACATCGCCGCTGGAAAAGTCGAAGGAGATCGGTGAGTGAGTTTCGCCGTGACGCCGGAGAATGATTCATTGTTCTAAGAGACACGGCATGATGACAGTTCCGAGTTGAACGAGCTGTTACAGAGACAGTGCGTCAAGCGCGGGCGACGCCGTAGTTATTTCCCCGTTGGAGGAACTCGCGGTGCTTGGAAGGTGACTCGAGTGTATCGCGCTTGAGAAGGAATCGATATCAATCTCGAGCTCGAGCAGCGGTGGAAGGGACTTTGAGTTTCAAGCTTTCCGAGAGATTCAGCGGCGCCGAGAAATGTCCTCACTCTTACCTCCCGAGGCCGCTGATGACATTCATCCGATAGTTTCAATTCTGGAGGCCAACATGAAAAAATCGAAACTCGATGAGCTCCTTGGAGAGCGTTGGCAGCGGGCTCCGTTGTGGTATACGCTCGGAGACTTACCAAACAGACGCCTCGAAGGTCGATATGGATTCGTGGTTGAGCTGAACGAACAGCGAGGGGCGAAACGAAGGAAACCTGAAGACATCCAGAATCTGCGTCAAGCCTTCGATCCAGAGAAGTTCAACTTCAACAAAGTTGATGATCGCGAGATACTTTTTCGGGATAAGGATCACGCTCTCATTGTCAATGTTGCGCCGTTGGGGTGGTGTCATTCGTTGGTTGTTCCTTCGGTGTCGAAATTTCTGCCGCAGGTTTTGACCGCGGAGGGTTTGAACTTGACACTCGAGCTAATGTTCCGCTCAGGTTCCGCTGATCTCAGAGGAGGTTTCAACTCTCTTGGAGGATTCGCCTCGGTCAATCACCAACATTTGCACCTGTATCATGTGAAATATCGTATGAGCCTAGAGACTATGTTCGTACGATCAATCGGACCGAAAATATTCTCGCTCACCGAATACTCAGCCAGGGGATTGCTGTTCTACGTATCGATTAACGAACGGTCGAGTGTCGAATTGCTCCTCAAAGTGACCGATCTGCTGCTTGACAACAATATAAGCTTCAACATATTCCTCACTCGAGGTTCGATACCGGGAGTCTGTTATTTCTGCGCACCGACATCTTACGAAGTCATTCGTATTTACCTGTGGGCGAGGAAACCCTACCTCGGGATCAAAGACTCGAAGAAATTCAACGTGGCCTTGTCGGAGCTCGCCGGACACGTTCCTGTCAAAACTCAGGAGGCGTACGATTCGATAACGGAACAGCAGATAATTGAGGAACATCAATCGTTCTGTGATGAGCCCTTCGAGCAGATGATGAATCTACTGGATGAAAATAAATTATTGTCCTCTTGAATCTGTGAGTGCTGCTTTTACATGAGGATGCAACGAGGATCGAATACAATTTTCGGGGAAATCTCATGGATCAGAAAGAACACATGATTATGAATATAAGAGCTAGTCAGGAGCATTGCGCTCGATAGCAACACATAGAGACCATCGAGTTGTGATGATAGATATCGTTTGATTAGGGGGAGAAAATATAATGTACTTCTTCTTATCGGGCCAGCAAAAGATTGGACCGATGATCAGGAATTCACTGTTCGAGTTTTCGGCTTAGTCATCGTCTATATCCAACGACCGCACTACGGAAGGGCTCGTAGCATTCGATATTGCCATCAGTTGTCGACGAGCTTTTCCGTGGCGTGGATGCTCTTATCTCATGAGTTTTTGTTTTGACCCTTCCAGGAATGTCGTTCCTCCGACGACCGTTACACTATGTTTTCAAAGTCGCTGACCGAAAGGCCACCATGGACTTCTATATCAAAATTCTCGGTTCGTTTGGTTGAACTTCGAATCGAATTCGATGTTATTCTTGTTGAATCCCTATCCTGATTCAGTATCAACTCTCATCCCTAAGGTATGCATGTACTGAGGCACGAAGAATTCGAACAAGGTTGCAAAGCTGCGTGCAACGGGAGGTGAGTTGAGAGTTTGAATTCCCTTTCGAGGGTTCAGAGCTTCGGAGAACGTCCGGAGAAAACATTCCCTCAGTGCTCGACTGTGACTCTGCAGGTATGATGGACATTGGAGCAAAACGATGATCGGATATGGCTCGGAGGACACTCATTTCGTTATGGAGTTGACGTACAACTACGGGATCGCGAGTTACGAACGGGGAAACGAGTTCCACGGTATTGTGATTCAAGACGAAGGGATTCTGGAGAGGTGCGTTGGATATCCCAATAATCAAGTGGTAATTCGCTCGAGAGCTCGGCTCATGAATGGGTTTCGGCTCTGAAAATTCATCTTCGGGTATATACGATTTCCAGAGCGAAGTCCGCAGGCTGTCCCGTGAGTCAAGATGATGAGGGACAAACGTATCTTGAAGCCCCGGGGGGATACCGCTTCTTCATCCGTGCTGCTCCCCGCGATGGCGATCCTGTGAAGGAGGTATGACTGGGGTCTGAAGAATCTATCTCAGCTATTCGTTCTTGAAATTAGCTTCAGAACTTCTGGATACAGTTGAACCTCGAATATGTCACCTAATTTACGTCGAGAGTGATTTAATCGAGGTTCCACTGTATTTGATCCATCACCGCCTATCAACACCTGGTGTAGGTCATCAATTCTATCTTCAGATTATCTTTTTCCAGGTCATCTACAATTGCACCTGCCTGGAGAAAACGGAACGTTTCTGGTCAAGCGTTCTCGACTGCCAAGTTGCAAAGAAAGATGACGTCCTGGAAGTTTCGACTTCTTTGAAGAGCTTTGCGCTCAAATTTCGGAAACTTTCCGGTGCTCTCGACCGAGGAACAGCTTTTGGTAGAATCGCTTTCTCCTGTTTGAAGCAGAGAATTCCAGGCAAGTCGCTCTGTTCTCTCATGGTCTCTCGGTACATATTCAGAATTAAGGGAAAGAAGAGAGAAAAACCTTGGCGACCGCCATTCATGAGACTTGATCTGTCTCTAAGATGAAGCCTTTGCATTGCAGAAATCGAGGCCATTGTGAAGGAGAGTGAACTTGGCTCAATCATCGTGCCGTTTATCAGCTTGGACACTCCGGGGAAAGCAACCGTCCAAGTTGTTATTGTCGGTGATCCAGACGGTCATGAAATTTGTTTCGTCGGAGATGAAGCGTATCGGGAGCTATCTCAACCAGCTCCTGAATCTGAGAAAGTGCTTTGGGATAAAATACAAGAGTTCGAAACATGGCAGAATTCAGGCAAACGATTTTAATCACAAGGGATCGAAATCAACCGAGCAACTTTCGATGCAATGATTCTGTCCCCCTTCATGCGGCGTCTACGTTTTCGTTCTTTCCTGAGCCTGGCGAAAAATTTTCCCGAGCGTTCTAGGAACCCATGATCGTGTATCTAGCCGCCCAAAGTTCCGGAAAAGTGTTCAAACTCAAAAGTGAGATTCAACATTTTTCATATCAAATATGAATTGACACATATTTTTAGAGAAAAATATCATTCGGTATCGCGTTTTTGCCAGAATAAATGATTATTATTTACACTTTCACCGAATGACCATTTTGTTTGTGATTGACTGATTGAAGTGAATGTTCGACGACACTCTGAGCACAGAATGATCAACTGATCAATCGAAACTTCCGACCTCAGACCCAAGATGTATGAAAGTTTCATGAAACATTCTCAACCAGTCGATTGAATTGAAATCTCAGTCGAGTGATCGGAGTTCGAATTGAACGATTGTGAGAACTGCGCTTGAATGATCCTCAGACTAACCCAACGCGAACAGGACAGGACAGGAACCCGAGCAGAATCCTTTGTAAACATCATAATGTAAGCGAGGTCAAAGAGTCCTTCCCGGAAATGAACGGCAAATCGATTGTGTGCCATCAGCGGTCATCCTTTCGATCGTCGAATGTTTCAATAGACCGATGGGCAAGTCACCTCTATTCAAACCTTCTTTTATACATCCACATGATGTTTGCGGATGTGGTCCGAGGCTTCGCTAAAAATCCTATCCAAGTCAGCGCCGAGCAAGCCATCCGACAAACAGCAGGCTCACCGTGAACGTCCTGCAGGATTCAGTCTTGCTCTGCCAGAATCTCGTTTCGATCATGGTGTATTCTTCATCCAAAACGAACTAGACGTCGCAATCAAGTAATGAAATCCGTGTTCTAAGTTAGTCACTGTACCCTCGATTGGGGGATTTCTCGCGCTGACTTCAAGCCAAACGATGTGAGAAGAAACCCATGACAGCCATCGCAGCAGATGGAACCCGCCGTTCTTTGTAACACTTTGTTGTCCCTCGTCAACGCGACCTCTTGGTCCTTTGTCTATTTCGAGAGTGACTGGCGCGAAGAACAGAAGCCGCGGATCTATCGCCTATCGGATTTCGCCTCTGCTCCAGGATGTGGGAACCGCTCTGCGATGACTTTCAGCCGCATTGAAAACTTGCGGGACCTCGCTGTGCGATTCATGATCCACCGACACTGGATTCTAGTGATGGTGCTTCACATGTCTTCGACTGAAAGCAGAGAATTCAAAAACTACGCGAACGACATGCCGCTGACTCGGTGGCTGTTCGTCGAGGAATCCTTCCAAACTCAAGATGTCCTCAGCGACCCCCGGACATTGTTCACGAAGTGCATAAGTTCCGTGGCGACGCCCCGAGGAATCAGCGTACCTATCGACTGGAGAACCTGTGCCCACGGAGTCGTGAGAGAAGTGCTCCCAGAATCTGAACGGTTCCGACCTCGTGACATCGTCAGCGTCTGCAACGATCTATGCACGGAATTCGATGGCATCGACGATTTCGTTTTCCTCACGAAGGGTTTGAATGTCAGTGCGTTGAACAGTCGATTCGTTCACGGCAGCGTCGAAACCGGCGGAACGCTGCTGAACAAAGAAGTCTTCGAAATGCAGAGAAGTCGGCGGGCAGACATGAGTCTACGGTTTATGGTCATGAGCTACGATCGTCTTTCCAAGATCGACTTCTTCAACGGTATATGGTGGGCGTACGTATCGTTCTATACCTGTCGGCAGGCAGAAGCGCGCGCCGGTTTCGCGGGTTTGATTACGGTTTTCTCTGAGAACACTTGGATCGTTCTCGGTTCCCTCTTCCTCGCCTGTATCGCAATGGGGACCGTCTTCACAGCGTTCGCGGATATCATGGACATGAGTGTGCGAATGTTCCTCCAACAACCGTGCGAAAGACCTTTCCTGAACCTCATGTTCGCTCACATGCTCATTGTTCTCGGTACGTTCGTGGTTTCAACTGTTTTCCGGCAAGCTTTGCTGTCTCATTTCAATGTGCCGATTTCGTCGGCTCTGCGGACGGTCCTCGACTTCGAGGAAGCACTCGAAGAAGGCAGCGGGTACAAAGTTTGCATCCGCGACAACGATTACACCACCGAGCTCCTGAACACCAGCTCTGCAAGGGTGTATCGGATGATCCGCTCGCTCCAGGGTCAGAATCGAATCATCCGACGTCCCAGTGAATTCGCTTGCCAAATCGAAACCTTGAAGGATAATGTGATCAGCGTATTTCTTGACTGTAGAAGATGCAAATTCAATCGTTATCTCTCTGCCGGCAAAGAGCGGCTAGAATATCTGATCAGTTCCTATACGTTTAGTCCTGATTTTCCCTGGAAACGACGCCTGAACCTCGTTATCAGAAGGCTGTTTGAAGCGGATTGGTTCGGGGAGCATCACACCCGCAGAATGCTGAAGGAAGCCGATGGAGAGGCACGAGTTTTGCGACGGGATGATATAGTGGATTTCAGTTTGGACGATGCTTGGCCGCTGCTGCTGATACTGGTGGCGGGACTTCTAATTGCCTGCGCTGTAGAAGTCGTCCACATTATCCGGAGGTGGATGAGACCTCGTCGGAAGAAGGAACACAGGGTGAGAATTCATCAGCCGACACGATACATAACCGAGCCGGTCCACCACAGCTATCACTACAATCGGTTTACTTCTCATTATGATGCGATGTACAGGTGGAACGAGAAATAAATGAAACCTTTTCCCGAGCTTCATTGTTTGTTGTTCTTCCAAACATTTTTGTGACTTCTCATGATTCTCAGCTATCTCTTTCGTGCTTCTGCTTCCGACTTCGTTCTTCAGAACGTCAAGTGGTTTCCGTGGTGTAGTGGTTATCACGTGCGCCTCACACGCGCAAGGTCCCCGGTTCGATCCCGGGCGGAAACATTATTTTTCTGAAGCCTTTACGGTGAAATTTCTTCTAGAGCTTTGTGATAAAGATCAAGAAGTTCCTCTTCTCGGTTGGAGATTGGTCAAACGAGTGAAAGCGTACGTGCATTGCACTCTTGGTGACCCTTTTGAGAGAGAGAAGCTTCGAGAGTGAGGGCTCACTGTTTACCTCGACTGCCTCGCAGAGGACAGCGTGTTTCAGGACCCGGACAAGCGGTAGGATTCAGAGGAGTTCTCGGAATATCTCTTCCCGATCTCGTTTCGCATTAACAAGTTCTGTTCGAATCGATTTCCGATCTCTTCTTCTTAGAATTTTGAGGGGTGATTTCACCAGAACTGTGTTAGGGGTCTATCTCTTCTATAACAGTTCAGAGTACCGAGAGAGGTTCTCACTTCGAATCCCCGCATCCGTTCTATCTTTCGAACTTTGTGTACCTCATCTCGAAGCCGCAATCCTCCTCTAAAGACTCCTTTCCCTTAGAATCGTCTGCAAGGCACTACAAAAAGTCCTGCCACTCGGTCCAGTCTCACACTTTTCAACAGGCCCTTGACAACAACAACAACAACAGCAGCAGCAGCCTCGTACAAAAGTGGGAAATCAGAAGACTCGTGAATTCGGACTTTCAGAAAGGTATTTTGAATGACGTGGAAAACTGTTCCTCATTGTGCAATTCCCTGACACCTTGTCTAACCTTCAGAGTGTGACTCTGTGAGTTTTTCTTCATTATCTGTCGCTTTCTCTTCATCGAACGCTCTTCCAATCAATTTGTCGATCGGACTTCTGGTTAAAATGTTTGCAGTGAATTCACTTATACAAAGATGTTCGCCGGCGTAGACTCAGTCAAGGTGTCATCTATAATCAAATCAGTTCAGTTGACAACCTCTCCCTGTACGCCTAGCCGCCCATTCAGTTAGATCGACTCGAAAGGCCCATTCCCTCTCTCATCTTGGAGAGATGACATTTCATGCACTCAACAGGCGATAGAATGACATCTATGTTGTTCTATTGTCAATCATCGCGTTTCTCGAAAGATGAAAGAAGTTTCACTTTTTTTCGGCGAGCATCTGGCATGGGCTAAACAGAGACAAGTCGTCCGCACCATTTTAGTGATCATTCCCTCCTTCGATTCCTACCCACCCTACCTCAAAAATGTCTTGCTCACGGTCTTGCGCAGAGATGAATCTCCGAAGACCCACAGCTTCGGAGACCGAAGAACAACGCGGTGTTTTCTCTGAATTGGTTGTTTATGGACTCTGCATCGACCGCAAAACGAAAGACTGAGAATGATTGCACGCGAATTCAATTCGCAGCGTCGTAGTCAATGAATCAAAGCGTTTCTCATGGTTCTAAGTAGCTTCGAGTGATAATGGTTCGATCCCCATATCTTCTGGCTGCGCTGATCTGCGAGGAGAAGAAGCGCGTTGAATTCTGAGTTGTGTTCGTTTTGAGGTCTATACCAATCTGCGTTAAGCGCTGCGCTGAAAACTTGGCAAAGTAGGTACAGAACATGAACCGGCGCGACTTCCATCTGGTCGTAGACTTCAAGTATGCGATACCCGATCAGTGCTGCTTCTTCATAACGTGCCAGAGTGCCGCACACGGCGAAGAGACCGGCGTTGAGACTCAACTGCACGTAATCGTTTGGGGGTAGTTTCCGAACACTTTCCAGTTTCGACATCCTCAACAGTTTCGAGTACTTTGTGTCACAGTCTGATGTCTTACGCAGCGTCTCGACTTGAGTCACGAGTTCTTCTCCCCCGAGATCTGTGACCACCTCTTGTCCCATACATCGCGAACAACAACAGTCGAAGAAGTATCGCTCTTTGAGTTGTTTCCGTCGAATCTCCCGAGGCAGGATGAAAGACACATAGCCGATGAAAAGTTCGTGCGGACCTTGAATTTCAACATCCTCGAGAGCTTTCATGACGAAATTTCGACCGTCGAAAAAATACGTTATCCGAGGATTCGGGGCGCAAGAATGATCTACGATGGAGCCTCCGAGGTACAGAGCGCATCCCATCGGACCGTCCCACGAGGTGACCTGATGTGTGTTGATGTCCATTTTGAGGAAAATCGTAACGAGCGTCTCGGAGTTCGGTTGATCCGGTTTAAGAAGGAACCGATCGACCTGTATAAGAATCAAAGACAGTTTTCAGAACGTTTTTGTGGATGCAAACGGCTAACTCGTGTCAGGAATCGAAATTTTTGAGAGATTCGGTTCAGAAGAGTTTGTTTCGGTCTCAAGAAGATCTCAGCACTTGCCTGTCCACCTATTTCTTTCTCGATTCGCTCGATGTATTCTGGATCTCTTTCTTCACGATGCGTCATCAGCGAATCAAAACTCCTCGTTGTGCCGAGTACGGACTCCTTTGAAGGATGGGCGCGTTCCCGACGGACACGGCACCAAACTCGGCACAGGAGCCGAGTTTCCGCGTCTGGAATCCATGGGCGCGAGCGGGAGAGCGCCTCGCATTCGATTTTGTGGTCGACAGCATCGTTTTCCTGAGGAGTCGATTATTATCCACGTGAGGCCGACAAACCCAAGATGACCTGATGCACAATCGAAGCGATCACCTCGCGATCGAACTCAGCTCACATTTCGCGCGAGTAGGTAGCTTTGACTCTTCGGATCTCGTCAAATGGAAATCAACGTTCTGAAATCCTTTACCTGACACTTGTCACTGCAGTAGCTAACTGATGAGCATCCGCTGCACCTCTTGAGCTGTGACTTGCACGTCATGCAGAACGAGCATGCCTTGTCGAGGAAATCCGCGTCAAGAGCGGCTCCAAAGGGAGCGCTCGTCAGGATGATGTCGCCCGCACAAAACTGCATCGAGAGCCGATGTAGGTTACTGTTACGGCCAGCGAGACTGACTCCAAACTGTACCTGGTAGACCTCTTGCCGCGAGAGTCAGGGTGTCTGAAGGTATGCATATGCCCTCACTAGCGGTAATTTAGACGAGGCCAAGTGTCTCAGCGACGCGTCGCGACGCCTCTGTCATCCATCTGCGATATTTGCGCTGGTGCCACTGCCCGTGAGTCTCGGAATTAGCTAGAGTCTCATTGTTAGCTATCAAGGTCCGGTGAGTCGCTGCGAGCGAGACACCGAGCGAGTCACCAGACGACCATCCTTTTCGAACAGCGAGCACGCGTGAGGTATCACACACACATTCGCGCACAAACGTTCACGACCTTGGTGTTCATCAGATCTTCTGATTCGGTCAACCGATTAGATCATTTAGAGTGCTTCGAGCTCTGCGATTTCCAGTTGTCTGTCGAACTCTACGCAAACCGCGCAAACGAGCCCGGTCGGTGACGTCACTGGTTACTGCTGGACGCTGCTATGCTTTGCTGAAATTCGGTCGAAGTTTCGAAGTCCGCTCAAAATTTTTGACAAAATCCAGATTCGGTAGTGAAAGTTTCGAAAATTCCACCATCTAGAAAACTTTGATGCTTCGAAATATAACTTCTTATGTTTTTTTTTTCTATCCGATAGATCGTATTACCGTGCCGAATATCAGGATGGCGCACATCGAACTCTCGGTATTCCAGTTGGAAGCCAACCGGAAATATGAATCCGAAATCTACAAGGTCGCAAAAGGTAAGCACCTTCGGCTCAGTTGCTGAGTAAACTCTTAACTTTTTGGGGAAATCACGCTGGCATCCAATCTCACGTCGACTTCTTACTCCCTCAAACAGGCTCGACCGTGAGGTTCACCCTGGGACCTTCCCTCTACGGCCATGAAGTTTCCTTGTTCATCAATAGTCCGGCTAACGGCGACGTTCCGTTCGATCGGGACATCTACCGACCACTGAAATGGAACTATCATTTCGCCGAATTCGCGGACGAAGGCAATGCTTTCGTTGATTGCAAGTTCCCCACAGCGGGGACCTTCAGATTCTTCTGCACCCTGGATGAAAGGTTTTTATGAAGTTTCCGAGTCGCTCTCTGACAAAACGTTGTAAGTTCCTCCATGCATCCTCAAAGTCATGCGCTTGAAGTAAATTCCCCGATTTTCCGTCTTCGCAGCAAGGAAGTGAATGTTTCCGGGTTCATACTCGTGGATCCTCAACTGTCTCTGCAAGGGAAGCCTCTACCCCTGGACGGCATTCAGTGCCAAACTGTTCTGTCGAAATGCTTGGGACCCCTCACGGACTGGGAGGGCAAAATCGCCGTTTCGGCCGCAGCGGGTTACAACATGGTCCACTTCACGCCGATCCAAGCTTTGGGGGGTTCGAACTCGGCGTATTCGCTCAAGGACCACTTGGCTCTGAATGAAACGTTCAAGTCGCCGGACAAGACTCCGACATTCGATGATGTGAAGAAGTTCATCCGCGATATGGAACAGAAACATAAACTGCTGTCGTTGACCGACATTGTGCTCAACCACACGGCAAACGAAACCCCATGGCTCCGCGAGCATCCTGAATGCTCGTTCAACGCTATCAATTCCCCTCATCTGAGGCCGGCGATGTTGTTAGATCAGGAAGTGTGGCTGTTGGCTATGCGCGCTATGAGAGGCGAAACAAAGTCGGTCGGTATTCCGCCTGAAATCAAAGAAGAATCGCATGTCCAGGTGGGTAACCAGATCCAACTCCATCCACAGCGCTCTCTCGAGAGTCAGAAATTTGAAGATTGTTGGCTCTATACTTCATGGAACGAACGAATTGATGAAAAAACATCTTTTCCAGGCCGTTGGGACTCAAATCCGCGAGGATATTCTCCCACGACTGAAACTCCACGAGTTCTACATCGCCGACATCGAAAATCTCATCATAAAGTTTGAAGGTAGGCAATTCGATCGTTTGTTGGCCGATGATTCTTTCCGACGGACGTTCTGGGAGTCGAGTTTTCATCGACTTCTCTACTTTTAGCGACCCTGCAACCCGGAACGGCTTCATGTACGAACACTGTTCCAATGACACAGACATATCGGAGATTTGGCGCGACATGTGACATCGCGAAAGCTCGACAGGCTTTCCGAAGTTCGGATGATTTCCGGCGCTTCCTCGAGAACTTCAATTTGGAACAAGTTCGCGATACAGAGGAACATCTGAGAAATGCTGTGGGAAATATTCTTAAAGGACTACGTTATCATAAAATAGAATCTTGGGGTCCCAAGGAACACAAAATCACCAGGAACAGACCGCTGGTTACGAGGTGAGGGTCTTAAACGAGGAAAATAGAAATTGCTTCAAACTTTTGGAGTAGAATAACTCGAGCGTTTCCTTCTTCCCCTTTCATAACAGTTATTTCCTTCCGAACCACGTCTCCGTGTCCGACGAAATGACCTCCGTGGAAATGGAGGCCTGTTTCGGCAACACCAAGGGAGCGTTTATCATGGCCCATAACGGCTGGGTTATGGGTGACGACCCGCTTCGCAACTTCGCTCTCGAAGGTGAGATTTGTCGACGCTTCCAGGAGGGATCGATTCCGTTGTTTCAATTCGAAAAGGGGAAAATTAATCAATGATTCAATGTTCTTGATTGACCACCAGGCTCGATGGTTTACCTCCGCCGCGAACTCATCGCATGGGGAGACAGCTGCAAACTCAGATACGGCGACAGTCCGGCGGATTGTCCGTTTCTCTGGGACTACATGAAGAGATACGTTGAAAGTAGCGCCGAGATATTCCACGGTCTTCGGCTGGATAACTGTCACAGTACGCCCATCCACGTCGCGGAGTACCTGCTTGACGCGGCGCGATCGATCCGTAACGATCTCTATGTGATTGCGGAACTTTTCACCTCTTCGGAAGCCGTGGACAACATTTTCGTTAACCGTTTGGGAATCAACTCTCTGATCCGCGAAGCCCTACAGGCGAGCGATTCCCACGACTTGGGACGACTGGTTCACCGATACGGGGGTATCCCTGTCGGAAGTTTCTTCCATGCCAAAGGTATGTTCAGAAACCTTCGTAACTTCCAAACTTCTTAAATACTGGGACCCCAACTGATGGAGACTTCTCCGAAGGAACTTCGCTCATCATTGTTCTCCAAAAAGACTCATGATGTTATAAACTGTCTTCAGGTGTGGCTCCTCTTATGCCGGCTGTAGCGCATGCGATCTTCGTCGACATGACTCATGACAATCCATCTCCGTACGAGCAGAGGAGCGTTTACGATTTCCTCCCCAGTGCGGCACTCGTTTCGATGGCCTCCTGCGCGACGGGCAGCAGCCGTGGCTACGATGAGCTGGTCCCGCATCACATCCACGTTGTTCACGAGAATCGATTGTTCCAAAGTATCGACGAGGTTGTCGATAAAGGAATCATGAGGGCGAAGAAGCTTCTCAACGATCTCCATCATCAGCTCGCGCTTGAGAACTTCACAGAAGTCTATGTCGACCAACTCGACTCCAACACGGTATCCGTGACGAGACGTTGTCCCCTGACCGACGAATCTGTCATTCTGGTATCTCGCACATCTTTCCAGAACCCCGCCGATCCCGAAGCGAAAACCCACATCAAACCCCTCCATGTGTCGGGTATGTTCTCATTATTCTGTATTTTTTCTCTCCCACATCCATTTTAACACTTTCTGTATGATTCATCTTGACTTTTAGATAGATCGAAGATTGGAACTAGAAGTATTCTTGTTGTGTCTGTTCTAGGGAAAATCAAGAACGTTATTCTCGAAGCGAGGCTAAGGAAAGATGAAAACATCAAAACGAAGTTTGCGAAGAAAGAAACTGTGATCAATGGGCTTGAGGAATTCAAGTTGGACTTGAAGTCCAATGTTCCTCTCACAGGATGCTCCACAGTTCGAGTGGAGGAGTTCGATAACGGAGAGAGATGCGAAATACATTTCACTGATCTCAAACCGGGTTCGGTGGTCGCATTCAGGTGACTATCTCACTCTTTTGTGGCAAAGAAATTAACAAAACCCCGAGAAAAGAGCTTCCGCTCCCCTTAAAAAAGTCGTATCTATCGACATCCTGTAATAAAACTCATCATTAATGTCTGCAGGGTGGAAGTAGGCCCAGCAGCCAGAGCTTGCATGGAAGACGCGCGTACGCTGCTGAAACCGTTCGGATATTTCAAGAGTCCTGTTGAAATACCTCAATCGGTTTGAAACATCATCAGCAAACTCGACTTGGACGATCTCAATCGCATCCTCTTCCGTTGCGATCAGGAAGAGAAATCTGACGGCCTAGGTGTTGGCGCCTACAACCTCAACGCGGTCGGCCCCATGATCTACTGCGGCCTGCAAGGTCAGTATTGAGCGCGCCGTCAGCTCTTTATGTTGGGGGAGACGGAATCCCACTAATTGCAAGTGGAATGCCCGCTCGCCTTCGCTCAACTCCTGTTTTTCCTGCTCACAGGAGTCATGACTCACTTGTCATTCATCCGACCCCGGAACGACCTTGGACATCCTCTCTGTTCCAATGTCCGCGACGGAGACTGGCTGATAGATTACCTGGTCAACCGTCTCCGACCTCACAAGTCGTGTCGTGAATTCGCTTCTCTCCTCGAGCTCATGCTCAATCCGATAAAAAAGGTTCCTCATTATTTGAAACCGTGCTACTTCGATGCCGTAGTCACCGCGTTGTTCACTCAACTGCTCGACGCGGTTTGGCACAAAATGTCAAGGTGAGTTAAACTTTCAGTAAAAGGTTGGCGGAGCTTGATCCCTTCGGCCGAACTTCTCCGGATTTGAATTCCCAGCCACACACACACACACACGTATACCGCGAGATCTATCTGCGACATCTTTGATCTCATGTTCCAGGTTCATCTCCTGCGGATCGAACTTTGTGCGGCAGATTTCGTTGGCATCGGTCATATTGACGGGATTCGTTTACGATTCGCCACTGCCCCCTCTCAGCTCGCGACTGGATCCTCCCGCGCCCACGAAACACGATGCGCACACTTCTTTGATTTCTCAACAATGCCCGACACTAGCGGCAGGACTCCCGCATTTCGCGACTGGGTACATGAGGAACTGGGGGCGAGACACCTTCATCTCCCTCCGAGGTCTCCTCCTGTTGACAGGAAGATTTGCGGACGCGAGGTTCGTAAATGCACACCTCAGATGCCCTCGACGAAGACATGGAACGGTTCATTTTCACCAGCGGTCGTGAATCATGACGAAAACTCTGTTTTCAGGTCGATAATCCTTGGTTTTGCCGGAACTCTGCGACACGGTTTGATCCCTAACCTCTTGGACCGGGGGACCAACAGCCGCTACAACTGCCGAGACGCGGTGTGGTTCTGGTTGGAATGCATCAAACAATATTGCGAGATCGTGCCGCAAGGAGATCTGATCCTGAAGGATCCTGTTTCGAGGCTCTATCCACAGGACGACATTGAAGCCCTTATGGTCGACTCTGTGGTAAGCGATCATGAACTTCCGCCTGCATGAAAAAGTTGCGGAATCGCAAAACAAGTCATGGTTGAGGGATGTAACGAAAACCTCCAAGTACGAAAAACTTGGTTTTTGATGTCATTCTTCACAGGTCATGCCTCTACACGATGTCATGCAAGAGGCTCTGCAGAAACACTGGAATGGCAACAGTTTTCGCGAAAGGAACGCTGGAACACAAATCGACTCTCAGATGAAGGACCCTGGGTTCAACGTTGATTTCGGCGTCGACCACGAAACTGGTTTCGTTTTCGGTGGGAACGAATTCAACTGTGGTACTTGGATGGACAAGATGGGAAGCATTCCCGGGAAGAATCAAGGAACTCCAGCTTCGCCTCGTGACGGCTCTGCCGTAGAACTTGTCGGTTTGTGCAAATCCGTCGTCAGCTGGCTCGATAAGAAACACCAAGACGGTGTTTATCCCCATGGATCCGTGGAGTCTAAAGGTGAGCGAAGGACTAGGCTTCTCTTTTGCCTCCAGAGTTTATTGCGCGGAAAATCGCACTCATCGTTCACAGTGTTCTCATATCGTTCGATATTTTGAAGGCTCGGCGACTTCATTCCACGAGTGGGCCGCTCTGATCCAGGCGAACTTCGAGGAAGCCTTCTATGTTCCCGAACAAGGAGCCGGGCGTTTCGACAAGAATCCTAGCCTCATCAACCGTCGGGGGATCTACAAGGACACGCTCGGATCTCAACAGCCGTGGGCAGACTATCAGTTCCGCCCCAACTTCACTGTCGCGATGGTTGTGGTAAGTGAAAGAGGAAAACAGATCCGAAGTTGGTAGGAACTCAATAACTTCAAACAGATAATTGAATAGAGGAAACTTTTCGTCAATTTTTTCACTTTCTCAACAACAGGCGCCTGAACTGTTCGACCCGGACCACGCAAGAAAAGCTCTCGCGCTTGCCGATCAAGTACTGAAAGGTCCACTGGGAATGCGCACCCTCGATCCAAGCGACATGACTTACAACGGAAACTACGACAACGGGGACGGCGAAGGCGGCTTCAACTACCACAGAGGACCGGTAAGTAATAACGACCACGATCTTGGGAATTTCTCCCAATATGAGGTGAGAGATTTTCGATCCACTCATAAACCACTAACGTATAAGCTTGGCATGACAATCAACAAGTTCATGGCCTCAACATGAGTTCTTGACATCAACAGGAATGGCTTTGGCCTACCGGCTACTTCCTGCGAGCCAAACTCTCGTTCGCGAAGGATCCTGTTGCCGTTGGAAAAGAGATCCGTCGGTCTCTCCAACCTCATCTTCTAGTGCTGCAAAGTTCTCCTTGGAAGGGACTTCCAGAATTGACAAATCGCGACGGTGCAGTTTGCCATCATTCGTGTCCGATTCAGGCATGGAGTCACAGCTGTCTCTTGGAACTGCTCTACCAACTCCACAATTGAGTTAAGTCTCTTCTTCTGCTGCACTCGTTCTTGCGCACCTTCTTCGTCGTTTGATCCAGATTTTGTGATGATGATTCTTTGCAAAATTGACACATAACATGTTCATACCATCGCCGAGGTGCCAACTGAATTAAACCAACTTGACATTTCTGTAAAAAGCAAAAAGAATAAAACAGCTGTTTAAAAGGATCACTTCTCAATTCTCTGAGTGAAACGAATCGTTTCCGTAACGAAGTCGTTTTGGACAGCCGGTGGTCGATTCGCAGGATCGACGGAATCGGAAATACCATATAGTCGTTCGATGCGCAGAACGCTGAAACTTGTGGCACTCTTGGCTCGGAGAGCTTCCGCCATCGTTCCGCTCGAGTTGTCGATTCTAGAGATCGATAAAAACCAAAATCTACTTCGAGCTCTAAATCGCGTGGTCTCGTGAACGCCTGGCGGGAGATCGCATCATCTACTGGGATAGGCAAGTTGTTCAAGAGAGAAAAGCGTGAAAGCAAAGAACAAACATCGTTAGCGCCAGGAACCCCGAGTTGACGAATAGTTTGATACAGGTCTCTTGAATCACGTCGCGCTTGACGGGTGGTCCTCTCATCCACTTTTGCTGCAGAGGCGGACGAACCTGTCAGCGAACAGCTTTGTCAAGTGGACTCTCAAGCAGATGTTGAGAGCGGTTTCGGTCTAGGTCCTCTCCCGAATCAGACAGGGGAGTAACGAGCGAAGCGACAGAATCACGATCCAGTATAGGTAGGTACTCGAATATTGGAAACATTCAGTCGATCGTGTCACGCGTTGCTGCGCTCCGTGGATTCATTCTTGTGTTTGGTCCCTTTCCGGTTCAGCCACGCGACGTCGCGCTGTAAGCTTCTTAACCACCGAACGAACATTCAGGTCATCTGATTGGTGCCGATGTTGGCAGCTGGCAAGTCCGCTAATGAATCAAAGCCATGACGGTTGGCGGAACGTAGATAGCCCCAATTATACATAGAGCTTCCATCTGACTCCGAAGGATTCATAGTCACGTACTCGACAGAAGTAATGGACCCGGCTGGAGCCAAATCAACCCTCGACGGTGTCGTCTATAATATCGGCGAAACTTTGAGGGAGATCGACGAATTCTTCTCGGTGTTTTCCGGCAAAGGTTCATTCCAAACTCTGGGTTTGTTTCAGGATCTGAACGACGTAGACATGGCCTTGAACACAGAAGGCCATGAGACGAAAATGGCGACCTATCGAATTTAGGTCGACTTTACTCTGGCGCCCGGAATAGGAGAGAGCTCAAATGAGAAGAAGTCGACGGACTGGCGTTCTGTGGACATTCGATTTCACGGAAACATGTTTCTCTGGAATCTGTCGCGTCGGTCCCAATGGAATTGTTCATACTTGACCATAATTTCTTCTCGCTTATCGAATTTCGATGTCCCAAATTTCTTTGAGAATCCGTTACTTCCATTAAAATATTGTGACATTATAAGTGAACATATCTGACAATAGAGTTGGAAAGGAGTATCTTGATTCTATTCCCTTCGAATCCGAATATGGGTCGCGGAGGTTGCCACGTTCGCATTCGAGCACTCCGGCAACGCGCAGGAAATTGTTCTCAAAAATATTCAAGTCCCGATTTGCAACCTGAGCTCGTCTCCTCGTACTGGAGCTTGGTTTATCTTCAAAAAAGGTCGTAACAATCGTTGGAATCAAAATATTGATGCGCAGCATAAAGTCACGGTTGGTTGCCAGAAGCTAGCCCAAATTGAGCGGGACCGATTATCGCCAGTCACGTTAGACGACCTTGATAATGATTATTTTTGACGGCCAATTCCACGAGAGTGAATTCGCAAGCTGTTTCCATCCATAATGTGCTAGATAAGGGTTTTCAAAGTGACATCCCTGATGACTCGTTGCCGGAAAAGGCTATAAACCTTCGGTGGCCATAAGTTGCGATTAAGACGGAATCCAGCGGTACTGAGCTCCATATCACAATTGATCGGGTCATAAATTAATCATGCATACGTAAAGAAAGCTCTCCTGGGCGAGCTTATGAGGTCTAACGACATGAAATGTATCACGTCTTATCCTGATGTGTTGATCCGGGAACTGTGCTCCTTGCTCAGCACTAAGCGTTGCAGAAGTTGTCAGCCGTAAGCGTGGATTCCTATCAATTGCGGATTGCGATAAACCGCGAATTTTGACAATTTTTGCGGTGATCGCTCACCTCGGTCACTGCGGTTTTCCAAAAATTCGGTCATTTGCAAGAGCTAGTCAGCATAAAGCCGATCTGTCTGCAGCTCGAAAGTTGATCGGAAATTGATTACAATCGCGGAACCTGTGTCCCCCAAGGATCGCGTTAGGGCCCAGTTAGGGCTCTACACACTTTTTTGCACTGATCTCAAACATCGCTTGCGGGATGATTGAATAAAGTACCGTCTTCATGTAGATGACCTAAAGATACTCACCCGCATCACCTCCCCCTGTGATTCCGCTAATCTACAAAGTACCGTCCAGAAAGTATCCGACTGGGCTATTGAGAACAAAATGATCATAGCCATTCCCAAATGTGCCATGTTAAAAACTGCTGACTGTAGCACTCAGTACTTCATCGGAACTTATCTGATTCAAACCGTTACGTCATTTTGCGATCTCGGAGTTTTGAACCTAGATCTCAAATTCCGCTCTCACATCGTTAACTTGGCGCGATCGGCAGGCCGTATAGCAAGCTTTTGTCATCCGAGGAATCCCGTCGACTCGGAATTCGCGCGGCGTTTTCTTCTGAATTGGTGTACCTCCATGGTTAGCGTTGCGTCAATGGGTGAAAATCCCGATGATTCGCCATTCGAAGGTGAAATTTTGGCTTGATCCGATCTCCACTGTACTGTCCAAAGTTCCGGGCTGGTAGCTCAGACTGTAGCGATGCCGAATGATAAAGGCGCCTGCTGCGCAGAAGAGGAGGTCCCATGCAAAACTTCGCCGAACGATCGACGAGTTATTCATCCGTCTATCTATCGTAATAGATGAATAGAGATTCACGATCTGTCATGTCTGAACGTACAAAATCGGATCATGAGCCATGATGCAATCTCAGTGGCGTGGCTTTCGATACTTCGATATAGCGAACTTTCAGTTGAGGGAGCATTGGATTCATGGATATCGGGCGAATATTACTACCTCGGCTGGGTACATTCAAAGTTTTTCTATGAGCGGCAGAGATTCCGCTCTCAAATGGCTATGAATAGGCACCAATTCGTAGTCAGAGCTCGCGCGGTTTGACAGGGACAGGGGCATCACAACACTACATCTTTGGGGTATCGAAAAGAGGTTTCCGCTCCGAGCATCACAACGGTTCGCTCATTCTTTTCCTCGGGAATCAAAGGGAGCAGTTGTGGATGGACTTTCCGAAATCATTGAGGATTGATCAGATTCCGGATTTCCACGGCACCCGATCGTCGATGATCGACGGAACTGAGGTCTAGTCGGCAGGCGCGCGTTGCATGACTAGATTATTGCGCAGGATCACAATCCATGATTTCACCGCGAAGCTCTCAATAACAGAATCGAGACTTGCTTTCCGGAATGACTCAATCTGTATTCTGAGATCTTCCGCGTGACTTCTGTTTGAAAATTAGCGCCATACCTCTCTCGCCCACCGACTCTCTCCACCGGATCGTCATGTTTATCCGAGGTTTGCGCTAGCCAGTGGTCGTGTCTTCAGCTTGTCGTCGTCAATGCTGTAGACAGACAGCCGAGCAGCCGAGGCTGGCTGGCTCAGACTGACTGATCGACAAACTGGCCCAGAATTGCTTTTCCCTGAGCGGACGCTATCTCTGAGTTCTGAGTTCTGCGCAACGTAGGGACCTGCGGAAGCAGTCTTCCTTTAGTGATGATCTGACAGAAAATCAAGCTGTCCCCATGAAGTATCAGGTTGGTAAAGGCGCTCCGTTCTTAGATGTGCCGGATTAAATGTCGCGATCCAAAGTCAACTAAAAATCAGAGGATTTCGCGTGAACGGGAGACTGTCTCGTTAATCTCTCGGAGATATTCGCGACTCGCAAAACGACCGTGAGAAACTGTGTTACGCATGGGAAAGCGGTGTTTGAATGGTGACGGTGGTGAATGGTACATCTCAAGTGTGAACAAACACAAGTTGTATTGACAGAAGCTCGTTAGACCGCCGGGACGGTCCTCTCGCTGTTAACCGTCCGACGCGCGGTGCCGTCGTTAACAACCTTAGGTGTTAAGCAAGGTTATCCATCCGCGTTTGGTCATGACTTCTTGAACGTTAACGCTTGTCCTTGTATTCTCCCGTCGGAGCCACGGTGTTAACCGTTTTGTTGCCGAGTCATGTGCTCCGTTTATAGTGCATTGTTTCGGTGTGGAATCGATTAAACGGTCAAATCAAAGTGCAAATGAAAGTCCGTGACGGCGGAGTGAAGTGATTTTGTTCGTTGGCGAACATCTGACGACGAAAAACGTGTTTTCGCGCTCTTGTTTCCTCAGGGGGCATCGTAGAATGCTGCGAATCCGCGGTCGATGTGCCGCGCGAGCAATGCTCACCAGACCGGCCGCGTTTTCGGTGACATGAAACTGCTTGTATTGATATCTTCTCTCGAGCAGAGTTAAGGAAATCAGCGACGGGAGCGCAGGCTTCGTGAGGGTGGATCAGACACTCATGAAGACCGCCGGAATATCGCTGCCGGATATGTATATTATTATTGTCAAAAGTAATCTAAACTTCCTCTCCGAAAATCGGACTCTTGCCAACGATGGATCTGAAGCCACAACGATTCCCAGGACCCTGACGGTCTCAACAAATCCGCAACAATTCTCAATCGTTGAAAATGTCCTTCTGACTCGTGTTGAAGGGTCACTCCAGAATGCGCGGAAACCGACGTGGTCGGACTGCCGCATTTGAGGAAACACGGTAAACAATCGGAAACCAAAGAGCGTTCCGTCGAGCTTTTCGATCGTCTGGACGCCCACGTTCTATAGAGCATTAATTGCTCATTTTCTCTCCTTGCTCACAACTAGAGCTAAATCGAGCCTGTGAGTCAGATCGATCGCTGGTCTGATTCCGCCACCTAAATCCTAATTGGAAAGATGCAACAGTCTGAAATCCTTAATTGCTTGACAGGACTCGCGGATGAGAGTTTTTTCGCGAAAAAGTGAGCCACACTTGACAGTCACATGATGATCATGGCGTTGTAATGAAAACTGAGATAATTGGCGCTCATCACATCCTGGCGGAAAAGTTTTCCATGGAACACAATTTTAATTCCCTTAGCGGCGATTCGGAAGCATCGACAACATCGTTCCGGAGTCGTTGGAGAAAGTTGATAAATACGAGTTCGCTCTCTAGCCGTCCGTTCAACGAAAGTGTTTTACCCGTGGAGTGATTTCGATCTCGATTCCCCGATTGGTGATCCGCCGATCAGTTTTTTTTCCAGTCGGAGTCTTCTACACCGCGATTTCTATCTCGCAAACGTTTCCATTTGATGATGGATTCGGCTTCCTGACGTCTCTCATTTTTGGCATCTGTTGAATGGCTTGTCCGATTCTGAAATATGGGATATCATGTTTCACGAAAACCGTGAGCTGCTCTCTTTTCGAAGCTGAACTCGAGTATCGTAATTGTTGTTCATGTCGACGTCATGCTGTAAAAAGGTGTTGCTTCGTTGGCGGCGCGGCATCGCGGAACGTTTTTGATTCCGGCGGAGTACCAATGAGAGCGAACTAGGTCCACGTCCTCCGACAGCTCCGGAAGCCACATTTGCACGCACGGCTTGTATGGTTATCAGCAGAGCTGTGTTCTCCAATTAGATCAGGAAGTCTGGCTTCGCTACAACGAGTGGGCTTTCTGAGCAGCCTGCGGATTCTCGGTCCAGCTTGCAAAAAGTCATGGTTTCCTCAAAAGATGACACGAGTTTTGGAGTATCCCGGAGCGAGAAGTTGGATTCTGCCTTCGTTTTCCGTCTCTGAGGAATCACGAGTTACAATCGGACTCGCATCTTGGAAATCCCCAATTTGTCGTTTTAAATGGGATCGAGGCAGTTGTGACGGAATGTGCAGCTCCGACTCGCGAAAACGAACTCACAATGTGATTTTCATTGAAGGCTAGCGCGGCGGTTGATCCGGTTCTGCGAGTGGACGCCGTTCAAAATCAATGAGATCAAGAGTTAAGGCTCAATATGTTCCAGTGATGGTGATGGAGTCATGGTCGACCGGCGAGAACACTGTCAATCGAGGCAGCTGTCCTCGGCCAAGGCCCCGATCAGTGAAGCAATTCGTTCAGAGTTCTCCGTGAACCGCTACTTGATTTCGCCTAATCGTCCGAATGCTTTCCTTCATTTTCAAGCTCGTTTCAATATATATTGTTGATGATTTTTCTGCCAACTAGAAACGTAACCACAACATTCACTCGACAATCGTTTCGTCGTTCTACGTTCGACGTACTCGGTCCACCGGGCTTGGAAGCTTGGACAGTTCCCGTCACAGCGCTCTTCCGTGCGTGGAAACCATCAAAAACCGACGACCTTCATCGGCACAGGTCGTGCAGGACAGGGACGAGTTCCCATGTCTCGTTCCCCCTCACGGAACTTGAGTCCTCTCTCATGCCTATCATATTAGCTTTGTGGATGAAACTTTCCGCGTCGTCGGAGCTGGCAACTTTCATTTGATCTTCTTTTCCTCCTACGATTTCTGTTTGATGCGGGTGTTCTTTGTCCAAAGGTTGATTCGGAAACCGCGCGCCCGGATCTCAAGCTATCCAATCAAGATCGAAGAGAATTCCACTCGACTTCGAGAAGTTAGCTCCGTACTTGTCTCAATCGAGTGCTAGCTGAGTTTCTGATCAGATCATGCCGGAATCATGATGCAACCGTATCGATCAGAGTTGTGAGGGATATCTCGGATCCGAAATGCTGACTCCTGAAGGAGAATGCGCTTTCAGGAGTCATGAGGAACTCCAATCGCTCGCCCTCCAACCTCGACCCGAAGGGATCAAGAACAGAAACCGGTTTTTCGAATGACGACTCAAACGAACACTTTTCCTAATCGCTGTCTCGATGTTTCCAGAGGCTCCCGCCGAGAGATGACTTGGAAATTCCGATTCCCTCGTATGTCAGACCGACGGTTCCATCTCTAAATGTCTCCGCCTACTCCACGCGAGCCTCGTTGAAATTCGGAGTGTTCTGCTTCGTTTTCATCTCGCTGTATTGTCTCATATACAGGTACGTACTCGTCCAGGCATTCTGCACTTCTTCCCTTATTCTCATCTGGTATCGGACAGGAGTTTCCCCTCGTGGTCGATTGCATCCGAAATATCCACTTCTAGGGATGCCTAGTTCCTTATTTCTATCGCGCCGTCTCTTCGAAGACCGATTATTTATTGAATGCGACCGGCATATCCTTAATGATTGATGGACATCTCAAGGGACCTTTGCTCGATTCGTTTTTCTAGTCCTCTGTTCACGTGGACGACGGAACCTGGCATCGCGCCCAATCTGACATGGGTCCTTCAGCAACGGGAGTCCTTTCTGTACATCCTGCAACCCACGAATTACACCGCTATCTTATCGCCGACCGAGAGTCGATGCGATCCACGACGTCTCGTCACCATCGTCGTTTGCTCGGCTGCCAAAAACGATTTAGCCAGACAGGCCATCCGGGAAACATGGGCCACCGAAAGCCCCAACGACAGTCGAGTGTTTTTCCTCGTGGGCAAAGGTGCACCGAACGACACAAAATTGCAAGAAAACCTTGAGGTTAGTGACAGTCGCGCGCGTTCCTCGACTCCTTTGTAGTTCAAAGCGATGTTGGGACTAGAGGTCGCCGTACGTCCTCGCCACGAGTTCGGTATTTGGTAAAAGACATGAGGGGATCTTGATTTCAGATGGAGGCGGATCACTACGACGACTTGATACAAGAGGATTTCTTCGATTCCTACAATAATCTCACATTGAAATCAGCTTTTCTACTCAAGTGGGCCAACTATTCAGGATGTGCCGCTTCGTCGCGATATATTTTGAAAACGGACGACGATATGTATATAAATGTTCAGAATCTTGTAAGTGTGTTGAGAGCCAAAGGCAAGAACAGAATGCTCTTAGGAAGCCTTATTGTAAAGGCGAAGCCGGTCAGAGACTTCAAATCGAAGTGGTAAGTTTCCCGAAGGTCCTAGTTAACATCGTCGGTATCGTCGCTCACTCAGAACCCATTCTAAACAACTTTCGCTCCTTGTCCCTCCAGGTTTGTCCCATCTTATGTCTTCTCAGAAAAAATGTACCCGGATTACCTGTCCGGGACAGGATACGTTATGTCGACAGACATTGTCTCAGATCTCCTGAGGATGACAGAGAAAGTTCCATTCTTCCATATGGAGGATATTTATGTGACCGGTAAGATCCATCCCGGCGAAACTTATCGTAACAACATTTCATACATTTCCACCCGGGTTTCGAATTCCGGCTACGATCCTTGATTTGAGTTTTCTCCTTAACTTCAAATCACGGCACCTTTGTTTCACTGGAACTTTTTTGTTTTCAGGACTCCTGGCTCGCCGGTTAGGAGTTCGAAGACTTAATCACGAGGGCTTCAAATACTACAAACGAAAGAACAACGTATGTGTCTTCCGAAGGCTGATTTCAGCTCATATGATGGCGCCTTGGGAGATTCGTAAGATGTTCGCTGACGTACATGACAAAACCAAGTCCTGCAGGTAGTGCCGCAAGTCCTCGCGACGGAAAATCAAACCTTATCCATTACGGAATTGCAAAGTGACAAGTGACGGTCTGACAGGCGAAAGCCTAGAGCTTTTTTTGTATCGTGTGTGGACTCGCTGTGGAGTCAAGCCAAAGATGGAGATCACAACAACTGTTGAAGTTGTCGCATGTTACTCGCAGACTTTGAAGTCGCCTTTCGCTCTTCTAAACTCTCATTAATAACAGCGTCACAAGTCGAGTCTCTTCGAATTCGATGATCTGAGTCGAGCTTGAGGTTTCTTCGAAGTAATAAAATCTCGAGAATTTCATTCTCATCGGTCCTTGGCCCTTTGCAATTCCGCTCCAACCCACAATGTGATTTTGCCAATGATGTCGATCGTGATTTCTGATGATGATCTGCTGCTCGTCCTTTATTTTAGGCTGGAGAACGCGTTTCTGGGGATGCAGGAAACTCTTTTATGCTTACTAACAGACTGTGGTGTCTAGTGAGCACCATGCTTGCACAAGAACTGCGCAGACTCACTTACCCTCTCACTTAACGGTCGACTCAACGACCAAACAAACAAACAAACGTAGACTACATTTTTGCGTTGTTTGCTGCTTTGCTTGCCTGATGTAACTGTTCGTCAGTGAGTATAAGCTCCTCCCTGCTCGATGCCGTCGGTTTTCGCCGTCGGTCAATCTGTGTTATGGATCACTTTCCCTCTCTTTATCTGTCTGTGTTCATAAACCTTATCCCCGTTCTCGAGCTCTGCTCTATCAAGGAATAACTCGACTCGCAATCTCACGCTACTGGAAGGATACCACGCTACTAACATAAGGTTGCGCAAGTCCACTCTAAGTGATAGACTCCTTTCTGGAACGATTCCTTCGACTGTGAATAATATTTTGGGGAAGAGCGGTCAAAGTTCTGTCTCGCCAAAATATGTTACCGTACGGCCATTAAGGGCGGTGATCGACAACGAAGCCGAGAGTAGTGAAACATTCAGTACTGGATCCAAGGTTGTTCCGAGGTTGCTTCCGGCAGCGGCTCGGCCTCGTCTGATACAAGGGCATTTACGTGGTTTGGTTTTTTTTTGATCCAAGTAGACACCCGATATCCTCCTTAACGATGAATGTGTTCTGGATGTCGTACTTGTCAGTCATCGAGTATGTGCTGATTTCCTAAGTGTAAATAAAATAATGTTTGAAGAAGATCAATCTCGCTTTCTCTTTTATCTCGGAATGTTCTCCAAATTAACATCGTTGACTAAATTGTGGCCCCCGTCTCCATAAAACCCCCATGTTAGAGACCTCGGATATTGGAGGCAAGAGATCTCTCGGGATAATGGAAATGGTTCGACTATATGCACTTTGCGCACAGGTCCAAGGTGATTTTGCAGGGGTCATGGGCATGACCAGATGGTTCGTTATGGCCTTGCAAGGTTGGTTCCTCACGTGGCCAGGCGTTGCATTCCGAGAAGGTCGCTAGAATGGATGAAAGTTGAGGAGCATCATTCGTAGAGGAAGGAATCGATTCGTTTGGCTGCTGCATACGAATTCCATTACCTCGTTGGACGATTGAATTATCAATTTTTACGTCGACGAGCCTCAAAAATATGAATTGATCGCGATGCCGGGGGAAACAGATTCAAGAAAAATGGTGCATCCTCGAACGAACGAAGCGCGGCGTCAATAATAGACCCAATTCAAGCTGCATCAGCCATTTATTCAATTCAAGTGCTCTCCATCGGAATAATATACGCTCTGAAATCCATAACAAAACGCGGATCAAGAGCTCGCACTCCGATTTATGACCAGCGTGCGGAATAAATCAATGGTTTTAACTTAATCATACGTCAAGGCAGAGCATCGCGTCCGATTCTTGGGCAGCAACGTTGGTTGACAGTTCTATCTCGGAATACCTAAGTCCGGCGCGCTGTCGTCAGTTGAGACCCTCTGCAACGGTGAAAATGAGAGGATCGGTGCTCCGGATCGCCACTTTTACGGTGAGGAAGTCGTTTTCCCTTTCTTGTTTCAGTTCGCGTCGCTTGTGGTCAGATAATCTTCCGTTGCCTCCGTCCACCCCTGCTAGATGCTGAGAGCCAGAAGCCTGCGTGGTCTTAGGTTGGCCGCCGACGAGCTCATGACAGATTTTATATTTCAGTACCCACCTTACCATGTCCTGCACGAAGAGGGCCATAACGTGGCGGTCGGAGGGATGTACGGGAAAGTTCTCGACGTGCTTTCGAAATCCTTAGGCTTCAGGTATCCGTCTTTTGAGGTTTCGGAATTCCGTGCCAGCACTGTACAGTGAATAGAGTAGGCTCTATTCCTTCATGACAATTGACTTCATTCGTATCGCTGCAGTTACAACGTGACGAACGCTAAGGCTTGGGGAATCAAAGTCAACGACACTTGGAACGGAGCCATCGGACTTCTGGACAGAGACGTACTGTCATCTTGTAAACCACATAATGAATGAGTGAATCAAAGTTCATGCAAACGAGGGGCGTCAGAGTTAGCGAGGATCGATTTTGATCGAGAAAATATTCTCTTGGGTGGCGCTCCTTGTCTGAGTTTATCCAGTTAATTCTTTATATCCGTCTGGTTCCGGTTTTTCAAGAAGACTTTGATTGACATCATGATTTTTTCTCAAAACCTCAAAACGACGACAGTTCTATCAGGAGATTTCAATCGACTTTACTCAAACTCCGTAGGAAGCAGACGTGGCGCTTTGCTGCACGAACCCGACAGCTGAGAAGTTGGATGTGGCAACCTTGTCGCCTTCAATCAATCCTATCGAGATCATAATTCTGGCTGGGAGAAAGACCCGCTTCAGCAAAGATCCTTTCGCTGTGCTCAAGGAATTGAAATACGACGTGAGTCCGCTGTGAAGAAACGATGGCTCGCGATAAGACATTTCACTTTGTTACTATCCAACGATGAGATTCTCCCCGACAGGTTTGGATAGCTCTTGCTATGGGCATCGTATTCATCTCTTTGTTGTTGACCGCGTCGCAACTCATTCTCGTGGGAACATCGAAGTTTTCGAAAGTATACGTTCGTTACCTTTTCCTCCTGTTCGGAAACACCTGGAACGAATGTAGGTGACATCGCAGTGAACTTAAGAGAAGCTGAGCTTCCGATAGAGTCGAAGAGACTCTCGAGATGCTCAGTTATCGAATCTTCTAAATGAGACTCCTGTCGTTGCGTGTTTCTTTCAAGGTAGCGGAGAGCCTCCCAAGTGGAACACGATCAGGATGTTCTGGATAACCTGGATTCTCGGGATAAGCATGATATTGATGAACGCTTACGCTGGTCAGCTAAAGGTTCGCAAGAGTTCTCACAGTGCACTTGAAACAGAATCTTACTCCGTGCAAACCATCGATTCGTTATATTTCTGGAATCATGAGATCTTTGATGGGAGGTTGTCCACTCCTTAGGGAGCGATGTTGTTCAAACCAGAGATGCCCCGCTTGAACGGCCTGTGGGATTTGCATCAGAGACCCAAATTGAGGGTCTATGTGCCCGAAAACAGTTTTGAGTACATTTTCAAGGTACGTTATCTCTGACTCGAGTCCGAACTATGCATCATATCGATGGTGGTTTGTAAAGCATCACTTTCCCAGATATCCGACAAACCTTTCGTGCGTCAGTTGTACTCCCGGGTCGTTGACCAACACAAGACAAGACGACCGGCGGCTGCTCTGTTCCATCCCGATATCCTCACCTCGGTTTTGTCGAGCAGCGCTACAATCATAGCGAGTCGACCCGCTTGCGCTCGAGCGGCCACGGATAAATGCCATAAAACTCCCATCGGAGAACTCTACACCGGATCCGAAATTGTCTACTCATTCCATGCCGTTCTATTCCTCAACAGGAGGTTAGAACGTTCTCGGCAGAACCTCCTCAATCGAAGGTAGGGCTGATGTATTGACAAGTGGGAAGCCTGATACGAGGAAAACACCTTTTGCTAAAACGAATCTTATCCAGTATCCAACGGCTCAACGAGGCAGGGATACTGCTCTCCTGGTTCAGAGAAGTGGCAGGTGCTTGGACGGGATGCCTGGGAACCGCAGTGCCAGATGGACATCAGCTGGAATCTCTTCATGTCGCAGATATCGAGGGCATCTGTTATATTGGTTTGATCGGCCACGCGATGGCCATTCTCGCTTTTGCTGTGGAGAGAATGAAAGCTAGATTGGAGAGAATCAACAATCAGCAATCATTTCTTGAGGATTCGAATCAATAAAAGTGCTCTGCAAAGTCAGAAGCCGAGAGCGCTACATCATGAAACTTCTTCGCGCGTAAATTCATACAAACTACTATTTTCGAGAAGCTTCCACGTCTGACTATCGGCTGGAGACGAATGAAACCCGGTGCCTGAGGCGGTGATCTTGCATTCTTGGAGTATTTAATTTCGAGAGATTATCAATCAATAAATCAATCATATATTCGGATCGAAGACGAGAATCTTATGATCGGTGATGAGCATGGGTTTATTCTAAACTTCAATCGCAACAATGTCCGAGTCGAGGAGAACGAAATTCAATTTAATGTTCTACAACGCGGTCGAGATGAGAAACGTCAGCAGACTATTGCGTGAAATGATTCGATCGATATGAGTGTCCATAAACGTGCGGTTGACTGGGAGATGAAAGTGATGGTCCTCCCCAATCGGAGCTGGTTTCTCCGGAAATTATAACGCATTGCTGTGCTGGATGTCCCGCTGTTATTTCGGGGCTGTCAAGAACCTCAGGAGCCCCGTACAAACTGAAATCGGAGTAAAGGATTAAACCTTCGAACATCAACGACATCGGACGGTTCCTCTCAGTGGAGAGGGAACTCGATCGCGAATCCTTGTAGACTTAAATTGAAAATTCCATTATTTCATCTGATGTCAAAACAATCGAGAGTGATACAATCGAGGCTCTAGTGATGCGGCGATGGAATACCTGCTGGCCGCAGTGGCGGTTGTTGTGATGATGTTTGTAGTTTGTTGGATAACTGAAGTCACTCCGGTGTAGCAATTCGTTTCATAAAATATCGCCACTGGCGGAGTCGTCTGCGGAACCCCTTCGGTCGATTCGTCGGAACGTCGAATCTTCGTTTTTTCTGAAATTTCCCTCCCTATCTGTGATTTCTCGCATTCTTTTGAATCCTCGACGATGCTTCGTTCAGCGGACCTCTTGATATGCGGAACTCACCTTGAACTTGTTGAGTTACCGTTGTACAAAGCTGGACGGGTTTCGATTCTAAAGAGCTCCCGCTTTGGTGCGAGAAATGAGTTTTGGGAATCAGGGTCTCAGCGAGAAGAGGACTGCCGTAATCGATGAGATTTATCAGAGAAATGTCCAGTGAGCAGTTCTGTTGGATGTTCGCGTGCAGGTCGCGCACTAGACATTCCTCCAAGATGAGTGAAACACTGATTTGTATGTAGTCGTCGCACAAGATACGAAGGAGCTGGAAAGATGCTGGAAAGATGGGTTTTCCATGATCATGGTGTGAATAGAGAATGACTTTGGAGTTTCGAGCAAGGGTCGATCAAAAGTATTGTCCGCTCAACGGGTCGGCTGGATGGGCGACTCCATTGGAAACTCACGGAAGTGGGGCGCTCCTTGAACTTCTCGGAAAATCCTCTGAGAGCACTCGGTCCAAGCTCGCAGAAAACTACAACTAATATCTCGTATTGTTTGGGAAGTTGCTGGCGGACGATTAGAACCGAAAGCCTTCGTCCGCTTGGTGGAGCTTCGAGCACCCTGGTACAGAAGGAATTTCAAAGTGAATGACAAATCGGGAACAGAAGGATCGAACACGTCATCCTGGTGAACTAATGCTTCGTCACCATCCACCAGGATGAGATCTTCAGAATATCAGGAATATCCCGATTCTTACCCCGCTCGTGAACTTCTCCACTATCGAGTCCATCCAAAGGAGCAGCGTTTCCAGACTGTTTGATGACTCCAAGCACGACTCCAGCTCCGACAGAACTGTGAATTCGAAAACGCTAAGGAGTCAAAGAAGGTTCCCGTGCTACCCCGTGAAATCTTCCTTGGTTTGACTTACCCGATGAGACCACATCTTGGTGACAAATGTTCCGTTCCTTCTGTAGAATCAGAAGTCCGCGTCCCGCCGACATTCGAAGAGACCTCCAATCGTTCAAGACTTGACTGACCAACTGCCTGTTGGCCAAGAGTATTTTCGACGCTTGCGATAGCTGGTTCACTTCAACGCGACGCCTGAGTTGACCGATGAAATGTTTTCCAACTTGAAAAAAAGAAGAGTTCCATCCCGGAAAAACTGTTGAGCTCGTTCAAGGGGAGGGAGTGACATGCTTGGAAGACGGGATCAGACATCGTTCAATCCGAGGGAAGCTTACATTCCATCTTGACTTGCTGCAAGGCTTTCGGGAAGCCGCCGAGAGCTCTATCAAGCCAGCTCTCGTAGTCTTGCGTGAAATACTCAATCATACGCACGAAACTGGAACGAACACTGGTCGGCCTATCTTCATGTCAACTTCATCGATTCTATTCAACACTTCGAGCCCCAGAACCGATGTGGAACTTCGGATATGAGAGTTATGATATTGAACGAACCTTTCCGGCAGGGGCTGGGTGAGGGACGGAACCAACAAATTGCAGACGGTTTTATATAAAGTTGAATCACAAAGCGCCACCAAATTCACCAAAACCGGACATCCTAGTCCCGAAGCAAGATGTTGCGGAATGCCGAACCAGAAGTGCTGTAGATTGATCCGGACCTGATTGAAACCGAATTGTTGAAATCTGCGATCTTAGGATGCCTAACACATCATGGGAAAAATTGAGAATCGATGTCCAGGGTTGGAACTCCTTCCCCACTTCGACATCACTTGCCTGCTCCAGACTCATGGACAAAATGGTGTCCAAGACTCTCTGACTGTGGGCTCGATACATCGTCAAGAAGCTCGCAACCTTGGGAATAAGAATTTCTTCTGAATTTCCATCGTCGATGAAATGAAACCAAGATCTGCGGGGCATGTCAATATATTCGAACAGAAATCTCGTACCTGATCCCGATCAACAGAAGGGCTGATACTGAGTGTCCGAAGTGTGGGGAAGTTTGGCAATACAGCTGTCAGTTTCATTCGCTGGGAGACATTGGCTACAGTCGCCGAGTTCTTCGCATGAAAGGATAACAGATATAACACCTCTCTTTCTCGCGAGTGCACGTCTGATCATAGCCTCCAGGTTCTATTTTCTTTCTTTCCCCAGTTTTATGGAGAAAAATGCTCAAAATCTGATAAATTGGTGTTCTGATTGGAAACTTGCAGCCGACATTGCTGATTGTATCTCATGTCATTTCGAGTGCAGCCGATTACCACTCACAGGTTCTTTGTGAAGTTCCCTTTTTTGACCATCAGGTGTTTCGCCAGACTTCCTAGAATAACAGGGCTCGAAATACGGCGAATGTTCCCGGATTGCGATTCCGTAATAATGATATCTGAAGAAAAATACAAATTCTCAGTCGTTCCGTAAAATGAGAATCAGGTGACTATTCCCCGAGATGTTACGTCATCCCGGCGTGTTGTACGTGAGAATGTGACTGACCTCGATTGACCCCTTGTCCCAAGGCGTCGCGTGGTGAGTGCAGGAAATTGTTGTCGAATTATCTAGAAGGAATTCCTTAAGTGAAATGTATTTTCGTGACCAAACGAAGTGTGTTTTCGTGTCTCTAAACGAAGAAAAGTTTCACCTTTCCAAAGCTCGCGGCATTAACAGGTTGCATTGAATTTTTGGCGCAAAAATCCACGTAATGAAGGTACAGAGTATTGCGTGGAATGCACACCCCTTCGGCCATCTCGTAGTTCTCGTCGAGCCACAGAAGTGTTGCTGGAGTGGAATGAGGCCGAAGGCTGCGATATTTGACCGGATCCTGAAAAGAGCCTAAACGCGAGAATAAACGGTGAGAACAGAGAGAATCGAACACTGCGACAGCATCTTGACTCTTGTTCACAACTCGTCTTCTCTGTAATTTGAGCTCATGGACTTTCCTGACCCTCTGGTGGTCGAGTTAACACGAAAACTGAATACAGCGGGGTCGGCAAGGAACCCTGAGCCGAGGAAAAGAGCCGAGTGTTATCCTCGAGCGAAAATTTTTTCGACCATTTCTCTTTTCCAGGATTATTCGAAGACGTCATTGGTTTTTCTTTGAGCCAGAAATTTACCGGTCAATCGACTTATTAACGGTTTGAGTAGAACTCCGAGAATCGCCAACCTCAAGAAATCAGATCAACTCCGACTGAATCATGTGTCATCATCGCTTTCTTCGGGGACGAGGAGCTGCGACTCTAGAGGATCTAACATCCGCCTCTTCTCGCGCCGCCCTCTCACAAAGCCGCAGGCTCATTCTACGCGTAAGAGAAGATTTTGAAAGTGACCACAAACATCAATAAAAGCAAAGAATCAAATCAGGTGTATCAAGTTCCGTTGAAATTCGAGAACCAGATCCGTTGAGTTTCGAACGAAGAAACCGAAAGTCGATCGCAATCGTCCAGGAGAGCATTCGTCGTCGACGAAGTCATGGTCAGTCGCCAGAAGTTCGTTCGTGAGACTGCTGACAAGGACTTGTTTTGAACGAGCTCGGAATCGAATTAGTTCGCGCCTCAAGTGACGACGCAACCAAGCTCAGCGTGAGGTAATCCCAAGCTCGGAGCCGTGATTCAATATGCGAGCAGGAGAGTGAGAGAGAGATTGAGAGCGCACCCCAGCGGACGGCCTGAAGAAACGAGCTGCTCCCAATTAGAACATAGCAAGGACACGTGTCGCAGAGAAGCATGGGATTGCATTCAAACTGAGGAATTTCGGCTCCAGGAAGATCTTCGTGCACGAGTTGCTGCTTTTACGCATCCAGACTTCGCGGCTTTCATGAGAAAAGTCTTCCCCTATCTACACAGTCAGAGAAATCGGAGAATATCGTCTCTTGCACCTTGTTCTCAGCCACTCCTCTAACGGGCAGAATTTGAAGAGTCATCCGGGAACGCTTTAGAAATCTGACTTCTGATAGGAGAAAGTCGGGCCGAAACTTGGTCGCCGACTCAATTCCGAAGCGTCGCAACCGCATTTTGTGTTCAGTCTCTCTCTCTGGTAACTCCTTCCTTTTCGGTAAACATCGCCCTCGAGGTCGTCATCATTCACATTTAAGAAAAAATTCAGCACGATCGGTTTTGTGGTAGAGGAGGTTCATGTCTGAGAGCATGATTATGAAACTGAATTTCTGACTTCTCTAGGTTGCAGGTATTCGTGCAGCACAGGGGCGATAGCGGTTGCCGCTCAATCAAAGAGCGGAAGTGGCGCTGTGGGTTCGAATTCCGGCAGCGGTCAGTTTCTTCGAAAGTTTGGAATCTGGGAATCATCATATCATGAGTTCATTCAGAGGATCCTTCCTAAATATTACGGATGAATCGAAAAAACGTGGAATACAGTCTTTGAAATGTAAATCCCGAAGCGAGGTGAAGCAGCTATGCTATGCTGTTGCACATCTTCTCAAAATGTGTGCATCAATCGACGTGCCTGCGTGCCTGGTCTTCGGAATGGGGTGCTTCTTGGATCGTTTCTCTCTCCCCATTTTCAACAACATTTGGGCCGATTGCCAGACTGTATAAAAACGAGATGATACCCATCCTCCAGCATGAGTGTAGAACACTGTGAAAAATGCGAAGCGTATCTGTGATCTTGCACATGGCGAGCATTTTGTTGCTCATTGCGCCCTCGTCGAGCGCCGCCAGCGACAGAACTGTTGAAGAGCCGATGGCGGAGAGAACTTCGTTCTGGGGAAACCTTGTGCGCAAGCTTCCCTGGTTCAGCAGGAAACCCACGCAGCCGGAGACTGTTCAAGTATCCTCCCAACCCAAAGAGTTCAGCAAGCAGTGGCTCGAAGATCTTCTGGAACTCACCCCTGAATTTCGGAAACGGATCAACTCTATCATCGCAGAAAAATCCATGTTCAGGAAACGTTCCAGTTTGGATTACGAGGCCGATTCGGCCGGAACTTCGAGGCTCGGAGTTAATCTCAGTGATATCGACAGTCTCACTGATGACGAGATTAACAACATCTTGAACGAACAGGACAACGAACTCCTCAGCCCTCGTGAGCCGAAGAATAAAGCTCAACCGACGAAGCCGGCAGATCAACCCAAGCGGACCTTCTTCAAACGAACGTGGCCATTCAAGAAAAGTGCGAGCAATCACGCCCAGGGATGCCGCTCATGGGGTATTTTTCCCCCGGACCATTTCTGGAAGCCCAGCTATCGTTTCGCAGAAGGCAACAGACAAAAGCCGGAACCGATTCCTCTGAGTGACTACCAACTCATGTTCCTCGCGAGAGAACTTACCAAACGCAAGGAACAGCGCAGAGCTCGTCGGAAGGCCGAACAGTTCATTCGGGCCATATCGAATTTAAACATCGATGAATGCGTGGAATACTTACTCTGCGAAATGGGATGTGAACAGAGGATCTACAAACACCCCGTGAAAACAATGGAAAAGTTCTTGGAGCAGTTTGTCGCTTTCGAAACAGAGGGTCGATTAAGAAACAGAGCCATAGCGTTCTTGAGAGCGATTCGTTTTGGCGAAAACGCGAAAGAACTCAAATGTTCTGAAGCGTATCCGCAGTGCCTTGCAACTCCGAGGGAGCTCAAGCGAGCGAAAGTGTTCGCAGCCGCTCCCGCGAGGCTCGATAATCTAACGAGACGTTCGGGATACGTCGCGTACAAAGTACCAAAGACCTGACAGGCTGTGAGAGGCTCGTAACATATTGCAGACTGCAGTTTAGCCCGGTCGGTATGAATTCCCAGCGCACAATGGGGGCGAGTTTATGGGGTGTTTTGGGTCAGTGTAAACCAATAAATATTTCTGTGATCTTGATTCCGCTTTTTTTCTACTGTCGTTTTGACAATGTGTGCGAGCGCAGTTCTATGCTAAATATCCAGGGCTCATGTTTGGAATGTGTCGTTCGCTGACGACATCGGGTGTAGTCCAGAATTTCGTCTAGTTGAAGTACCCTGAAATCCCTCGTTCAACAAATCCCTCAGATAACGAATCCGTCAAGTGATGACCCCTTCACATAACGAACCTTCGAGATGACAGGACAGGCAACCTTCCTCCAATCCCACACTTTCCACGGAATATGGTCCGAACGACTGCTAGTTGATAAACTCGTTATTATACATGAAGGTTTAGGAATATATATACTACCTATTTCGGGGAAGGTTCGTTACCTCAGAGTGAATACTTGCTTTCAAACATCGATATCTCCAGAACTAAGAAAGAAAAACTCTAAAAGCAGAGCATCCGTTAATCCTCGATCTCTCGCCGAAAACTTCCGATAAGAACAAAATATATTGGGATCAAGAAAATTGCTTCTCAACTCAGAGAACACGAAGTTGTCCGAGGAAAAAAAATCGGAATATCGTCTGTGTCCTACCGACCCAAGTGAGGCCGGCTGTAGTGTCCGTTGCGATTAAAGACTCTGCGCGGATCTTTCCTCCACTTTGTACTGAGCGTTTATCCAGGGTAGTGCCAACTGGCCCCGATCTCCCCCACCACAGAGAGTGCGGCGAAGATACGGTTTGCTCCTGGCGGCATACTCAGGGAAGTGGCATCATCAGCGACGGGCGCAATGTGGATGGAATACAGGCTGAAGATCGAGATTGAAAAGGAGGCTTTTCGGCGCGGTTTTCCCGCAGTTTCGAGGCCTGCTTCTCTTCCATATGACCCCGAATATCGAGCGCTCAAAAGTAGACATAATCTCGAAGCGCCGAATCAACCTGGGGTACTCGACATAGGACGGAAGTGAATGTATGCGGGGCGTCAACTTCATCTCCAATGGCGATGGAGTTGATGCCCATCTCTCGTCTGGGACGAGACCTTTTATTTTCCCAGCGACGCCTTTCCAACCAATTACGACCGTTTCATCAACTAAATTCAGCGCACTAAAATGCAGTTCCGGAAAAATCATGATTTGAGCAATAGATCATGAGAAAGAAGCTCAAATCCCTCAATCGATGAGTTAATCGCTCGCTTCACCATCGATTCGTTAAAAGCTCTCAAGAAACCGCGATTGGCTACATTCGCGCTGAACACCTGGGCATTTGAACTCGAGATCAACAACCGGGAATGAAATCATTGCAGAAATCCGCTTCCGCGGAAAACGTTTTGCGCAGTTGCTATTCGGAGGATTCCGGAGACTCGAGAAACTTCTGCCCTTGCCCTCAAGTGGGACGCACCGCATCGATTGGAATGCCTCGTCAACTCAGACCGAGTCTTGGAATGAGTTCCTAGCGAAGCTCGCCGCATCCAAAAGGATGTATCGCTTTCAAGGCGTATCCAGGACTTTTGGGGGGGGGGGGAGGGGCAAGACCATTCTCCCATGGTTTTGAGGGCGGCCCGGAGCTGATCATTCTCATCATAGCCGTAGAGTCCTATGAGCCTGCAGAAAAATTCGGCTCCCCCCTGCCCCCCTCTCCCCCGTGGGTACGTTACTGATCGCTTTGGCTGCCAGGTTCCAAGGGCTGGATCACAACTGACAAGGGAAGTCCTCGTCCGCAGACTTGCGCAGATAGCCCGCTCACTGAGCGTATTCTTGAACATCGCGGAAAACGAGTCGTCTTATTTTTCCACGGAAAACGGCATCAGATACCGGACGCGACATGAGGAACTTCTCAAATAATGAACTTGGCAGATAACTAGCTTCACAGATAACGAACCTGCAGATAATGAACCGTCAGGATTTGCGACGGCTCGTTACCTCTCACGTGCCGTATCCGCTAAGTTCAATGTCTGACTTCTTCGTGAGGCGAAAAGTGCGCTATCTGATAAGTTCTTTTATCTGCGAGATTTCATGAGAATTGGCGAATTCGCGGCTTCTGCGATATGTTCTTGGTTGGGTAAGCTTTCCGGGTGATACAGGCCTGGAGAGCAAACCGTAACAGCACCTCGTCGGAATTTTTCGATACTTCATCGGTTGAAAACGCTTTCGATTTCACTGCAACATACCAAGCTCATCACGGATCTCACACGCATTAACACGAGATTCAGAGAACCATGGAAAGGTGCTGCGGTTTTTCGAGGAAACGACTTCCTCAAAGAGGTACATGGCGACCTGCTCAAACAGTGATAGAGTTCAAGCTCACCTTCATAGGTTGGTGGGCGGCTCGGTTCCGGCGTGAAAGTCCTCTCCGCCTTCACGCAGATCGGGTCCTCTAGGTTATGAGGAGGTAGAGGAAGTGGGTCGTAAGCTCTCGAAGGATAACACTCTGCACTCAACCACGACGGGTCAACGGAATTCGCAATCGAACAATCAGGTCCAATGAGTCCTGTTCCACAATAATCAGCGACCATCAGTTGACCTGCTGAAATAAAATTGCAAGTGAACTTCAATCCTTGTCAGTATTCCTCTCCAAAACTCTCTGAGGATGCGAATTCCGTCTCGGAGAGGTTCGTAACTTCAAAGTCGGTGGTAGTTCGGAGGTGACGAAGTCTACTTCCTTCTGGAGCACCTTGTGTCGCCGGCGGGATTTCGGCGCAATGATGTGGATGCTGGCCGAGATGCGGGGAATGTTGAGGTGGTTGCTGTTGGTGTTGATGCTGTGAATGATGGTGGTGTTGGTGATGATGTTGATGTTGTTGTTGATGATGCTGATCATGATGATGAGGCTGAGTAATTGTGGTCTGGTTCTGGGCATGGGCACCGAGTGGGGTTGCGGCGACTTCGTCCATTACGCTTTGGTATGAACGAGCGAGCGAGCGAGCGGGCGACCGACCGAGACGTCGTCGTCGGTTGTTGCGAGGAGACGAGCCCTGGAGCGTCACCGAGTCGGTCGTGGTTGTCGCCCGATCGGCCAAGACATCAGCGCAGTTGCAGATGCAGAAGGACAGAAGCGGAAAACGAACTGTGACGTTGTCACGGACGAACTGATCTCCGTGACGAGCCCTGGCAACCTCCTGGAGATTCGCTCGTTCGGGGGGTGAACAGTCATGCGCCGACACGCCTCTCTTACTCCTGTGGTCCCGCCTTCCTGCTTCAGGCTCCCAGCAATGGGCTGAACCCGCCTGACTCCCGGGTCCTTTCTCTGCCAAATCGAATCCTTCGGTAGACTTGACGAGCTTTTTTCCCGGGAGTGGTTGCGCAGTTCCGTTCATCATAATTTCGATCTCTTCCGTGTTGCTGGAACCGCAGGAGAAATGAAAAAAGTTCACGAGTTGGAAATCCCCCTTGAATTTTCTCGGGGCATTTTTGAGAGGCCGCTCTTGTGAAAGTTTTTCTCTAAGATCTCGGTTTTTTCCGGGCTTTTCTTAAGGAAAACATGTTCAAAACAAGGGAAATCGGGGACACGTCATCAATGAGACGGCATAAAAGTACCTAGGCAACTTGGATGCAAGTCCAGTGGAAGCATAGTTAGCTCCGCCCAAAGAGTCGCGTGGGCGGTACGGCGGCGGTTGCCCCGGTTGCCGCCGTCAAGGGAGATGAAGCCGTGCAACGACACATAACTTGACAATTAGTGACACCATTGTCACCAATTACAATCTCATTAGTCGGTAGCTTCTCACAGTTCACCGGTGTCGCTTTATGCCATGCACTAAGATTTTTATCTTGTCGCTCGTCACACTTGTTCCCGTGCTTCGAGCGCTTCATTACTGACATAGAAGCACGAAGAGGACCGTGGCGGATCAGGGGTTAGAATGTGAGGTTCGGAACAGTTTCTCGCGTGAGTCCCAAGAATGTTTGAATCAGTCTCAACCTCAAGAGCCTCGGCGTGACGATTTCCAGGAGTAACAGCCGGAATCCCTCAAAGCTGTAACGGAAATTCGGACGCCCACGTTTTTCGCGTCGTCGCTTCCGAATGAGAAGCGTTTCGCGAGTCGTCTTCGACCTTGGAATTAAAGAAAGGGAGATGAGGGAAGTGCTCTCAGCTCCTTTTCGGATGACAGGTACAATTTCTTCAATTCTTAGCCTCACAAATGCCATTCATTCATTCATTCAACCGGGCATCTGTTCCCTTCAGCGATTCATGTCGTGTTTTTTTCGGCTCTAACAGAAGTCGAATCAATCGTCCAGAGATTTCAATGCCCGATTACACGGGGAGCTGTCGCCGTGTCCGACGACCGAATCGACGACGCTCGTCGCCTCCCGCGGTTGCGCGGCAGCGGTTGCAACCCTTATGCTCAGTGGAGCAAGGGAAAATCCGTGAGCTCCACCCCGATTCCGCTTTCCGTAAGCATTTCCGTAGCTACAGACGAGGAAATCTCCAAATGACGGCCTATCACACGCCCTCAAAAACATTGATCTCATCGATATTTGGCTTCAAAACTCCTCTTTTTTCTTCTCCCTTGGATGGTGCCACATGAGATTTCCGTTTTCCACCGCTCGGTAAATCAGAAGCAGCATCACCACATGAACCGAATATCGCCCTGATGTGGAATCCACCTTTCGATGGCATGCCTCTCGTGCGAGGAGATCCAAATTATGTCCCCTCCCCCATCTCTGTCATCCGAGGGAATCGTTTTCGAAGAGTCGCTCCAGGGAAAACAAGTTTCTGCGACTGGCCTTGTTGACAACTTTGAAACAAGTGTTGTTTACGATTTCTGATTTGTGATGCGTCGCGTGAAGGCTGGTTCGACAGAAGAAGAATGGCCCGAACACTGCACCGTATGGGCGCTCGCTAAAACGTAAAACTTCTACTCGAAGGATCTCGGTCTAACTCGGTCGATTCAAGGGGCGTGGATGGATGACTCTCGAGAAAAAAAAGAGCTCTAACCATAGAAATCTATTCATATTGCCAATATTGAAGCTTCGAGTGAAATGTCGGCAGCTACTATTAAAAATCTGTGCTGTCCCGTGCTTCTCGTGTTTCTCCCTAATACTTGTCAACCTACCTGGAGTTTGTCCCTACGCTGGCTCGTTCGTTCGCTCGCTTGCTCTTCCGCTTCCTCGCGTGCTCGTCAGCTTGCTCAAATATTACCACATTCCAGTGGCTCACAAGGGAGGTACGGGAACTCTTCGCCGTTGGTCTTAATTGGAAATATATTACTCGAGCCGCTTGTGGCCGAATACGACCACCGAGAAGAATATTCCAAAAGAGCCGTCATCGACTCATCCGGTGGTTCGTGGGGAAACCATGCATGGGTATCACGGAATCTAAGATCCAGGCCGATCCTCTATTTAGCGACTCCGCTTCTGTCGTGCATTCATTCCGGTACTCGGAAAAACTCAATGTTTTCGTTACATCATGGCAACAGAATCTCATCGAAAAAAGCATTGGCTTGAAAACTCTTTCCTCTTCCCGATATTCGCATAACATCCGAGCCGAGACGTCGCTGAAGCTCTAAGCTGTTCTATCACGCCTCTTCCGTGATTCGATGACGAAGAAGGCTCGGTGATTCATTTCATTGTTGGTTTGATTACGGCATTTCCCGAGGATTCATCCTTCAAGGACTACTGGACACAGAGGCCAGTCAAAAACAAGCAGTATGAGATGCGATCTTTTGTCGCAGGTTCAACGTTTTCGGTTTTCGGACTCGGCCAAGCGCGTCAATTTCCTGGATCCACGTGAGAGGCTTCTGGTGACCGAACAGAGCTCAGAATCGCTCACGGCACCGAAGAGGAGAGCTGACCATTCGGCTATAAAAGCGGCTCTCCCACTGCAGAGAACATTCACTTCAGCTTGAGCCTCTACAACAATGTTCAGTCGTGTGGTGAGAACTCCGATCCGATTCTAAGTTGTTTCGATCGTGTTTGGAATCGGAAAAGAGAGAGTCCGAGTGTTCGGGGAATCTGGATTCTCAATGAAAGATTCTTTTCAGTTGGTCGCTTTTCTGCTCGTGGTCGTCGCAGCCGCAGTTCTTGCGAAGGATGCAAAGGACGACAAGGAGAAATCAACGCCAACAGTCAGCCGAGTCAAGCGAAGTGCCTTCTACGGAGGCTACGGTCTTGGCTATGGGGGCTACGGTGGTTACGGCCTCGGTTACGGCGGGTACGGCGGGTACGGTGGGTACGGTGGGTACGGTGGGTACCCCTACTATCGCTCCTACGGATACGGATATCCTGGCTACTACGGAGGCTATGGTGGCTACGGTGGCTATGGAGGATACGGTGGTTACGGAGGATACGGACTAGGCTACGGTTACGGCTATTAGAGAGTGTACATTCGAACTTTGGTAAATAAAGCCACAAGTTTGGTGATTTGCTCAAATAGTCATGCAGTCTTTGTTTTGAAAAAAGCTGGAGATCAGTCAGCTTGGCGTAGAAACTTGAGAGTTTTTAACGTCTCCTTCGATCGGAGGGAAATCGGAGCTCGTGAAAGCGAATCGGTACCTTCCGTTTGTATTCATTCTTGGAGTTGTGTTGGACGGGCACGACGTGTCGCCTCTAGAGTCCGGACTGCCACTAACCGGAGGACGAACGTGGTCGTCTTCGGAAGACTCCGTGCTTTCGGCGTGGTTCTGGGGACGGCGAGGTGGAACAACGTTGGCATTCCTGCGGAGAGCGCCTTGCATTGCGACAGGCATCCTCATGAAACGATGGTGCACATCCATAATCCATAGCAATGTTGTACTGCAGGCGCTCAGCATAACGAGCCAGAAGAAAATCGCCAAGATGTTCTCGATCTCCTTCTCTGTCTGCTCTTGTAGTAATTTGCTGGCGCTCTCTGCCATTTCTCGTGAACGATTGGTTTCGCTTGCGCAATTTTGTTCGTCACACCGCCACTTGAGTTGTCAAAACAAAAGAACTAACACCCGTTTGAATGATCATTCATCAAGTCGAGTAAAAAACAATCCACCAATCATCTGGAAATGACGAATCTTTTCCGACAATTCCACGACGCTCCACTGTTTGCCGAAAACAACGAAAACCCCCGATTCGTGTACCTGGGTTCCTTGTCGTGCGTAAGGGGCTTCAAGTATCCTATTTCTCACATTTACACAGCTGTCATGTGCGGTTTCTCCATTTCTCTTTTCTCTCTCGTCTCTTCTTTTTCCAGCTATGATTCCGGGAGCTCCGCAAGGATTCAGCGACTTGTCTCTTCGCGATAGTTTTGCAATGCAAGGACTCATTTGGTGACCGAGGAGTTCACTCCGGTTCACGTTCTCAATCGGCTAGGCGCGGTTCACGCTCGAGATTTTGATCGCACCCGTGCAGGATCAGACGGGTAGACGAATGGTGGGACTCCGAGAATCTCTGAGATTCATTCGGATTTTCCGATTTCGCATTTGCTCATTTACTCCGTGGCAAGTACAAAACGCAGCTATTCAACTCCGGCTCACAGATTCAAGTCCTATGTCAATTTAGCGTACGCGTCGTGCGATAACGTAGCTGTGTGTGATAACGATAACTGTGTCCGACGGTTTCGCACTTTTTTTTCGAGAACCCTTGAAATCGGAACATCGATTTGCGCAAGAACTCCGCGTATAAAGAACCTCGCGACCCAGGAACCATACTTGAATATTGAAAGTTCTTCATACGCGAGGTTCTTTGTACGTGCGAGTTCAGGGTGATTAGATAAGAATTTCTGATCGAATTCATGAACACCGAAGCATTCTTATGGCTGTCGGCTCTAGAAATCGAGGCCGCATTACCGCAACGAGTCGCTCAACGATATTTGGGCTTCACAATCGAAAGCATAATCCCTGACGAGGAACTTACGCAACAAAAAGATGCCCACAGAAACGAGCGAGGCGATAACCGGGAGGTCCACGCGATCCATGAGCTTCTGGGAAAAGAAGATACAACTCAGCGGCTCGTGAAAGCTTACGAATGAGCAGTGCGCATTCTGTCTGAATGAAGCGCGTTGGATATCGAGGACGAACGCATTCTTCACATCGGAAGATGACATTCTTCAAAGTATGGTGCGCCCCTCCTAGATTAAATATTCCACTGACGAGCATGAAGTTTGACATCGGATTTTACACTGGACTGAGCGCCATTATGTGTACTCGACATACGTATATGGTACAATCATGAAATAGATTCGAGAATCCCAGCTGACAAGCAGAAGCTCGGAGTCGATCTCCCTTGGGCAATGTCCATAATATGATGGAGGAAGTTGGAAAAGTTTCTCTCTTCGATCGAATAACGAGTGGAAAAACGAGCTGGCGGGTTTGAAAATATATTTTCACAGCAATTGAATTCGATTGAAGAATTGTTGTTCGTTTGATGATTGGCCGTGATCATCCAACAAAAAGCATCTGATGCGAACGGTCATCTGTCATGCACAGTGGACGAATCGTATCGGAGCGATGTCAGCTTCGCTCTGAAGCCATTCTTGCGTCTAGGTTATTTAGTCAAAAGGAAAAAGTGAATAAAAAAAACATCAAAGCAAAACTCCCACCTCAGACAAACCAGAATTCCGTGCGTGTTCGGAAGCTTACGTGGTGTGCGAAACTCGACCTTCGCATTTTCATCTCCCGATTCGTGTTCCGATCAACTGAATGCGATTCTTGTCCCCCATTGCCAATGACTGCTCTGTGGCAGAAGATAATTTTCAAACAGATTACAATAATTTCACGTGTCCAGTGGTTTGCCACGACTCAAATAAGTAAAAGCTTGACAAGACCACCGCATGGAATTTCTTAGAAAGGGAATAGCAACGTGACGCTCAGAGAGTTTTTGAGAAATATTCAGAAACCCTTGGCTCCCTGGGCGATCCCACTGAGGCTTTTCCCATACAGACAGGCGGGGAAGTTTTATTCCATCTCTTATCGATTCCGTTTCGGTTGGTCTCGATTGACCAAGAGTAAAATGAGCCTCAACAAAGGAAGTGTACTCTCCGCGCCAAAGGAGAGATAACGTCCTCATTTGGCGTCTCCCTTCTCGAAAAATGTGTATGAGACGCACTAGGTACAGGTCCAAATTTCGGTCATCGCCAACCGATTTGAAGAACATTTGAAGCTGCAGGCTCAACCTCCTCTTCATGCAAATGTCTATGTGCCACCGCAACAGCAGTCGATCCCAGAATCCACCGCCGCTAGTTGCGGGAAAGAGGCGCTAGCGAGAAGCCATGTGGAGTTCTTGGGATACTTTGGGGAAACAGTGGACAGACCCTCTGCACAGTAGCCTGTCAATACTCGGTTTCGGATTTCACAGGCTCACCTGGAGAGAAGGTAATTCGAAAATAATGCGAGGAGGCTCTGATTGAAATTACGATCCGCGGATTCCGACCCCAGCGTCCCTTCAGTGTGGTAAATGAGCCCGTTCTTTCGAGTTTTTCGAGTTTTTTTCGAGCGTCTCGCAGAAGAAAATGTCATGGATGACCCACTTGGCCCTCAGGTCTCACAGTACCAGAATTTCTCGAGCGAATAAAATCGAGGACCTCTGCCGCCAAACATCTCGGAATATCTCGATTCGGGAGATGGGAAAATTTTCCCGAAATTTTCTCGAAATCCTCATGAACTTCAGTGAAAAAAATCACAATTCTTCGAGCGAATTCTCTCTAAGTATCGAGAGACTTTGACCCAAGACCTTTTTTTTGGAAGTCGAGGGATCTTTCGATTGAAGAAGTTTTCCATGAGGTCCCAATGAGTAAAATGTTGAAACGGAGTTTTGGAGCGCGAGATTTTCATGAGAGCAAGTTTTCGGCAAACAGCTGAGTGATGTAAACTCGACATGTCAGGGGGCCCTCCACGAGACTTTTTTTCTCTGGAAGGCTTCCTTGGGCGGAGAAAACACAGAAAAGAGGTTTACTCACCACCCCGTATGGTCTATACGGCATTGTACCATCGTCTCGTCGCTTCCTGCTGCAACGCATCGCTCTAAGCCGAGACAGTAATCGCTTGTTTTGATGCGACGCTTCAAATCGTTTCTCGAGCAACCTGGATCCTCATTTATTGGGGATTATCTGCTGCGACGGTGGGTTGCACTTTGCAGAGTTACGGGGTGAGGGGTCACAAACAGAGCCTGAAAATGACGGCTCTCCCTGGCTGGACAAATGTGCGATATAATTTCAATTTATGGTTCGCTGGTGATTCAGTTTATACGCGTCAAAACTCCAGGACAGTTCATATGATATTCCGGCTCCTGGTCAAAGAGTTTCCCATGATTTGGAGTTGTTCTTTTCTTTATTGCAAGATCGACGACTCTCAGCGCTCTATGGGACACACTGCTTATGGGTTGAATAAGCTCGTAAAGGGAGCACCGAGTTGAGCTGATTACTGGGAAGCCAAGGGAGCCATGCTTTCCCACCCCCGAAAGCCTCTCGTAGACCTCCATTGTAGCGATCATCATCGACCGTTGCCCCCCCCCACGAAACGGTCTTGCCCCCCCCCCCCGACAGAAAATCCTGTGTGCGCGCCTGGTCACCGGGCATTCGGTTTTGGGCAATGCCCAGTTGCGGCACCAGCATGAAGCTTCCGAAGCTAAAGCTTCATGGATTCCAGGATCCATGAAGTCAGAAATACTTGTCAAGTAGATTTTTTTGACAATTCCTCCTCGAGCACATTATGAAACAGTATTTCCCGTCGATTCTTGGAGCGAGATCTTTCTGTGCGTGGGGCATGAGAGACTCTAGCGCAAAGTTTTCTCGTTTCGACCTCCGTTCCGGCTTGGTCTCGACGCGAATCCAAGTCTCCAAGAAGCGTACTGTTTCCATTTGGACGGGCCAGTTCCCTTTGGACTTCCGGCTTTTGGCGAGAATATCAACATTTCAAATTGTATCTCTTAAATCATATCATATGAGACTTTCATCATGACTCAGATCGAGGATATCACGCAAATCGTTCACAAGATATCACTGCGCATGCTAGAAAAGAATTTGAGACAATGTTGGCACCGTAGTGTGTCTCGATCTGTCGGGAAAAGATTCGATGATCGCGGAAATCGGAACTTGGGAAGCTGGGAGCATTCCGAGGTCTAAGGGGAATCGGTCGGGAGGTTGAAGGTGGTTGTCTGTTTGACCGATCGTGTTTTTAATCTCACTTCATTGTCGAATTCCCATCATCTTAACGAATTCTCAGCGCCGCCCGACCAGATCCTTTCAGATTTGAGAGATGGCAAGCAGTAATTCATCGATTTGAGATTGAGATTAACTGTTGAGCTTTATTTGAGATCGAAAAAAATTTGTAGGTAATGTCACGCTCGCTGAAAGCCTTACTGGCTTGTGTTACGAACACGTGGAGAATACGACTTCATCTCAGGGAAAAAGAAAAAGGAGAAATGAAAAGGGGGGGGGGTGGGAAGGGGGGCAGGAATGGTCAGGGAAGGCAGCCGGAAGTTTTGTGACACATCGCTATTAAATAGACTAGTACATGAGTTCTCGGATGGCTAAGGGGTCAACAGTCATGAAGTGCTTTTTGATACTCTGCTTGACAAACTCTTTCGACGCGACGGTAGAGTTTTCGAGGTAGTTTCGAATGTCCTCAGGGAGTTGGTTGTATATGTTGAGAAAGTTTGGGACCTGGGACTTTCTGCACGTAGTTTTGCGAAGAAGCGTTGGCGGAAAATTTCCCGATTTATGCAATCGTGTCTCGTAAGAGCTCTGGCCTCGTGGGAGCAATCCCATCCATGGGTGCACCAATGCCACCAGGCAATTTGCGTAGAGTACACAAAACGGCAGGACATTCGACTGGTGGAAGAGCGAGGCAGAGTGTGCCGAGTAGTCACTGTTGCACACGAGACGGATGGCTTTTTTCTGTAGTTTGTAAATAGGATCGATATTGCATGTCGATGCGGAGCCATAGATCGGGATCATATAACGTATGATGGATTCAACCAGGGTGAAGTAAATGGATCGCTTTAGCCAACGAGGACTTATTGAACGGGCTCTGGCAAGTACGGCAATTCCAGCTCTCTCTCTGACCAAGACATTAGCTGCGTGTGATCTGAATCTCAGGTCGTGGTCGATCCTCAAACCAAGGAATGTATGGGACAAGACTGGTTCTAGTCGAGTGCAGTCGCATCCAGCCGTGTCATCACAGGTCGATCTGTGGACTGTTATGTGGATTTCTGCGAGTCTACGGCCGAAATGGATGAACTTGGTTTTGGAAGCATTAAGAAGAAGTCCATTTGCTGACATCCATGTGTGAACTTTCGAAATTGCACGTGAGGCAAGACCGCTCAGGGTATCCGGGTCTTCGTGAGACAGTAGCAATGTCGTGTCGTCAGCGAAAGACAGGATGGTTCCCACCTCAGACAGGTCGAGAAGATCGTTGATAAAGATGAGGAAAAACCAAGCACATTTTTCATTTCATGGATTTCATGGAAGTTGAAGTGAATTTTTTATTCCCCTTCCCTTCCCACATTTCCCGTCGTATTCGTTACCAACCGCCATGACGGTGGCCAGATGCCAATTCGTTCCCCAGAGGCTCATATGAGCTCCGTGGTCCTATGTGTGCAATAAGCATCTGATCATTAGTGCGTTATACGCTGAACCACTCGTCTGACAACGATATTGTCCTCCGACAAAGCTCTACGTCGGATTATGCCGAGCTCCAAGGGTTGGAAATGATGTGAAAATCCATAGAATGATCCGATTCAGAGCTATCGGACTACTCTGCTGCTGCTGTCCTGTTTCTACTGTAATATGTATATGCAAGATCAACCAGACATTGTTTCCCAGACTGGAAGGTACCTCCAGAATGTGATATGATAAAGTGACGTATTCCAGGGCATTCGTAGGGAAGCTGCGGCGCGGCATTGCGCGGCTTGACCGATTAACAGAGCGAGGTCTCGAGGGGATTCGGGACATTGAACTAGGCTCAACAGGTCTTCAGATTGTTTTTCATTTCATTCATTCAACTGCCTTCCTATTTCTCATCGGTGTTGGTCAGGCCAGCAAATAGGGCCTTTGGAAACAATTCTCCAGAAGAGGCTCTTCGGAGTGACTCTGCAACAAGGCTTTCATAGAAACAGCATGTGCACGTCAGCGGGAGACCATCTGAATTTGTGTCGTAAAATTCTCGAAGCTATCCCTCCGACCTCGATCGAACCGGAACGAGACTTTAGTATTGTACATCTGTTGCTCGGGGAGAACCGAGCCAAGCTCACCCCGGAAACTCTTAACAATATTTTTGTTCTGAAGAAAGCATTTGAGTGCAGCTCATAAAAATAAATTAAACGTCCTTGTATGCTCATAAGAGTTGCTAAGCCCGCTGATTTCGATTCGATTCCATAATGAGAGTTCGCTTTCGGTGGAGAAAGTACCAAATTAAATTGGCGGTTCCATTGCGGTTCGGAACCGCGGTTCCGGTTTCGCACGTGGCGGGTACTTGAGAACCGCGGTTCTGAAATTTGCGGTTATTTGCCATGCCTAGTCCCGACCGACGTTCAATTGGAGATATGATGTCCATGAGAGAAGCTGTCGATGGTACAGCATTCAAGACTTGATTTGCACATCTGTGTAAGTGTCAATCAACTCATATGGTGAGAGTTCCCTACAGCCAACACGCTGATGCCAGTCAATTCAGTTCGAATCTGGTGATTCGGTTGTGAAGAGAAATTTTTGACAGGGGTCGCTAACCTCCTCAAGAGTCGCATATCCGGAGCCTACTTCTTCAAACAAAATCGTAGATAGATTTTCATCAAATTCATCATTAAATAAAATTCTCGAAAGTCCGTAATTTGATGTTGCTGAGCAATATAAAGGTCACAACCCAGGTTCAACATCGTCCCAGTTGCTGAGTTATGCAGGAAACGAGCGTAGTGGAACTTGCCTAGCAGTTCTTCGGTTCCTCGATTGAAGTATAAACGGGAATCGCATTCAGGAGCTGGAAGTGAAGTCCAAGCTATGGGACAAGACTAGCCACGAGACTCTCGTATGAAACTCGTGAATATCGTACATAGGTAGCCCGTATTGACTGCCATCAAATCGCGAGCAGATATTTTTGGGATATTCTTGTGATATGTATTTCGTTTCTCAAATATAGGGGACCGATGCATGCCTGTCCGAGGTGTCGGTTGACATCTCGGGGTATTTCGAAACTTGAACGGGGTCCTAGAGGTCGCTGATAAGGGATCCGAGGACTTTGCCAACATCGAGATTGAAGCGGCTGGCTCAGGCCTCAATGCGTTCGCTTCTTTCACCATCAAAATGGAAATACACACAGAGTTGTAAGTAAGATTCGATTTTACATCAGAAACGATCCTCGGAAACCCCGAAAAAGCGAATTCCATCGAGGTTCAGCCGCTCAGCGAAATCGTTTTACTAACAAACCTGTATAGGGGAATTCGGATCAATTTCGGAAAGCCGTTCGCAATTAGATTGGAAAATGATTCAATCCGTCGATTTCTTCAAAAAAAAAGTAAATGAACCTCTAGGTAGAGAAACCCACCGCAGAATGGATCAGTCAATGAAGTAACCTCTCTCAGGAAGAAGATTTATCGAGGGGAAGGCGACGGGAACTGTCGGTGAAGTCCCCCTGCAGGGGGAAAAACTAACTGTGATGGAAACCAGCCCGTGAGAGAAAACAGACTGGACGAGGAACAGCCGTAACGACCGAAGATGGTGAGGGTGGTCTTGTGGCGAATGAAAAAACGCAATCTTGGCGAATATATCATTCATTGATAGGAAGTGAGCATGGATAGAGCGGAAAACATCGATGATGCCTCATGATAGAAAATATCTGACACCTGACAGCATGAAGTAGAGACGACTCAGCATCTACGGAGATACATCTACGGAATAATTCCAAGATCAGCTCTGGTTCGAGGTGCGGAAAGTCGAAAATTTCGAGTCGTCTGACATCTGCTTCTGTCGGAGAGACGCTTTCCAGGAATGCTACGTGGGAGTAGGACATAGGCTGATATGTGAGACAGGCAACGCAGAGGAGATCGAGTTTATTCTGCAGGGGCGGTGGCGGTGGTCCTTCCTTTCGTGTTGTCCTTGGAATACTACATCAGGCTGAGACGTCAACTCTGGTCGTCCAGTTTGAAGGAGTGTCCCTCCATGCAGAATTTATACCGTGCGTGGAGCAACCCATGAATCCGTGTTCAGGGGCGGAAGATCTTCAGAGCCGACCCTGGTAGCATTCTGTCTAGTCATCTTTGACTGCATGTTGAAACTCCTCGATTTTGTACACCGCTCGAAATAGCAAACCGTTCCTGCGACCGAAACCTTGTTCACCAAATCAAGAATAGATTGTAGTTCCTCAACAACCAACGCTCATAGTCGATCCGAGGTGCGCAATCGAATGAGGAAGTCAATTCGAGTCCAGTTGGTGTTCCAATCCCAGTTTTATCCATCAGAGTGGGACGGAATTCCCTCATAGTGTATTGCTCCAACCAGCTTTGAACGATGATGCTTTTTGTGTGATATATGCGCATGATCCATTAAGATGCGATGGGAGTGAGCTCGGGCGAGACCTTGAAACTTTCAAGGAGCCCTTCCCTTGTGCGGAGCTGACGTGCTCCGTGCAGCCGGGGAGCGAAAGACCCCGAATCGTTCGAGTTCTCGATGGATTTTCTTCAAACACGATTAATCCCTCGTTTTTTTATGATGAACCCTGAGTCGTCGTTCGCTGATGCCAAAGTATCGTTCACGAGGATTAGTTTTATCGAACGTTGCGACGCCGCTTTGCACACTGCAGGGGAACAAGGCGAGACGCAGCAAACTTCCGTGGGAGAGGGCGCCCGCAGTCCACACCCTCATCGGAGATCTCCCGGCAGTCAGCTGGCCCAGCTGTTGACATGTATCGCTCCGCACAAGCTTCCAGCTCCTAACCCTGAGTTCGAACACTAAGTGGCCTCGCCTGCGGCCACAGCGTAGTGAGTGTACCGTTCAGAGGTAACGTGGAGCCTCCAGCATCGCTTTTGAAGTCGCACCTGTCGCTGTCTCGAGAGCACTCATCTAGGTTCGCATTGCGTAGTGTGTCCGCGTAGCTCAAAATCAGGTTTTTGTATGTTTTGACGTAAAAGGTGAATACCGGTTCGATCAAGGTCTGAGGGTTCGTTCGAATCTCCCACAGGACGCCCGCTTGAAGTCAAGTGATTTTCAAAATGATGAAATCCTATCGCGATCGTCTCCCGGTGCCAATCGCACCACGGCAGGAGATCAGTCCGTGGTCCGTTCTGAAACAATCGGTTGGGAAGGAATTGACTCGAATAACGATGCCGGCAGCTTTCAACGAGCCGCTCAGTTTTCTACAGAGGATCACCGAGAACGCCGAGTACTATCCGCTTCTGGTGCAGGCCAACAACAGCGATGATCCCGTCGCTCGTATGGAGGTAAGTCTCTTCCGGAATCGAGCTGCGACGTGGAAATCGGAACTGAGTTTTGAGGACGGCGTTTTCCCTCTTCCAGCTGGTGACTGCTTTCATTTTTTCTACTCTGTCTTCTAACTTGGACCGTTTGAACAAACCCTTCAACCCTTTGCTCGGGGAAACCTACGAGCTGCAGCGAGACGACTATAAAATCGTTTGCGAGCAGGTAAGCCTCCGATCGGAGTTCGCGGGGGACGTTCGGCCGCAGCGCCGCGAGGAATTCCTCTTGGTGTGTGATCTAATTCTCTCTCTGAAACAACAGGTCAGTCATCATCCGCCCATATCAGCGCTACACATGGAGTCGCCCGGTGTCATCTTTGAAGCAAACATCTGCCCGAAACTGCGTTTCTCCGGGACTCAGATAATCATCAAACCTGAAGGTTAGCTCCGACGGGAGAAGTGGCTCTTCTCTTCTTCGGACGCGGCCGAATAAGGTCGGAGCTTCGTCCAGCTCGGGTCGAGAGAAGCAAACTGTATTACGGAGTTATCAATAATTCACCGAGTCCCATTCTGGAAAGATCTGGTTGTCAAGAAGCTTCGTCTCAGAGAAACAACCTCTCGGACTCATTTGTCGTGTGATCGAAAACACCTTGTCATGTAAGGGTGACCGTTTCGATTGATGGCTCAATTTTGAGATAAGTCGCAACCATCACCGGAGTTGGTTCCACTAGGTGGCGTGCTCGAAATCATTGCGGAAAGATTTGAGCGGAGCTCCAGTGGCGGAGATTAAACCGAAACTGTTGCTCCATATGAGTCTGTTGCAATGAAGAGAGGGGCGGCTCCGTTGGTTCGTTCGACATTGAATCTGCAGGAAACCGCTGTTAATGATGAGCCAGGCGATGTGAGGTTATTTTAGGCGCAGGGTGATGGAGAAGAAACCGAGCGCAGCCACGACGTTTCTTCTCCTCCACGGAACAAGTTCCATTTCAAACGATCAGCTTTCCCGTGGCCTTGAGAATCCCTCGCCGCCGCCGCCGCGTCCGTTCCCGTTTTTTTTTCCGATTCTCCTCCACTGAACTCGAGCTGGGAACCATTTCAGCTCCAGTTACTGCACTCGATAGTGGGTGACTATCTCATCGAGGAGCGCATGCCCAGCCGACTGAAGCGTTTTGCAACGTTTCAAATTGATCGCATAACTCCGACGTTGCGGAATTTCAGGGCGAATGAGCCTGACGCTGAAAAGGCATCAGGAAACTTTCACGTGGAGCCACGTGAACTGCGTCGTCCACAATATTCTCGTAGGGAAATTGTGGTTTGAGCAGAACGGCGAAATGCATATTAGCTGCAAGCAGAGCCACCTGCAAGCCTCCATCAAATTCAAGTCGGCCGGCTCCGAGCTGAGAGAACTGCATCGTTTCGAAGGACATATCATTGACGGGTACGTAAACACGATCCGTCAACTCAGCATCAAGTCGATGCATACAAAGCACGGAGAAAGATTGCATTATAAGACGAGGAGAGCTTTCTGATGCCGACAAAGGCATTTCGGTTTCATTCTACTCTCGGAATCGAAAGAAAGGAGTTCTTTGAAATGAAAATTGAATATTACAGCGACGAGCGCAAAATACGATGCGTTTTCGGAAAGTGGACCGAATACGTAAAAGTGGCACCGCACCATGACATAGATCACAGCCCGCGTCGCACGTCAGAAGGTCCCCGCAAAATGTACGCCAAACTGAACAGTCTGACACGGTCGCTCACAGTCGGCACGACACCAATGGGGAAGGTAAGCAAGCCTCATCCGATCCGACCTGGTTCCGTGAACAAAACGAGCATTTTTGCTATCAATGAACACAAAGATACAGTCCACTGTTCAACTTTTTCATTTCTCCTGCCAGAACTCGTCCGCCGAAGATGACGATCTCGTTCATCCGAACTGGAGACTTTTGTGGGAGGTGAACAAACGTCCTGAACACGCCAAGGACTATTACAACTTCACCATGTTTGCCCTAGCGCTCAATGAGCTGCCCGAAGGCGATGAGCTGCAGCGTTTACCGAAGTCAGACTGTCGATTCAGACCCGACATTCGGAAGCTAGAGGAAGGCGATTTGGGTAAGAGCCTTGATTGTTGCGCTCCCTTGTCCTTTCGTGCATGTCTCTCCCTCGACCGACCCTTCGAGATTCGGAAGAAAGATCAAGCCCAATTTTTTTCACCATTTCATGCTCCTCAAGACGGCGCCGCGCTGGAGAAAACTCGTCTCGAAGAGCAGCAGCGTGAGCGACGCAAGGCGTTGAAGAAGGAAGGCAAGGAATGGGAGCCTCTTTGGTTCAAGGCGGCGCCCGATGGTTCTTGGACTTTCACTGGCGAATACTGGAAGAGAGAATTCGCTTCCGTTCCGGACATTTTCTAAACTCAGCATCATCAGAATCGTTGCTCTGGAAACTCCGCGTGGTGATGTTTCGACTTCGATCAGAAGGAACTCAATGGAAGCTTCGAGGAGATAATCAAACCTGCCGACATATCACATACTACTCCGCTGAGAGTTCGACGCTCTCCACAAACAATCCCAGTACAATCCTGACCCGTTAGTACCCGGCTGTTCGGGTACCTGGCTTGACAGAAAACCACGTGCATTTACCGACAGTACAGGACAAGCAGAGCGAGTAGAACTTCGTAGCCGGAGTCGTTGCAAGTAGATAATTCTGAATGAACTCATGTTCACAAACCCGATGCCATGACATCACTAAGTAAGTGGTGCATACATGAATTAGATTCTGAAGCTCTTGCACACGCTCACGATCAAACCGAAAACAACACGTGATTTTGACTTCGTTCATCTGTGGATCAAATTCGCTAGTCGGAACTCTCAAGCGGCTGTTGTTTTGAGGAACCGACTGCGATGCGTGAGATGATCAAGAGTTTTTTTTCGGCGAGGACTCATACACAGAAGTTCTTTCAGCATCAGAACGAGGATGTCTATTTTCATTCGAGAGCTCACGAGAAGACTTGGCACAAAATTTCTTTCAACAGTGGAGTCTCAATTGTTGACTATATGCTCCCTCTCAACCGAAGCCAGTACTTCATGAAGTAGAATATAAGCTGGAGTCTGAAGAGAGCACATTTCTGCGAGCTCTCAGACCGCGACATGCAAATACCGTCAATTATGTTATTTGTTCACTCGATGTCCTCGGGACACGAGGTAAAGAGATGAAGTGAGGCCGCTGGAGATCTAGATGGACAATCCTGAAACATGGAATGAGCCAACTTTACAAAATTTAAAAAAAAATGACAGTGTTCTACAAAGTTGACACCGAGCACATTTGTGATCGGTCGTTGGAAAATTTTCAGCCAATTCTGCTCCAGATGTGGGGCAGGAAATGTCCGAAACATTTACTCGAAATCAAACAGCGATCTTTCGAAATGAATCACACATATGTTGTGAGCGCTCGACTTTCAGATATCGACGGGACCCGTGTTAGTGACCGTTTTTTTTTCGCCGTAGTTCAGCACTTATACACGAACGGCGAATCGATATACCTTGTGTGCAGTCGACTGAATCATAAATATTCGAGGGCTACTTGGACCAGAACTAACTACGTATGACAACTTCATAGAATAGACGTCTAGACGTACATAGGGATATACTGTTAGAGAAACAGGTGAAGATAAGAACTGCGTGTTTCATCAGTTATTCCAATAAAAGTTATTCAATGTAAATATACTTGGTTTCGAAACTCGAGATTTTCCCCACAAGGAATCCTGTAATTGTACGCAATAGCTTGATCTTGAATCGCAGTAACTCCCGTCGTTGGATATGATTTCCTTTCTTGCAGTAAGTAACTGCTCCGCGAAACACTCGCTCTCATGTTTGAAAAGCATCGAGACACACTTACGGTCAAGTATGTCTGATGCTAGAATTTGTGACCGAGTGATGTGGAACAAAGAGTCCGAGACCGTGCAGTCGATTTTTCCCGAAGTGGTGATGAAGAGTTCTTGTGAAGGTAAGTCGATGAGGGAGCGTCTTAAATAAATCAAGCCACCTAGTCAGATTTGCTCCCTCAAGATTTCCGAACGATAAGATCTTCGAAGATTCGATCAAAGATCTTCGAACATCTTCAGCCAATCTGATTCCGACTTCAACGTTTTTCTGGGTGGCCAGACCTTGGCGTTTCTCCATTCACTAAATCAGCGACTCATGTCAATGGTTAACACACAGCTGTTTCTAGCAATTTTTACAGGCGTTCGCTTAAAAGCATATCAGTCATTGGACTAATCGCAGCGAAGAGAAAGAGATAAAGCTCGAGGAAACGAAATATTCGACCCACTCGTTAACCAACGAAAGAAATGGAACTCAGGAAAGGACCACAGTTCTTGGAACCGCGCGCGTCGTCTGCTTGGGAACAATAATATTGTGCCTCTCGCGCACGCGATCACCCTCTGCAAGCGCGTGAGCCACAGAGAGTACTCATTGGCATGTGGATAAAATCAACAAGATGTGCCAGTTGTGAGCTCATTCGCACCAGATGATAGCGCAACGTCGGCAGATCGGAGAGCCATCGTCTGAATTGTGAGAGATCGTCTTAAGCGCACGGAAATCGACTCTGAGTATACCTCGCAGAAAGGTGCAGCCAGCATCGAAACCATGTTGAGAACGATTCCAACTGTGATCCGAAGTTTCCCCATCAAGACAACTCTCCGGAAGTTGAACACCTCACCGTTCGCTCAGTTTAACGGTGTCGCGTGTCGTGAGGAGTGGGACTTTTCCTTCAAAGAAAGCACCGTGAGTTTGTGGATCTTGGAGTTGTCATTCGAATCGCGCAGGTTGTTTACTTCTTTCGTATCTTGAATCGAGCTCCGGACCACCGGTATTGCATACCTCTACAATGTCTTCCTGCAATCTCTCTTGATTCGGAATGAAGTCAAAAGACTCGTCAGATGAGCGACGTCACATGTTTAAGTTCTTGCTTCGATAACTCATGCATCACTTGTTCTTTCTTGTTTCGCTTTAGGGACTGTTCGGTGTCCCCCAACTGAGCAATCCCTCAGGATTCATAATCTTGAAAGAAAATGCGATCACTGAGGCTGAAAATCTCATCTCAGAAGCCTGTTCTCCCACTCGTCAGCGGAAAATGGTTCGTACCTATGTTACATCGGATGGGCTGATTTCGAACTTGAGATCGAGTCGATATGAAAACTGAGCTACTTTCTCGCGAATGAAGGAGGAAAACTGAGCTAAGGCGGAGCGGAACTTTCTTGAAGGTTCAAATATTCGACGATCTTTCGGACTGTCTCTGTCGGGTAGCTGACCTCGCGGAATTCGTGAGGGTAGGACACCCTGACGACGGTTTCAGTTATGCGGCGCAAGAGGCGTCGATGGCTATATCGAGCCTCGTTGAACAGTAAGTCCTCGCCGAATCCAGCATTTGATGAAATGACTTCACGGAATTTCAATCCACTTCTTTTCTGAATCGATTCCTCCTCAGGTTGAACACCAATGTGCCATTGTATTCAGCGCTGCGCTCGGTAGTGGAGGGTGAAGACATTGTACCGACGACTGATATCGAGAAACACGTTGGGAAGCTGTTTTTGTTTGATTTCGAACAGTGTGGGATCCATCTCGATGAGAAGACCCGAGCACAAGTCGTGGAGCTCAACGATCACATCTTGCGAATCGGCAGTCATTTTCTCCAGAACTCCCAGAAGCCGCGTCTCGTCGAAAATAGAGCCTTGCCTGAGAGCATCCGGTCGTTGTGAGTTCATTTCTGGTCCTCCGATTGGAAACTGTTTTGGTGACAATCGTTCACATAATGCATTCGGATCCGAAGTCGCATGCATAGAGCCAAAACCTTGCGTGACAGAATTTGAAATTCGAAAATTATCGATCCGGGAACGCATGATGCGACCTTTTCAGTTTCAACCCTGAGGGATCCAGAAGCTTCGCCGTAACCGGACTTCAGGCCGATTGTCCTCATGAAGCTGTCCGAGAAGTCGCGTACAGGCTCTACCTACATCCAGACCGCCACCAAATGAAACTTCTGGACATTTTGTTGGACTCACGACAACAGCTAGCTCAACTTTGTGGATTCAAAACGCACTCACATCGAGTACTGAAGGGGAGCATAGGTTCGTCTCGGTGTGATTTTCTTCGCAGGCACTCCAGAATGAATCTTGCGACAAGATATTTCTTTCTTTTCGTGGACACTTCGCCGGTTTTGTCTCACCATCAGTGAGTAGAAGATCCAGAATGATCTTATCACGGACGCTGTCGTTGTTCTGAAGTCCCCTACTCGAAATTGCAGCGGACACGCCCGAAAATGTTCATTCTTTCTTGACCTATCTCTCGTCGGAGCTTCGACCCAGGGCCGAACGAGACTATCAAGAAATGCTCCAGATGAAGAAAACTCGCTCGAGACACGTCAAGGACCTTGGAGCTTGGGATGTTCCTTTCTTCTCCTCCCAGGTGACTCCTCTCTCTCTCTCATCGCGAAATAATTTTTTCTTCTGAAACCTGACCCTTCTCATTCGAATCAGGATCAAATAGAGCTGCATTTTCTTCACAGGCGAAGCTCAACAAGTTCATCCTCAACCCTCAAGAGTATACGGCGTATCTGAGCTTGTCGAGTTGCATGGAGGGCTTGGACATGATTTTCCAAAGTCTTTATGGTGTGAAATTGGAGGTAAAGCTTACAAGGGGTCAAGAGATGAGTTCTCTGATTGTGGCTGACCGTGTCATTGATCAGACTTGATGTTCTGATCATCGGAACTTATGGAAAAAGGACGAATTTCACTCTACTTCGACCGTGACCCCATCGGAGATTCGTTCTTACAGATTGCCGAGGCATACCCAGGAGAATTATGGCACCCGAGCGTGACAAAGGTGATCGTCAAAGACTCGAAGATTTCTCGGGACGAGATCGGCGTCATTTACTGCGATCTATTCGAAAGACCGGGTAAACCACATCAGGACTGTCACTTCACTATACAAGGCGGTCGGCGCAAACCGGACGGCTCTTATCAAATTCCCAAAGTTGTTTTGATGTTGAATCTGCCTCGCAGTGAGTACCCTCCCGTTTTGTGACTTCGATCGGTGCCTCCGCAGCGTTTCGCGTGGATTCCGACGGGAATGAATCACAAGATGACAAAATTGTTCGAAAGGTTCGCCTCCCCTACTCACACCTTCGTTGATGGACAACTTGTTCCACGAGATGGGACATGCCATGCACTCTATGCTGGCTAGGACGGAATATCAGCATGTCACGGGAACGCGATGCGCGACTGATCTTGCAGAGGTAAATGGTTCTGTCAGAAGAGCATGAAGTAATCCTCGAAACGAGTTTCTCGATCAGAACAAATATTCCACCATCGACTCAGAGGCACCGCGAAATCCATTCCAGGTTCCTTCTATTCTGATGGAGTACTTCGCTTCGGATCGTCGAGTTGTGACGCGATTTGCGCGCCATTATAAAACCGGGGAACCGATGCCGGAAAAGTTGGCCTCCAATCTAGAAGCATCCAGGGTCATTTTCCAAGCCAGCGAAACACAGCTCCAGGTACTCGTGTCGAGGTGCTAAGATCCAACGAAGTCAGAACTGTTTTTTTTTTTTCGGTCCGATCGATCTAACCAATGCATATCCGATTTCAAACAGGTGTTCTACGCTTTCCTCGATCACGTCTATCACTCGCAATACCCCCGACGGCAGAGCACCACAGAGATTCTTCGCGAGGTTCAAAACGAGTGAGTGTATGATTCGGACATGGCGTTTCGCGATTGAACGGAGCGAGGTAAACTACGCTCGGCAGTGAGCTCACGCAGTTTTACTTTTTTCCAGACACTACGGCGTTCCGTACGTAGAGAACACAGCTTGGCAACTCCGTTTTGGTCACCTGGTCGGGTACGGTGCAAAATATTACTCGTACCTGATGTCGAGAGCGGTGGCCGCTTCATTTTGGCACAAGGCTTTCAAAGCTGATCCCCTGAACAGAGATGCCGGGATCAGGTACCGGGATAAAGTTTTGGCTCACGGGGGCTCTTTGCCGCCGGCGCAACTTGTGAACGGCAAGTCTCTTTTGAATTCATGATATCTCGCTCGGTTCTACTCACGTGAGAGGTTGAATCTGGCCTCTTTTTACTCACATCTGTAGCTTCTTTTCCTGTCTCCTTCATTCTGGTAAACGGATTCTTTCCCTCGTAATCCGCAGATTTCCTCGGCTCGGACCATTTGTGTACCCAGGAGCTTGCGGAGGCGTTGATACGCGACATCGATCACAACTGAGCTCAAGCGCAACATGACTTCGAATCTGATGTACAAATGAATAGGTTAATCGTTGACATGTGAATAGATCGTTATTTAGGCGCTAATTTAATGAAAATAGATAGGAGTGTGAAAGAGATCCAATCTCTGAAGACTTATCTCCAGAGATTGGCAGTACGACTTGAAAGTGTTCGCAATCAGTTGTTCGAATAAAACCTTGGTTGAACCGAAACAATGTAACAGTGATTTCAATTTCAACACATCCGATCAATCCATCACAAACTTCGGAGATTGCCCTCTCTCGCAGATTTTCCGTGATTGAGGTTTTTGATGATATGGAATGTGAGTTAACATTGGAAACCTGTGCACTTAGAAAGATTCACACTTGCTGCTTTTTCATGTCCCGCAATCCCGATGATTCCCGTCATTCAATGGTTTCGACTCCAGTTGCCATGGATGTCACTGACCCGGTGAACTTTGACACGGCGCATCTTACCAGCTGGTAGGAGGGTTGCCCGGCGCCGTCCGTGTCGCTGCCGCCGGCTGCTCCCATGCCAGCCACCGATTCGTGTTGCCCCTGGCAGATTCTCGTGGTCATTTCGAGTTCTGTTGGGCGCTTGGAATCGAAATTCGATTGTTTTATGTGAATTCTGGGCCGATATTCCAGAAGAGAAAACACGGAGTAATACCGCCTCGCATTCTGGTTCCCATGATGATTCGAACGAATTCATCCGGGCTCAGGTAACAAGATATCAGGCATCATTCACGCACAGACTTTTTTCCGAGGAGCGTTATTCGATGCAACGCAGTTTGCAGCTGAAGAAACGGAGTTGTGAGGTGAAAGCAGACCACAGCTGAACCGGACGGTTTTGTCAACTTCCATGGTAACAGCGGCTCGTTGGTCTAGGGGTATGATTCTCGCTTTGGGTGCGAGAGGTCCCGGGTTCAAATCCCGGACGAGCCCGGAATTTTGCCAACTGTATTCCACTGAAAAATTCTTCGAAAAAAAGAAGGTTCCACCGAGATTTGAACTCGGATCGCTGGATTCAAAGTCCAGAGTGCTAACCATTACACCATGGAACCTACACGTTCGTCAAGAGTTTTCAGACGGTCAAGAGCTCGGCTTCAAACTTTGCCTCGCAGAAGGAAGAACCTTGAGATCCGATTGGTACTTTCCAAGTTCTTGGACGCGATATTTTTGAACAACCTCCGGAGGTATCTTCTCAACACCCTACATTCTCCGTACTGTCTGTCATCCAAGTCAAAGTGGAAAGTGAGCGTCACGCAGGGGCTCCGGCCACAATCATGGTTTACCTGAACGAAATTCATCCATTCAAGATTGATACATTGTTCGGGTGATTTGTCCACTCGCTAACAGTGCTTTTTCAAAAAAAAATCGTAGAAGACAACCCGTTCTCTTTGCTACTTATTCCGCGGAACTCGCGTAACCGAGGTGGCTCAAATATCGCATTGCGTAGTGCAACTAGCCATTAATACTCTTGTGCGATAAATGATTTCTTCACGCAACCGGACAACTTCGGTTCATGTATATTTTGTGGAGAAAGGTGGATCGAACGCCTACAGCTACTACTTTTATTATACATTTCAGAGAAACCTCTCTCACGAATAGAGTCGAGGTTATCCTGAATATTCGGTGGAAATGAATTCTGGTCCGGTGGTTGCCGTCTGAAAATGTCATATCACGTGCCTCGCCTCGCGTGGCCGGACAAACCGATGGCGAGCTTTGATAATCTTCTGTAAAGAACTGATTTTGGGCCCTGCTTCTCTTTCTACCAGAGAAAAACAAGAATATCTCCCCCGCTTAGCCAGCGCGCTCGGGGAGCACGAGGATGAACGCATTTGATCTGCAACAGAGGACTCTCTCCCGCAGACACATGGGCGTGAGCACGACAATATCTTGAATTTTCGACGCTTTCTCCCGGGGAACATTCAAGTCATCCGCCGAGAATGTTCCGATATCTCTTGAGTGGATTTCTATAATTCACTTTCGGATGTTGAGCCTACCCGCAGCCTGAAAAGGGTTCTGAAGTGTCTTGAGTCCCTGGCGGTGAGGACTGAGTCGACTGGCGCCGTATTTAAAGGGTCGACGTTGCATTCTTGAATTGGAGATGCTAGGCGATGAGTTTAGCTTTGTGTCGATCGCTGGTTGCTTGGGTTCTAAACCTCATCCAGTTTGATCTACTTAGTGAGCCTCATCCCTCCCTTAGCTCCATATCACTCCCGTAGCTCCTTGAGGCTCGGTCGAGTGAATTTGTGTCAGGCGGACAATCAGAACTCCGAATCAGAGTCTTAAACGATTGAAGCGAAGATGACATTCCTCAATTCTTCGAAATCTTTCGACAACATCAGGCGGTCTCATGAGTCCCGTCCGGCTTGCGGACCCTTGACGATGAGGTCGTCGACCTCACTTGATTCGAGTCTCGAACTCCCCTATAATCACTGATACGCGTCTCCACCGGATGGCATTGCACGTTCGCAATTCGCCGTTCTTTTCGGAGTACTACAAAATTTTGTTTACCCGGCGCCCTTCCCTGCGACGATTTTTATTCCGACCGATTAGCAATCGATCTTGCTTACTGCCAGAAAACACTTTATTCAGAGCCATCAAAAAGGGATGGGACCCCGAACTCGGGACACTTTTTAAAACCTCAATTAACGGGTCGTACCCCACTGAGTGGGCCGCGGAAGCGAAATCGGTGGATCGCGGGAGAAATTTCAAGGGTGCGCCGAGCCCGCGCAATATTCTCGGGTCAACTCCTTCGAAAGTATCTGAATCAGGATACCAATGTCTAAGATCCGATTCGATAACAGGCGGGAGCCCGAAGCACCATGAAAGCAGTATTGAGAGAGAAAAGGCAGTATTGAGAAGGAAAGGGAATCACTGACCGTCAGGAATGTTGTGTACATATACAAAACAAGGAGGTTCACGACTTGATTCTTATTTGCGCTCGGAAACCAAATTTCCCATCGTCTTACTCCAATCTGGAACATTTTGAAGCTTCCATTAAACGGGCATCTAGCTGTCCCATTTTTGTGCACCGAGGATTGTCTCAACAAGTCAATCTAAAATCGAGCCGTGGTAGAGGAGCGCAATGAATCGAGTGACCGCCGTTGCGGGGGACCTTTGAGAATACCTCAGCCCGAGCATCATTCAGAATTATCCGTTTCCAGCGACCCCAAAGAAATCGGAGTTGACTGCTTGAAAAACTCACTATCGATGAAATCTGTTCCGATGCGCGGCATTCGCTGATGTCATCTTGCCCCGAAGCTATACCTCTACTCTTTTTCAGTGAGCCAAGACGTTCCTTCAAAACTGTCGCTTAAACAAAGAAATCGGGAATGTCCGTTTGAATGTGTTAGAAACCTGTCCAAATTCTGGGAACCTTCCCCATTGACTTCTCGAAAAACTCAGCATTATGAAACTATTGATTGCGAAATTTCGCCAACGAAGGAGTGCAGTCCAGAGCTCCCAGCTGCAGCTTTCCTCTCCTTCATCATCATTATGCCCTGATGCCGTTCCAAGAAGATCGCGATCACGCTTCTCACAGGTTGTTGTAGCACTCAAGAGAACTTCGTAAGTGAAATAATCTTTATTCAAGATCTTCTGCCGAAAAATGGATTGTTCAACGAGTAAAAATGGACAATATCGAAGTAGGAGAGCACTATGTACAAGACATCCTCGGGTAAGATCACAGTTCTGGAACACACGGATGAAGCGATCCGTCCATATATACTATTTGGATTCAATGACCATTTGTCAGGCAAGTGAACGCTATCGATTCACTCGATCCACCTCCTGGCTGTCCGGGGACTCAATCGTGGGTACTCGTAATCGCGGGCCAAACGAGGTCAAGTTGTTGAACTTGTGGAGAACTTTCCCTCCCGCATAGCCAATTGCCCCTCCAATCATTGAAGTTGCGAAACCAATACGAACGCCAGCGACAGCGCCGATAGGACCGCCGGCGGCGAAACCGACGGTCAAACCAACAATTGGCAACGCTGCAGTTTTGAGATGCCGTGCCTGAAAGAGGGACAACGCATTATTTCAGAGAACATGTTGAGAGATAGTTCTTAAGGTAATTCGAGAGAAAGGAACAAAAACTGCTGCAAAGCTCACCTGAGCCAAGAGAAGCTCGCCGCGAGTTACGTTTGCTGTCGCGTTCTCCACGTGATGTTCGATCGCCTCCAGAGCCTCGCCCTGTTCAGCGATGTTACCACTCAGAACGCTCATCAACTCCTTCAGATCCTGCATATCTTGAGCGAGAGATTCTATATCACGAGCTTGTTCCTGAAGCCTCTCGTTGTCGTGTATCAGGAGAGACTCCTGCAAATTGTTCTGCAAGAAATAGGACATTGTTTACGTTCCCGATTCCGGAGTATCCACAGATCAAGTCTTGAGATTCGAATCATTTGCGGTCTGGGACATACCGACGCAGAATTCAATCTAAGAGATGGATGCCCGGTGTTTAATAAAGTCTGATATCGGAACCTGAGCGGATTTCGCACTCACTTCAAAGGCCGCGGCTTCATCTGGGTGAGAAACGTCTGAGGTCGAGAGGCTCCCATTCGGCGCGGATGAAAGCTCCGGCAGATCTCGAGAGGCATCCAGGTTTATAACTGTAACATGAAGCCAAAGTCAGTCATTCGCTCATTCAATGGAACTCGAAGAAATAACTAACAGTAAGCTGATCTCGGTGAAGACCAGATTGACCTCACAGAACCCAGATTCCCAGGGGGTTCCCTGGCTTACCGATTTTCGCTCGCTGGAGGGCATCGTGGATTTTGCGACGGCTCACTTCCGCTGCGTTGTCGAACTTGTTGACATCCTCATCCTTGACGCTGGATTTCATTTCTTCGATTTGTCGAAGATCTTGGGTTAGAAGGGTCAACACCTGACGCACATTTTCTCGCGCAGTTAGCACGGACTTCGTTTCATGTGTCGTCTGCAATCATAATCTCGTTGGCTTTAGTCCGAATCCGAGAATTTATAATGGAACGCGACGTCACAATTCTCGAAGCATCCCTTAGATGTTTTTTGGCATTGATAGTAAATGTAGTTTTCCGTCTCCAAGCAATATATACGAGAGAGATCGGTCTTCCTCGATCCAGGTTAAATCTGAATTTTCGAAAGAACGTAGACTCGCCATATTCGAGCTTCTGCGATGCTGCGGTATTCAATCATGATTGACGAAAGAGGACGGAATAAGGATGATTATTCGATGAAAATCTTCCTAGAGCGCCACATTTGTCATGAGAAAGTGGGATTCGAGTCAGTGTCTTAGAATTGAACCTCATTTTACCTTCAATTCGAGCAGTGAATCCTCAAGTTGCTTCATGTGCTGCGCAATTCCATTTTCCGTCATTTGTTTCAGTCCGAATGAAACTTGTTTGAATGGCAGTTTTCGCTTAGCGCGCCATTTGGCGGGTTCTTCTTCAATCGAATTCTCCATTTCTGAGTAACAGACTTCTGAACTAAATCGACATGACACAAACTAAATCGAACTCCCGCCGCACCGCGACAACCTCGCTTACAAATAGCACTTCTGGGCTTGATCACTGACTTATTGCTCACTGCTCGATTCTCTGTGTGTACACTCACATCGAATGTTATGGTTGCTGTGCAGACGCTCAATGATGAAGTGATCTTTGGTTGAAGAAGTCCATGTGCGCGAGCACAGAGAGCTGGGTTAACAGGCATAGGGCAGGCAGAATTTCCGTGACTTTCAGCTTGAAACTACTTTTTGCAATGAGAAACTGTCTGATCTTCAAGCAGCCTTCCAACCCCACTCTCTTGATGAGATAAAGATGTAAGTTGATCCCCTCACGAAACAATGTAGAAATCATTTGAGACTTAACGGCTACATAATTTATTCAATAGGGAAGATTTTGTTTCTGAGGTTCGGAGTGAACCCAGATGTCTGCAAATCATCAACGAGCGTCAAGATGTAAGAATATTCTGGCGTCATTTTGGACAGAAAGGTCATATTGAAAAGTATTACAATCAAAATCGAGGTTCACTGAGGCTTAGCATGGTCAACGGCAAAAAATCCCAAGATTTGATTTTCCCTGAATCAAGCCATGGTTCTCCATGTGAACATTGGAGATAACACTAATGAGAATGAACGGGGCGTGCTCCATACAGCGAACACAGCCAACTTCTCACAAACGTTTGCATTCCCGATCACAGCTTTTGAAATGCTCGATGCGGGCTAAAAACTCTCTGATGTATCTCACAATCGTATTCGGCTTGGATAGTAGGTGGACGCTTTCTGCCACTGCGCTGTCCACAGCATCACAAAATCCTGCAAAAGCCAACATTCAGTAAAGAGATATTCCCGTATTTTGAGTCGATAATTCTTTGAAGATTAATCCTCCGTATGATCTTAGCTTCAACACACCTTTGTTCGCTGTCTCGACTATAAGAGATTCGGCAGAACTCCATGCTCCGAATGCTTCTTGCAGCATATCGGATTCCAACATTTCGGTCTTTATCTGACGGAAAAATGAGATTCACTAACTAAGTTAATTGTGTTCAGTGGTCTTCTCGCTGAAATCGTGATCGTCTGCTCAATCCAATGTGGAATTCATGCAATTGCCGAAGAAGTCACGTGAGACCTACGTTGCATAACATATCGATCGGAAAGTCGGTTTTTGGCGGTCTGTCCGCCAAGGTCATTTTTTCCAGAGGTGCCACGATTTCGTAGAAAGGAATTCGATATGAAGGGGAAACTTCACTGCAAGGAAACTCCGAAACTCAGACTATAGCTCAGAAATGATCTACATTCCAGAAAATTCAGTCCATAAGTTGATATGCTGCACTTACATCAAACCATGTTTTTGTCGTAAATGATAAATACGGTATCTGGACCATGCTTTGCATTTCTAGCAGAGTATTTGGAGTCTCTTTTTCTGTACTGCTCTTGAGTCCACTGATGGCGGCTCTCTCATGAGGGAAGGGGCTCTATCGATGAGGGCTCTCACTTGATGGTAGACGTCCAGAGCTTTTTTCGGCAACGCTTCACGGCTTTCCAGGGAATCGGCTTCGAACGAAAGGTTCTATTAGCAAATCCTACGGAAATGAGCATCCGCACAGAGGGACTCGTAACGCGTTCGACCAAAATCACATATTCGCGCATTTCCATTGCTATGTGAGTAACGTACCTCCGACCAGGTACTGCGCGGCTGCGAGGAGATATTTCTTGACTCGGGTGACATGATCAGGCTCGGCATCTGCCTGAGTCTCCGATTTCGCTGCCTCCGCCAAGAAAGAAGCACTTCCCGGCATATTCTGTTCGAAACTGTTCTGGATTAGAGCATCGGATAGGATTTTGCCCCAGGCGTACGGAGATGATCTAGCGAGATGGGCTTATCTCCGATTAAGTTAGCGCCTGAATGTTTACCAGACGTTGAGGGAGCGTCCTCTGTGGACCGTTGTCTGTATACGAAGCCGGCCGAGCCCGATCCAGGTGGTCGTGGCTTCCAGAATGGCGTCATGATGTCCTGTGATACTGACGACTTCCTTGATTTCGAACGCTTGGCGGGACATTGAGGCGGCATGCTCGTCTTTTCCCCTGTGGCCCTGCTTGTGCCAGGGATGGTCCTGAGGCTACTGTCGCGGCTTCCCTCTACGGTGATTTCGTCACTGATTCTACTGGTTCCGGGAATTTCCAGCTCTATGATTCCAGCGAGGCTCGTCCTGCCTCTGCGACAAACCTCGGGTGTTGGACTCTCAGTATCATTGCTCGCCGTACTTTGCAAGCTGCCCTGTTCAATAGATGCAGGCATGTCGAGCGGCTTCGCGTATCTCTTGGTTGGACTGACTGATTGGACATCCTCGTCGTCGTCATGAGAATCCGATGTCCGCTTCTTGGTCTGCTTACCACCGGACATCTCCGTGATGCAGCCACTTTGCTCCACCAAAACTTCTCAAGAACACCGAGTTGGTCAGTCGATTTTTCAAACACTGGCTTCAAGCGAAGATCGAGCACACGATATTTCACGAGTTTTGCAGCCTGATGCTTCTGAGAACGAGCGACATTGCTCGAGAAAGATCTTCGCTTGGCTTCGAAGCCGTGAGCATCTACGTCGGCGCGATATTCGTTGATTGACGATTCTTCCGCAATTCGAATTATTCGAGTGGCAGTTGTTTATATGGGGAAACTTTCTGCACGTGTGATCTACTCGCACTTTCCAGGCGATTGTGTACGTGAATTGCCGGCAATGCGAAAACGTGTTGACTCGCGATATTTGTCTCTCTTGAAACGACTCGACAGCTTCAGGAGATACGATGTTGGCGAACATCGAAGACTTCTCTTCTATGGAGGGACTGCAAAGACCTGTAGAAATGAAATGATTCCCGGATTCCCGGTGTTACAGTTGCAATCTAGGTCCAAAATTCAGAATGGCGTTATGGACTCAGTCGACTCCAGCCATCCAAAGTTTCGGACCGATGGTGAATGGATAAACGTAGAGACTCCGCTCATTCATAACTCAAGTTCATCTTATCGCCGGTTTTATCTCGTGCCGTGAGAACTTTCAGATGTCCGTAACCGTAACCGACCCCCTCCGAATGTTTCATCGTTGAGTTTGCTTACCATATGATCGCTTGTCAGCGTCGAAATAATTCATGTATGACCGATTCGTGCCAATGAGTGCGCAGCAGCATCGAAAATTCGCGGGCCTCGGTAACTTCGACGTTGCAGAACGTTCTATGCGGATGATCCCTAGGTTATCTTTTTCAGACCCTATCTAGAGATAATGAAATGAAGCTTTCTCTTGTCTTGGAATTCAACGCCTGAAGAGTCCGAGATTACTTTCTATTAGATCCAATTACACCATCCAATTGTTCATCTGTCGGCATGCGAACGGAGCTCCCGAGAAACTCTCTAGCAGAACTAGTTGGAGAATAACGAAAGCACTTGAGAGAGCTCTTTGTTGAATCTCGTTCGACGCGAAGCATGCCGACAGCACTTTTTTGTTCGATGCCTCCTGAATACTCTGTCACAAATTGAATGCTTTGTCTGCAAACGCTGTCCTTAGTTCTGTCGATCCCAGAGAATCGATGCGAGTCTCTTTTATTCCACTCGATGTGTCCTCACAATCGCGCAAGTGAACAAGCTTCAATCGACGACGACAAAATCTTTGAAACTTGAAATTCTAAAGCGAACTTCGGAAGAGTTTGTCATCACGATTCAGAGTCTACTTTTTCCCTCTTTCGAAGGTCCTCGGGAATTCGCCCCTCCCCCTCCCGCCTCCACGAGGCAAGAAACCCGTATCCAAAACGCACTTTCCGTGCCATTGTGTTACGGCCCTCAGCACGCCTACTCATCTTGGTCAATAAAAACGATGTTAGTTTTCAGAAAATGGGCCAACGATCACAATATTCCTACGACTTATGGTTAGAGTGCGTACGTTTATGCATTAAAATAACGAGGTTAAAATTTAAAATTGCCGCCTGAGGTAGCACAAATGTTTGGAAACAACGAAGTTGTTAGAAAGAACGTCATGATGAATCATGAAGTTGTTTCCGGCAACTTCGTTGTCCAGAAACCTCTGTGACAGCTCAGGGAGGCCTTTCAACTGTTAACTTCGTTTTTTTAATGCATAAAAGTACGCACTTTACTTATGGTATTCTCCTGGATGACCTTCTCAGGATGACGTAGTGCTTACGATCAATGATGAGGCGCAGCTGCATCGTAAATGAGCAATCCGGATTTAGATCCAGTTTATTCTCAATACAATGAGAGATGGCGTGGAATTGATTTCCTACCACCAACCGTAGCCCCAACCGCCATAGCCTCCATAAAGACCACCGTAGCCATGACCTCCATAGAGACCAGCGTAACCATAATACGGGTAACCGTAGCCGTAACCACCCCAAAGGTAGCCTCCATAAGGATAATAACCGTATCCGCCGTAAAACGAACGCTTCACTCGAGAATTCCGAAGAGGAGTTCCTTCCGGAGGGGCTGCCAACATCGCGGGTGCCGCTGCTTCAGGGCCTGGCGCTGCTGCAGAGGGACCGGCGGGCAACTGCTGCGCGTAACAAACGCAAGCGACTAAAGCGATCGCGATCTGTGGAAAACGCGGAGAGGAATTTTAGGAATGGCTCAGAGTACCCTACTAAAAACCAAAGCTTCACGCTTTCCTGCCGATCTATCTGAAGATTCGACCACTTGAACTCAAAAGAAAAAAACGAGGAGTTCATTGCTCACCAGCAATCTCAAAGTCATCTTGGAGCTCGCAGGTCCCACTCGAGTCGGCTAACTCAGTTCTTGATGCCGCCTGGACTGAATTGTCGTGAATTTATACTCGATTAAAACCCCTACACTGCCCTCGGTAGCGGAGGAGGAAGGGACAACGAGGCACTGAAACAGCAACGTCTGACGAGAATGTCCTTCCCGAGACATCTCCCACTCCTTTCCTCATTCCTCGCTTGTAAATTTTCTGAAGAAGATTTCCGTTTGCGTAACGCTAAGACAAGAGAGCGACCGAGCTCGCTCGTTAGAATAATAGTGTCTTTGTAGAGATTGGATCTATTCTCATCGAAGCGAAAAACAACTTTCATGCGTTCATCGGTTGTAGTCGTCACAACAAAGTCATTTTCGCGGCCGTCCGAAGCGACGCACACTGTTGAGATCGAATTTCGCATCTTCTGACAGCAGCGGTCCCCGAGTGTTGCTTACCGCATGACGAGTCACGCGAATTCGTGCTCTTAGAATCGGAACTGAAATTCTGGGAGCTTCGGCTCAGAACCGTATTCATTACATCAATCTTAATAGTGATGCAGAGTTGCATAATGGTTGAACTCCTCGTCAGCAGAGAACTTCCGGAACGATCCTATGACGGATTGATGGTGAACCAATGAATATGCACGAGAACGCTGTTGCTCATTTTGCGACATCCCGAACTTTATTAAGGACCCCTCAAAGCCGAAGTCTCGCCGCAAGATATCGTAGAAACCCCAATGCATACGCCGCGCTCTCGGTTATTGGGAATCATTCCTCTCGACGTGCTCAGCTCGTGATGAGAAATCCACGAGAACGATGTCCATTCAGTATTAATTTGCAGGAGGACAGATCTCCGATTATTCATGAGAGATCGGTTTCATTCGGTTCGGTTAGAATTCGAAGATTTAATTCCGAATACGACCAGGAACTCGATGAGAGCTCCTTCAATTAATATTCACTCAAGGGGAAATCTTCAAACGCCAACCATGGCGATGAGTTCGCTGTTCTCACGCAATGCAATAGCGACGGGCGGTCACGCAAAATGTTCTTCATCTACTGCGGCTTGTTGGAAAGCTGTAATGCGAGTCTTTGAATTCAGTTCTCGTCATCCTTGGGACTCAGTTTTGCAGTTGAGAATGTAAACAACTCGCTTGAATGCCGAACTTGTACCACGCGATTGATTCAAGCCTGTTTTTCGTTGGTCCGTGGGATCAACTCAAGTCCTCACGGAGACTAGTGGAGAAATGCGTCGGTGGCGTCCACGCCTTCCCAAAGCTGAGCGGTCGACGACGTTTTTTTCTCAAAAATAGTCGGCACTTTCCGGGGCACGAGTTGTGATTGAACCGTTCTGCTTCTTCGCAGCGTCGACGTTGGAGTGGGCAGCCGCGCATTCCACAGAGACCTAACAGCACCCTCGTCGATGGGAACCCTGCTTCTGATTCGAAACCCAGTCGCAAACAGTGCTTCAGAGGATTAATGTTGAAGGAACTATTCGTCAGCGTTCTCACCAACAGGTTCAAACATCAAAGCGTGTTCCAGGGCGGATCTTCGGGAGCCGCCATCTGGCGTCCTTCTAAGTGAGCTGGCAGCCTTTCCGATGGGATTTTGATGTTGTCAACGCATTGGCTTGTGTCAACCGGCGGCATCGACGTTCAAACTCTCTTCATCGCGGATACGCCCGGCCTGGAAGGTCGACACGCTTCTCTCGAAACAGTGCGAGCCCCGAAAATCGGTGGCTTGTGGAAGAATTCGAACGGCAGCAACATCTGTGAAGTGTCTGAACCTCGAAAACAATGTTTTCAGTCGAGTTTCACTTCCGACTCAATTTCAATTTTCACCCGTTCTTAGCCAATAACGCACCGATTGAGCGGCTTTCGAATCTGAGAACGAAAAGCTATAGTTCCTAGAGGTAATATCGGAGGAGGAAATGATGAGTCCAGGGTTTCGTGTTCGGTTCTTTCATTATGGTTCATATTCACTGTATAATGTTTATCATCAGGCATCATAGGGAGACTCTGCCCGCCAAAACAATCACAGACTCCATTGGAGGAGCGGACATTTTTCTTCTGCTACGATGAAACTGGAACATTTCTAGTATAACGATACGGTAGTCCATTAAGAGTCCGTTGTGCGCAAAACCTGCGCTCGGAACTGAACAGTAAGTTAACGCGCGATCATGGAAAAAACAGCAGAGTCCCTAACGATTGTTCGCGTGTCAAGATCGACTATGGCACACGGTTTATGTCGGGCACCTCGGAGACTAGGTCCACAACGACTCACCATCCCGAACCAAATGGCTGAAGAGCGGAATCGTTCAGATTTCGCCAAGAAACGTCAGTCAAAGTAAAAAAAATTGGGTGTCGAATTGTGGTCTTTCTTCAGAGAACGATTGCCAACAGTTTCCATGTGACCGGGGATGCTCGTAGTTTGCAGTCAAAGCTGCATCAGACTCTGGGGTTTTGATATCTAGTTTGGAATGCAGTTGAGTTTCACGGGGATAGACCCAGGCTTGGAGATAACACACGGCTCAGGATTTTTATCGGCGCTCGTAATATCGCATAAGAATAGACACAGAAAGGACCAACTATTTATAGAATGATAATGAACGCTTGCAGTACTCTCCTGCATGATACTACTTTTGAGGAATTAATTAAAACGCAGTCATAACGGACAGCAGTCGTCACAGACTTGTAGCCAGATCCTGTTGCGAAATTTGGATCGGTGACGAAGGCTTTTTCAAAATGCCTTTCTTGCTGTGAGGTCGGCTCGGATCCGGTCCGGGAGAAACGGGCGGCGGTGTGCATGGCGCGCTCGTCTGTTGCACAGGCGGCGTGATCGACAGGGACGATGAGGCACGATGACGCTGCGGACCACTGCTCTGAGCTCCATGGCTTTGATTCGCGCTTAGCAGAAGACTCTTCTCTCGGTGGAAGATGCGTTCAGCAGCTTTTCGTAAGCGAGTGATCTGCGAAGAATCGAGGCGAGGATTGAAACGATCCACTGTGACTCAAGATCTCGGTCCCGAACGTTGTAATGGATTCCGGAAAAATATTCGTAGAAAGGGGACTTGCCTGGTTGAGGTATGTTTGGCACTCGAGAGTCAACGAATTGATAGCTTCTGTCCGCGATTCAATGAACGATGCGTTCCATATGAAATTCTCGGTGGCCTTGTCGGCTTTTTTACTCTTCTGATTCGAACACAAAGAAGGTAGCTCTGTAGCATGCAACTGAATATTCTTGTAGAGGTCCTTGAGGCCCTCACTGAGCTGAGATGAGTTCTGCACGACGTACGTGCACTCTTGTAATACCCTCTCGAAGCACTGCAGACATTTCGCTGATTTCGGCCCGGTCGGTTCGCCAGTGATTTGCACTTCAGGAAAAGCTCCGTTCGTATTTATACTGAAGGCGGAAATATCTTGACATCCTGCCAAACGCTGAACAAGAACTCTCAAGCACTGAGCAAGATTGGAACTTGTCGACAAGCCGCACTCTTCGCACAGTTCGATCATCGCCCTGAAATATAATATAATATAATATAATATAATATAATATTTTTATTAGTTATTGGAAGTTCAGGCGTTAATCATTTTTAACCTCCAAATGAATATAAATTGATGGATATGAAATCGGTAAAATTGTTCCAGCCCAAGACTTCGTTAGGCAAATATCATCGAAGTGATCGGCCTCCGATCAATTTATGCATGGATAGACGGAGGGTGAATAATGAATAATGCTAGAACTTCCAAGCTATAATGAAAAGTATGATGTATTTAATGCGCGATTCCAAGATGGTGGACAAAGTACTCACTTATCGAGGGCGGCCTTTAGTTTTGCGCATTCGCTGAGGAGGGTTGCGCCGTTTTTGCAGGTTTCGTCGACAGGTTTCAATCCAGTCGGACGGAGATCAGCAATACCACTTCCAGCAGACACCATTTTGGTCTGCCAAGATCTCTTGCGCCTCAATTTCTTATCGTTCGACGATCGGCTGCTGATCGTGACATGGACAAACAATGTTGCGTTCAACAGAGGATGTCCTGAATCGGCCAAGAGCGTCACGTGCCGATAACCTGGACGGAGACAACTCACTGGGAGCGATCTCTGTCCGATGAAATCATCGCCTGTAACCGGAGAGGAGGGAATGAGTAAATTCGATCATCCACCGAACGAGGCCCGAGTATCTTTGTTCTCTAGGCAGGCAGCGTTCCTCGCCAGAAGTCGAGTGTATCGATTCAGCGGATATTTTCGAAATATTCGACGAAAGAACGATTGAACAGAAACCCACCAATGAAGTCGTCATCTAAAACCGTGAGCCGGAGCACCGCCAGTTGAGGCGCCGTTATTGTGAATTCGAAACTCTCATCAAATATGGGGTTTTGGCCCTCGTTTGAGACGGTTTTGGTTCGCGCCTCAGCGCAGTCGTTCGGAATACCAAAAACTTGCAGCATCACATAGGGATCAATCGAACTCGCTTTCACAGATGCTCCTCTGGGAAGAGGTAATTGTTGACCTGGAGAGGAGAAATTCATTTCGAAGTTAAGTAACAATTCCTGATCCATATCTCCGGAAAGAATTCCAAACAGCCTTCCCACTACAGACGTGTTCATAACGGATTTCTCCCTTGCCCCATGGTCCGCCAGGTTCCACTTTTTGAACCCGGGTTTAGGTTTCTCCTCCGAACAAATGGTAACTGTTTTATCGGGTTCTTATTCAATATTCAACGAAGCATATTGGACTCGAGATACTTGATGAGCTGTCCTTCGGTTATCAAGGGATATTCCCAAATCCGTTGTCTCCGCCGGACCCATGATAGACGCTGGATGTTCTTCGAGCTGCCCTGTTTTCATGCCGCAAATAATCTATTGTGGCCGGCAGTGGCAGCGACTGGGATCGCTCGAAATTCGTCTCCACAAATGCCGATTGACTCTACTTGATGGAATCGGATATTCTCGCCCGACGCGGATTCAAAAGTATTTGATGTAGGAACTTGAAGAATGTAAATGAATTACCCGAAATGAGTTTTATCCTCAGGTACATTGGTTCCGTGTCATTAATGATTTCTTTCTTGAAAGCGTTGAATACGGTCCAAGGTTGACGTAAACACGACGGTTTCAAAACGTATCCGCAGCGTCCATTCTGTGAAAACCAGCCTCGGTAGATATCCATCGGCGCGGAAGACTGCTGGAAATTTGCAGAAGCTGAAACCAAAGTACAAGAAAATATGAGTGTGTCGATCGTTCGCAAGTGAACTGGATTCTAGGCTCTGATTGGGAAGAATTTCGGATCAAAAGGTTCGGATGCGCTTGAAAAGCCCGTTTTCACAGTCGCCACGTTTATTAGATGAAACAAGAACGGAAAGACCAGGCGTCCGCCAGGATCGTTCACGTTGAACCGTAACGATGTTTTAGGCTTTTGCAAAAGATTCAAAAAGAGCTAACACGCCTCTTGAACCCTAAGCCAGTCCAAGGATCAACCGGAGGAGCCATGCCCGCTCATGCAGCTTCGTTTTGCGGGCGCCTGCGACAGGATCCGCGACGTATTAAATCCATAACGTAAGGAGTGAAAACCGTCTCGTCTCGGAGCTCTGTCTCCAGGATTGACATCCACATGCCATCGCAGTTGGAGGCGCCTGATGCACAAAGGTGATTAAAAAAATTCCCGGGAAGTGCGAGCAACTTCTTGCAGAGAGCAATAGATTTGATCGAAATTCGGCCAAAGCCGCGGATCAAGACGCCCACGCTAATTCCGTCTCGCTACTAAATCCCTCTCACATGGAGAATTTATCTCCTAAGGAGGCGGTGTCCCGACGATCGTCATTTCATTCCAGCTGAAACCCGGTTAGTGAGTGGCTGGCGTTCCACTGTTCACGATGTGGATTCTGAAAACAGCGGTTTTGCTGGCTGTGCCGGTCCTGATCACTGGCCAGTGCGACCAGGCAAATGGCGACCAGCCAGTCAAAGACAAACCGGATCCGTTCCTTCCGAATGGCAGCGGCGACGCGATCGCGGTTTGGAGTGAGGTCACAGCTTCGCAATCCCAAACGACATACGTTGTTCGCGAGGTATACGACAGGAAGGCGGACAAGTCTTTCCTCGAATACTACGATGGAAGTGTGTTCCAGAAAATACTGCTCGATCGTACGAATCAGTTGATGTACTCGTACACCGACGACGCGTGCTCTACGGTGGAGAGCGGCAGGACTGCAATCTTCTATCGAAACACGGCGCTCTTCAGAGCACTCAGGATCCCGGACGTCCCTCAGCAAGGGTTCCTTGGGCCGGCGTCGATCTTCGATGAGTTCAGCAAGAGCGACGTGAAGATCGCTCAAACAGCTACTTGCGAAACCGATAGATTCGTTCCATGTGTGCAGTATAAGACTTGCGAGGGGCGCACTGACAACTATTGGTACAGTCAAAATAATTATCCATTGTTCAATCAGACGAAGATTCGACCACTCCGATACAGAGCAGAATCAGGTCTTCTTATTGAAGTTTTGAGTGTCAAAACCTACAACACAAGCCAAGAGCTTTTCGTGCCCACCGGTCTTTCCTGCCAAAATCCGAAGGATGTTAAACCCGTCGTGCCTTTCGACATGGGACGACACTCCTTCGTTGGCGAAGTCGTCATGACCACAAACAAGCTCGATAAATTCTTGGTTTCCAAATTCGACGGACTGATCGTTCCCCCAAGCAACAAGAAACCTGACGGAAACGTTTCCGGCATCTACTCTTTCACCTCAAGCACTTTCAAAGCCAACGAAGACGTACCCGAAGGTCTAACGAAAATCATCCACGACGTTGACCACAACATCGTCTACTCCCTCGACATCAGGGATGACGCCGACGAATCCGCATTGAAACAAACCAAGTGCACCATCAGTCCTGCCACGGATTTCCAGCCGACGCTCTCGTTTCCCAACTATGGATCGATCAGTCTTTGGCCGATATTCCTCGAAGCTCCCATCGATGCATCCGACGTCATGGTGAGCCACTTGGGCGCGAACAGAATCGGCGCCGCAGACACCGATGTTTACGAGGTGACATATATCCGAACGCGGACTGGCAACAACATTCTGCTGAACCGCCTCGTCGTGTCTCATCACTTCGGCGCCCTCTCAGGTCTGATAACGGCGGTCGAAATCAATGGTTTCGACACGGATGAATCTAAGATCTTCAGTGCCACAATCTACATCAACAAGTACGAAAGCAGAATCACACAGCTCAATGAGAAACTCCGAGTTGACGATTGTTCCGAATACCAGGACACCAGCGAATCTCGCTGGTTGGAGATCGGTTTCGAGGACGCAAGCAGCGGATCCGTCGCTCAGATAGAACAAAGTGCTTTCCAGATCCGAGAAGCGTTCATCGATAAGCTACAGACCGACTACGGCGTTGATCCGATGAGGCTGCCTCAAATAAATGTGGACTTTGTCGACCAGCAGGTTCTGGTCACCGCTCTTCTGCTCGAACGACCCCTGCTCGACATGGCGTACAAGGACGCCCTCAGGAGGGATTTCAAGAAACCCACTCGAGTTCTGGGTAAGTGGAATTATACAGATCGAACATCCTCTCCTGAGCGTTGATTATGCAATCGACATCGGAGTGGCGAAGTAACGGAATGAACGATTTTCTTCGCTTTGTAGGAGTCATGAGCAGGAAAGCTTGCCAAATCAGCTGTCTCGGAATGACAGAAACCGAATGCACAGCCATTTCCTACTGTGGAGCCACCTGCAGTACGAGCAACGCCGGCATTCCCGCCGCCCCCGCTCTGACGGACAACTCTGACAGTTGTCTGTTGTTTGAACGAGACTTCGACCGTGATATTCTCGTGTCGTCCAAGATCTTGCGCGATCTGCGCTCGGATGTCACAACGCCGGCGACCGAAAACATTTTGAGTCTGAGATTCGCCACCGCCGCGGGAGACGGTTCGAGCGGCGGCTCTCAAGAGGTGCAAATCACCGCAATCACTTACGACGACACGAAGAACTTCGACAATGCTTTCCACTACGATAAGGATAAGGTCGCGATTGTTGAGACTTCCTACAAGCTGGTGATGCCTAAGAGGAGATTCAAATCCGACAGCAAGGCCTCCCTTCTCGGATCTTTCGTGTTGGGTAAGATGAGAGAGGAATAGTTTCATGTCAATGAAAAGATGAGCCCCACGAGAAGTGCTTCAACGAATCTCTGCTCTGTTTTACAGAGGACTGCGCATTGGCCTGCAAGAACCGTCAGAACTGCGAAGCGTTCTCCTTCTGCAAAAACAGCATGGAGTGCATGATTTCGGAAAATCACGATATCAGCAATGACGAAGTCGAAGAAGACAACGAATGCGTCGCTTATCAGAAGAAATATTTGGACCGTTTCGAGAAATACCCGGGGCTGACAACTTTGGGTCGAGGCACCCCTACGACGGTAACGAGCGAAGAGAGCTGCGCCCAGCTGTGCATTCAGCGAGCTGACTGCAAGTCTTTCGAGTTCTGCGACAGCAACGGCGACTGTTTGTTGTTGACCTCGCACATCGCGGATGCCAAGGGTGAGCAAGAGGGCGACTTTCATTTCGTACAGAACAGTCTCAATTCTATCTCGAGTTCACCCGACACTTCTCTCGGGAGGCCGTTCCCCGAGAGTTTCTCTTGAAATCAATTTTCGCTGCTTGCAGTTGTTGAAACGAAAGACCAGAAGGACGAGGACGCCAAGTGCAGCCACTATTCGAAGAGGTTCTTGTTCGACTACTCGATCTTGCCCAAGAAGAGAGGCAACGGAGATCATACCACGGAACTGGCCTCATACACAAATATCACTCAAGCTGCCTGCGCGAAACTTTGCTCGGAATGGGGCAGCAACAACTCTGTAAGAATCCAAGGCTTCTCGGGTTGTTTTTGATTGAACGAGAAAGAGATCCCTACCAGAGAGGTCAAGAATGGAATAACAGGACCAAACACTTTTCAGACGTGTCTCTCGTTCGACTTCTGCGCCGCGATGCCCGACAACACTGGAGTTTGCACCCTGCGAACCGTGGATGGTAAGGCGCCGACCGAAAGCCCCATCTGCAATTTCCTCTACCTCACGGTGCCGCCCAGTTTGGGAGTTGTCAAGCACGGGAGCGGAGAAGCAATCGGTCTTTCGATTCTCATGATGCTCATCGGAGCGGGTCTTGCCGTCGGTGGTCTCTTCCTCTATACCAAGTATCGTTGATTGTAGATAGAAGTTCCAAGATGTATAGTGCGAGCGATCGGCAGCGATTTAATGTCGCCCAATAAATTAACCTTGGTCGAGGCTTGACCAATACAATCGTCCAACTTCTGCGTTTGCTGCTCGTCTGCCGTCGACGTCGTATTTGCTCAATTTTGTCTGATAGATCGAAAAAGAGTGCTGCACGCGATGTCAAACTTTTGCGAATAAACAAACGACTCACGCCAGCGAATCCATTCTCTTCTCGAGTTGCTCTTAAACCCTAAGCGGAGCACATCCTGGACCTGCATTCGGGCGTATCTTACCGTCCCTGGACATGTCCGACGGTGGCGAGAGTGGGAGTTACCGAACATCGCCCGAGCTCAGGCGAATCATTCGATTACGAAATCCAAGGGCCCTTGTGTCTGCGTGTGAGCGTTTGACGGGTTTCCAACTCTTCGGACCGATCGAGTTGAATTGATTCTCGATGAATCAGGCGAAACGGAATCGAGAAATGAATTTTGGCAAGAACGAACTCACCTAGTTGAACTCCCGCAGCCCATAGCTCCAATGGATTTATTTGGTTTGAATCTTCCGTCACGTGATGTTGTTGAGGTTCTACATGGGTAAGGAACCTGAAATCAAAGGGAATGCTCGACATATTTCTCGTGTTTTCACATACCTCAAGTTTAGATCATGCGTGTTCGTCGACTCGTTTCATTTTGTTTCGAGATTCCCTCAAAAAACCCGATAGAGAAACGAACCTCTTGCAGTGTTGAACGAAATCGTCGGCTTGCGTGTGGCACAGTTTGAGGGCATTGGCTTCGGTGAGGAGACACACTTCGTTCTCTAGCTGTTGACTTTGCGACGTTGCACAGTCGACAAACACAGTTTGATTAAGAGCTGCTAACTCAGCCAACTCGGAAGCCGAGTAGGCGAAATCCCATTCATCGTTCTTGTTCTCTTTCCGGCTGTTGTTATTCGAGGACGAGGACGATGAGGACGATGACGAACAGCCGCTTCCCGAGGTGAACTGCGTGTGCATGAAAAAGGATTACATTCGTTACAGCAAGAACTCGAGCAGGCGACGATTGTGGACTCCTCAGTCAGTCAGCTCTCGTAAAATATTAGCGAACTTTCTAAAGAAGCAAGTCTCCAAAACTCACGTAGAGTAAAATTTTGTGAGTTAGACTCTCCGGAGATGCATTTGACGAGAACGGAGAACCGCTGGTCGGAATGTAAAGGTACTCTCCAAGCGAGCTCTTGAGGTGTTGAGCGAGACTGCACGCCTCTTCGTGGGAAAGTTGTCCGAATTTTACGTGTACAATCAGCGGATACTTCGATGCTAGATGGGCGAAGAAGAGAAACGATGAAAGTTGTTCGAGAAAAGATGATTTTCAGGGGTTAGAGCTGCACTCAAAGTCGAGTATCTTACCAGCGAAGGCGAAGTCGCGTAGAGCGTCGAGGACTTCTTCGAGCGGGAGAGTTTCTCCAACAAAAAAGTTCCCGTCCGTCGAAGTGAGGTCGAGTTTCACACAACGGCAGCCTTGCGTCAAAGCTTGGACGTAGCCTTCCACGTTGGACAAAACGTCGCTCAAGTTCTCCAGTTGATAGCTGCTCGGGCAGGAAGCTCGTTTGAGTTAAAGTTTTGCGAAGGAACTGAGCTCAGTCATTAGAGCTTACTTTCGAGCTCTCTCTGTCTCGGTCGAACTTTCGAGGAACGGCGTGGTTGAAACTCACGTTTTATAGGAGGTCGACACGTAGTAGTTCGTAAGGGGTTGATCCATGTCTTGAACCACACGACTTTTTTGCATGAGCGATGCGTGGTGGGACAAGAGGAACAAAGTGAATCCATCGAGTAGCATTTGTTGGTCCTTGCGAGCTTCTTCCGACGGCTCAAATTCCTCGATGAACTTGACGACGTCCTCTTCGTTCGTTTCGATCTCCTGTGGACGACGGAAACGTTAACGAGCGAGGCTTGCGTCCTCGACTCAGCTCGAAATAACACGATCGCTCCTAGCAAACAACATGACTCGCTCCGGAAAGGTTTCGTTTCCCGTCTCGTCCCTCGACTCGAAGTCATGGGAGCCGATCTCGGACGGTTACCTGTTCTCCTTCGAGAAAAAAATGTAGGTCGTCCCTTGCGAAGTAGTCTTTCCCAGAATAGCGCACCATGAGGAAAAAAACTTCAGGTCTCGTCGCAAGATCCTTGAAAAGTAGAACAAACTGATGCTGATCAATGCGACCCGTACGCTCCCCGCTCTCGATCGAGAACTCCTGGATTTTCTGCCGCAGCCGCACGGTACTCAACTGGGAATTAATCTTCTTTGCTAGGGCAATGGTCTCGCTCTCTTCGAGCAGCCCTTTCCTGAAAGGTGGGAATCGAGGGAAAAAACTTTGAAACATTTGTCAACATCGGTGGAACTCTTTCTCTCTCGGATTATGGGAGCGCGGCTCGAGCAAGCATCCTGGCCTTTCAGGAGGAAAAATGGATCAGAAAATATTCAGGGGGAGGCCGATGCGAGGCCAGCCGCTCAGTTTGTCGCGTTGGCGAACGAGCTGTCAGATCCACTCACCGGTCAGTGTCGGCCTGTCTAAAGCACTCTTGTAGCCACTTCTCTCGCATAAGTTGTCGCTCATCGATATTATCCATGTTAACACTTTGCCGGCCCGAAGCCATCAACATTGAGATTCCGGTGACCCAGAAGTTCGCTTCGTCTGCCGTCGATGCAACCAAGTCGAGCGAATCGTATGAATCCCCGTAGATCACCGAGAACACGCAGTCCTCCGAATAGCATCCTGCATAGACGAGCAAACAATAAGTTAGAAAATTAAATCAAACTTCAATAATGCTTGTGGTAACGACTGAGGGATCGAGGATGGCCCCAAAGTGGAACATTGTCTGTAATGAGTGTCGTTTTCAGCCAATTCCTCCCTTGTCTCTTGCGACAGACAATAAATACACAATGATTGTCATCATCGGTCAATGAAGGGATCCGTATTAGGGATTCCAGAATAGATCGCGCGAGAAACCGTTCCTCTCTCCATGGGTCAAATCGCGGACTCGGAACACTCTGTGTACTTTTTGTTACGATAACGAAGACCTCCAGAATCGCTTCCGGTCTCGGACCGAATGAGGACAGATTTTTCGACAAACTATCGTCGCTCGACCTATAACATAGTTGGCCCTCAACCTCGAAGCGGTGAGACATCCGCGATCTGTTCCTCTTTTGTTTCCGAGACAACGATCGCACTTATGAATGGCGGATCTCTGAGCGAAGACAAATCGTTTCGTAATAACTATTAGGCGATCAAGGCAGAACCTTCTTGCTCGGAGAGAAACATACATCGACAACAATTTCTCGAACTACCTCTACTGTCGATAGAGGTTCAAATAGAAGAACCCATATTCTTTCTCAGACGTCGAACACACGACTTCGAATTCATCGAAGTCGAATGTATCGACGTCGATCAGACCCGTTCCCGATCATAATAAGTCTCAGGTCAGTCAAACGGGACCATCAACGTCAAGAACAGCACCTGTGAACCTGGAGAGGTCCTACGGTGCCTTTCGCGGGGCAGTCGCGACACCCCCGCGCCCTCTTCCATTCAGTCAAGTCATGCAGTACGACCTCGAATTTATCAACTTCATTTGTGAGTGCCAGTGCCATGGTCCCGTCGGAGAGTCTCGTTTAGTCTCAACACGAGCGAGAATCTTCCATTCAATATAGGATCGAGGACCGCACCGAACGCGTCAGATGATGACTCAATAGTTCAGTGTGTTTGTTCCGCGTTGGGCACCGTTTACGTCCGTGTCGTTAAATTTTTTTCTGAACGAAAGGATCGAACTCGACCATTCGGGCTCAAGGTCTAATGTTCTTTGTTGGGCGACCCATAGGGCTGTTCGTTATTGCAAAGTCGTTGCGATGATGGGCGTATGGGCGGGTGACGATGCGTTCGTTTTTGACGCCTCGCTATGCGCTATGGACACTCACCTGTAATCTCCTTGTCACGCAGGATATCTGTGGTCTTGCCCAAGCGGACCTCTCGGATATGGGAAATAGGCAGTTTGGCCTTGTTGGATTTTTTCGACGATGGGACCCATCTTATGCTTTGTAGGTCCTCGTCCAAGGTGAAATAGCGTCGGTACTGTCTCGAGCTCGCACGAACCTTCAGCAGGCTGCACCCTTTCATCATGAAGTGCAGACAGTCGAACGCTGGAACGAGAAAAAAGCTGCACATGAGATCCGAGAACGGCCTCGAGGAGGAAAGATTTGGAAAAAAAAACGCCGGAATTCGAAATTAAAACACTCGAAGAACAACGGCCACGCTCGAAATAGATTCTAACAGAACTTTGAACTAAAACGACGAACCTGAAGAGATTTTCCGTTCTTCGGGTAAACTCGTTCCCGAGTGGAACGACACGGATTTGGCCATCGGAGATGAAACTGGAAGACTTCTTGACTCCTGGCCGAACTCGAAGCAGGTGCCTCCATTTTCGAGCGTTTCCTGAAACAATTCGAGACACGACACGGTGAAGTGGTGTCGATTCTCAACGACAGATGGTCGCCGACCAGGAGCGGTTGCATCGACGGATATCGTCAGGCGCAGGTGGTTCCTCATCGAGTTTCCGCGTGGAGCGAATCCGTCAGCTTCCTTTTACGGCGCCGCGGTGTTTGCAGGTCAACGAGAAGCTCTCGGGAGCTGATTGCGAGTTCGACATTCCTCTCCCGAACGGTGTGTCTCGAAATCTTAGAAAATTCTACCGCGACGAATGAGAAATCCTTTCCGCTTTCAGCTCTCCGTTCCGTTTCATGATTGAATAAACTCCGACTGCTGTCAAAGTGCTCTGTCACCCTTTCCAATGCTTCGAAAATTCGGTCTTTTTGAGCTATATCGATAATAATTGGCCACCCGAAGGTCCATCGGCTCGCTCTATCGTCTACTGCCACTCATCTACCGGTATAGAGCTATCTTTATGGCGCCATAAATCGCGCTTAGAGTTCCGTAGCAGACCTGGAAGCGAGTGAGCGGGCGGGCGGGCGACTAACGGAGCTGCGCAAAGCTCGTCTGCGAACCGGCAGTGCAACCTTCGGACAAGGAAGGTGGGTACGCAGGTAGGCGTTTATTACATCATGTCGCACCGTCGGCGGGAATTAACTTCTCGCCCAAAGAACGTGTTCTAGATTCCCGACATTGTTCTGAAAGATCCAACGAACGAAACCATCGAGGCGGAAGAAGCGCCGGGGAGACGGATTCATTTCATAATTTCTGAAATGCTTCCGTGACCTCAGCAAAACGCGACGAGGCTGTCATTATGACGACGGCGGCGGCGGCTCCGCCAAGTCTCCCTCAAGCCTTCATGAGGCACTCGATCCGACCGGTCGAGGCGTTTCCGACATCTTGATTGCGTTCATGCCGGGATGATATCAACCAGCATCGGAATTCGCCGGTGGGAACCTTCGGAAGTCGGGTATTGCATCGTGCAAATCGAATCAGCCTCACGGACGTCATCCGTCGACGGAGCGGAGGTTCTCCTTGCGAGATCGTCTTGGATCACTTGGGGGAAATCTCGCGAACAACTTTCTGAGATCAATTGAGAGTTCCAGAATGAGGAAAAGCGACACCGAGCGAACAATTTTTATGATTTCCGAGGCACTTAATATGGGACCTTGATCTTCCCGGCTTGGAATATCAAATCTTTGCCCTCGTCCAAAGTTTATGCTCTGCATCTCTCTCAGTTATTTTTAGATCGTTCCTGCAGGGATTTTCTGTATACATTATTCGGCACGATATGCTGCACGTGTGTTCGGTGGGAAGCCGGAATCTAATCTCGGCGCATGTAGGCCGATTTTCTAGAGGAAGAGCGACACCTTTCCCTCCTGATGATAAGGGGGAGATCTCAAACGGAAACTCAGCTCACCTCGTGTCCAGGCTTCACGGGTTCGAGCCTCACAATTGGTTTTGGACGCGGACTGGGAGGTAGTAGCGTTGGCGTTCCCTCGCTCGAAGGCGGGGACGGACTCTGGTTTCTAATGTTTGCAGGAACATCGTCCTCCGAAGTCGGCGAGGCCATGGCGTTCTGCAGGTGCAACAGCTGTTGATTCAGTGCCGGATCTTTGGGCGTTTGGAAGACGGAACGCCGGGGGCCAACAGGACTGCCTCTGCTCTCCGAGAAACGGAATGTTTCACCTGAACTCGCACGACGCACTCTGAAATTTCACAATTCAGACGGTTAGAAACAGCTCGCGGCACGCAAATCCAACTTATTGACGACCTGCCCGATGCTGCGCTCCCGATCCCCGTTGTCAGCGCATGCCGAAAACTGTGCCAAAGTCTCCTCCCATAACTACTCCCTATGTTTGATCATGAAGTATGATTTGAATATTCTGTGAGGCAATCATGAAGTGTTCACCGCGCTCGATCCCAGTGTCTCGGACGACGTGTGACTCAATGGTTGCGGTTGGACAAAAGCTCCGAAGCATTCGAGCTGCCTGCACGGGAAGAGGAGGCGATACGGACCGAAACAGATAAATGGGATCGGTACATGAGGAAACCTCAATTAGCGTCCCACTCCTTGCCTGATTGGATTTGATTGGCGTAGGTGTGGGCGGAGGTGGGTGTTTATTTGCGCTGATTAGTAGTTTGGTTCGATAGAGAGTCTTCCCAACAATCCGTTCGTCCAAATCATAGGGACCAGCCTCTCAGGGGCTTGCGATCTATGCAACGAATCGAGTTTTTGTGCCTCTCCATGCTTTCGGGGTCCTTTCAACGAGTACGCTCTCGGCAAAGATATCGTTTTCACTCCTTGCATCCGCTCGGTTTTTACCTCGAACGAGTTTTTGTCGTTTCTAATCGCTTCTCTCTCTCTCTCTCTCTCTCTCTCTCTCTCTCTCTCTCTCTCTCTCTCTCTCTCTCTCGGTCGAAGGTATGCCTCTGAACGAAATCGCTAGCTCGGCCGTCGTCCCTTCTTCTGTCTCGAGGAAATGGGATGAATTCCCAACTGGAAGAAGCTTCCAGAGAAATTGAAAGAAAGACCGCGGGCAACGTACACTCGTTTCGAGTTCCACAAAGCGGACGAGTAATCAATGACGAAACGACGGCCGCGACAAAACCATCAGGAATCCACTTCGCGCGTCTCGAGTCCTAGGAAGGTTCACGCCCAACCTTGCGCAAAGACCTTTTACTTGATTGTCCCTTGGCTCACTCGCTGTCTTTCGCATCCGTTCACTTGGGGTCGGATGGCGATGGTCGAACAAGTAACTTTCGTCCCCGGTCGTTGAACACGAATTCCGTTCGCTCGCATTTTGTGTTTATCACTTCTCATGGTGTCACCCGTAGTGGTAGTAGTATCATGCTCCACTCCACTTTGGGCGAGAAGCCACAAAAACCCGATAGCAGCTGCCAAAAAACACCGGGAAATGCCGAGACGCAAACCGTCCAGCCGGTCGGACGGCAAGGCGGGCGGGCGGTCATTCATTCATTCGGTCAGTCAGGCATACTAACGACAATCAGAGACACAGCAGAGTAGACAGACGGTTCAACAGCGTGGAAACGTTCGCCGAGCCCGAGCCCGAGCCCGCGTGGAGGACGCTGCTTGTTGGCAGGAAACAGAGCACTGGGAATATGGATTTTGCATAATTTTGCTCCTGAACCGCTGTCAGGAGTGATACGGGCTTCGAATATTACGCCGAAGGTTCAATTTGTGCAGCGTCGGCGGAAGCCTGAAGAGTTTGCGTTGTCGCCGTGGGACGAGGAACACTAGAGCAAGGCGAAGATTCAATTTTGTAAGGGTAACAAGCTTCCTGGCGAGCAAGCCGCCAAGTCTCGTCCCTGAACGCGACCGCGACGACGTGGATGACTACGGCAGAAATATAATGAGATGAGGCGAAGCCGAGTGCGCGAAATCTTCAGGAAAAAAGTTCGGCGCGAAACGTGGAGCCGGGATCACCACACAATCCGTCGCAGAGACAGAACCATTAAAAGCCTCAAGAGATTCTGCTCGTTCTCGAGTATCTCCTCTCTCAATCTCTGTTCATCACACGAGAAACGTGAGGGTCTTCTCTTTTTCTCTCTGTCTCGACGCGGTTGTGATAAACATTCAGTTGTCTGAAATTGTCCGAGACGAACTGAACTCCTCCTCCTCCTGCTCATTGAAAGGATTTGTAGAGTTTCCGAAATGGAGATATGAATACGCGACGGCGGCGCCCGGACGTCGAGCAAGTTGTTTCCGAAGAATGGAGGAGGAAACTTTTGAATTTCAGCCAACGTCCTCGTCCTATAGTATAGCGCATTTCAATCAGCTACGGAATGCTTTATTCGACGAACACGAGGACCTTGACGACACCGACCGACGCCGCAGGAGGCTTAGGCCGGGAGTTATTTTTCCATTCTTTTCAAAACTCGTCCTCAGCTCGGAATTCCGACCCGGTTCCTATCGCGTTCGACGAGTCGTAAACTTCATTTTCTCTCGAGGTTTTTAGCGCTTGCGTCAAGTTCCATTGTGAAGTGTCACATCGGTTCGATAAAAATTCTGTTCTCGACCAACCAGCCAACGGAATCTTGTTCCCGAAAGAAATTTCGTTCGAGAAATGAAATTGTCTGGAGACATCCCGACGCTTCGCTCAGGGATCGGGAGCCCGCGTCATCCGAGGCTCGAGAAGCAAAAAAAAACGACAGCCGATCACTTTCTCATTCCGAGACTGAGGAACGCGAGCGCGTGGAGTTCGGACTCAGCTGAGGCATGACGAGTAGTCCATTCCAGAAGCCCAGAGATTGAGCAACGGCTCCTCTATCAGAGAAGCGAGACCCAATCGAGCCTTCTTTGCCACGAACAGACAGATTCATTTCCCTTCGTCTCGAAATTTTAATTTCTCCTCCCAGGAATCACCGTCCTCGGGTTTTCGCAGCAAATTTCGTCATCACCGGATCTGTTCGTTTCCATTGAAGAACATCATCTTTCCGCCGGAATACTCTTCCAGCGTCGTCGCATGAAAATTTCTTTCCATGGTATCCGGGACAGGTTCCAAAAGTGATTAAGGGCAGGAAACGCAAAGAAATTAAAGTTCGGTTGAAAGTGAAACATGTGTCAAATGTGACGAGCGGCTTCAATGAAGTCCCAAGCAGAAGCCAGTGAGCTGGAAGTATTGTTCTCCAGCTTTTTGATGTTCTTTCCGCTTTTTTCTCTCATTCTATCTGTCTTGCCCCGAGTTTCCCCGAAGAAGTGCAGAAACACATCCTGAACGATGGTGGCAGCAAGTCTTCAAGACGATCGTTCACTGTTCGTCAATGTCCCGAACATGGACTCCAACTTCCTCCGCCAGTCCACTCCATGAAAAGCGAATCAATACGGGCGTTGTAGGAAGAGATTGTTTCCTCGTAAAAGCAGATGCCTCTGCCTCTTCAACAAGAAGACGGCTCTGCTGACGAGAGCCTTCGTTCTTTGTTTTTTTCCTCTCTCCCCATGGTCTCTATCGACAATCAGAGATGCGGACGAAGAGAAGAAACGTGAGATATGATTTGTGAGGAGAAATCCGAGAGACCGGAGTAATTTGTCCCCGTCTAGGGACAAAGAACGGAACGGAGCCGAGGAAAGTCCCTATGAAGCAGCTCGGTGCAAGTCATTCGAGGATACGAGAAGTTCACATACCTGGTCGGAGGCGTCCTCCATGGCTTTGGGCTCCGAGGAGAAGACGGCGGATTCTTCTCCTCGTTGATGGCCGTGGAAGTTTTCTTGGATAATCTCGGACTGCTAACAGGGGAATCGCCTCTGCCGGACTTGGACGAATATCCTCGAGACGAGATGTCCCTGTAACGAAGCGCAAAGAGGGAAATTTAGCCGTCTTGTTCACGTGATGCATTTCGAACGCTCGCGACGAGTTCACGTATACCTGTGGGAGGTGAAAGAGTGTTCGATCCCTCCCCTCCCCCCCGGGTGAAAATGACGAAACTCGAATCAAGATCCGGACGATTCCGGAACTTTCCAGAACAAGGAGTGTACGTAGATCCCCTCATGTGCTCCGTTACGCCATAGGAGTTGAAAGTGGTTCTACGACGACGCATTCGCCTTCCTCGCGAATGTCTACGAGTTCCGCAGGTTGTTTGCCTGACTCTTGCTTTTCCAAAGTCCTCTCTTGTTCCCTCAGTTTACCTCGCCTACGCTAAAAATAGTCCGAATCCGATTTGCAACGAGCTTCTGTGAGCGAGTGAACGACATCGATTCTGACTCGCGAGCCTGCGGATCCAACGAAGCAAAATTCAGCTTCTCGACGAACATCGAACTCAGCCTTCGTTCCAGGCGAGAGTCCTCTCTAGAATTCGCGCCACGCCCGCGTTATCTATCGCAACCGACAGAGCGAAACTCGGTCGTATCGACGATAATCCTGTTTAGTGCGTTCCTGTTCTAGATCGGTCCGGAAACGGAATACACTAGAGAGCGATTAATTTTTGATCTTCGCCCTCTTCCGACGTCGTCGGACGCTTTGTTATTGTCCTTGCAGTGGAGCCGTACATTCCCGTGGATGTTGTCGATTTCGTTATTGTTTCTTCTACTGCTCTTGTTGTTCGGAAGTTCTCACCGAAATCTTTCTGATTCGGAAGGAAACCTCTAGTGGTACAGCTTCACAGCATGGTTCTAAATTCGTTCGTGCGAAATCTGCAACGTGATCCTTGCACTAAGAGACAACAGATAGCGAGAGTCCGTGACGGCGGCTGATCACCGGCGGGAATATTTGATAAATGGTATTATCGCGATAGATAAAAAGGCGCGCCGAGAAATCAGGACTCGTAGCATAAAAACTCACCGTCATCGTCAATCGCCTGATAGAATATTCAGAGCGTGCAGGCAACATCGACGGTAACGAGGAGAGTGCGGAGAGTTTTTCTCGGTTGGGAAATTAACGTCGGCCGCCGTCAACCAAGAAGTCTCGAGTGAACCGCTCCACGCAGCTTAAAGTGTACGATGTTGTGACCTTTCGGAAGCTTCAACTCCCTGTCGCCCTTTAACTTTGATTATACTCTCTGCCGACTGCTAAAACACTATACCGATATCCTCCGCGGAACTGGCGGACTTCGAGACACGGGGAAACGCATTCGGCGTAAACTTGTAACTCAAGTTGGTGAATAATTGGAGCCTTAGTCGGAATCGACTCGAAAAGTGGAGACAAATTGGAACCCTTTTCAGGGAGTGGGCGTTTCCAAGTGGTTAGAATTCTCGATTCCAAACACCGAGCCGCAATTGTGGCTCTGACCGAGCTCGTCTGACGGAAAGCCGGAACTCAGGGACAGCGGCGGTGTCGCTCGGACTGTTGCAAATGAAGGTTTGCTTCCCGGTGATGTTCCTGACTAGTGAACTATGTAGTCAGTCAGCTAGCCAGGTTGTGTGTGCTAATGAACGCTGTTGTGCGCTGCATGATGGAGAAATGAGAACGACAGCGGTCCAGACCTTGGCCCCAGAAATACGGAAGTCCGAAGACGAATCCCATAAATCTCAGCCATGCATGCAGTCATGCATGAGTTACGCAAATTCCCCGTACCTTCTCGAAACGTCACGGAGGAACTATGAACCAGTGCTTTCGATGAGCGGAGTCGAATTTTCTTCAGCTTCGCATTGGTTCCGCGGACATGAGGCCTTTGCAAGAATCTCACGCAAGAGTCGGTCACGACCCGGATATCCGAGAGCCGCATACAGGGTATCGGGATAGAAGACTAGATCGACGAAGAGAATCAAGTTCCGCAAGTTCGTCCGATAAACATTCCAAGTTCGAGTTTGACTCCAGGCGCCGTCCAAGTTCCTCTTTCGAGCAAATTTTCTCCCTCTTCTTCTACGTCTATTTTCCTCTCTATTTCTTGATCTCCTCTCCCTTTTTCTCTCTCTCTCCTGGTCTTCTTCTCTACTTTTTCTGCCTTCCTCCTCTCCTATTCTATCTTCTTCTCTCTCTTTCCATCCTCTCCATTCTAGAGCACAAGTTCGGAACCCAAGAAATCTCGGAACGAAGAAAGTCGCCGTCTCCCAGCCTGTGTCCACTCGAACCAAAATGCGCGATGTCGCAACCAAAAAGCCTTCTTTTTCTCTCTCTCTCTCTCTCACGACGTTGTCTACTCGACACTGTAAGTTGACTTGAGCGGGGATCCGATACCGAGAGACACACGAAGGTAGCAGTAGAGTCATCGAGCGAGTTCTGGTTACATGAGATTGTGTTAGAGTATCGGGTGATGCGAAGCAGTGTTAGAGTTCGCGCCGAAGACGCGAGAAGTTGACACAATGCCAGCGACTGGGAGGATGGACGGACAGAGGAGCGGTCAGATTGAAGGATGGACAGGCGTAAGGCAGAAATTGAAGCGAATCGAATTTGTGTGCACAGCCGTTCTTCATATAGAAGGACTGAAAGAGAGAAGTACAGATTGAAGAGAAGTAGAGTATTTGGTCCCCTTTGGCGGGAAAGGGGTCTTACTCACTCGTGGATCGGCTCTGTTTTCCATTCCACTGTCCACACGGAACTACGTCGTCGTACATTGGCGTACAGAGAGCTCAGAGAGTCCATTCTGCTGACCTTGCTCGCTCGCTGGCCGTTTCGTTTTCGTCCAGTCGGCCGTCTGGTTAACTGACCGGCCTGCTTCCTGGACCGGACAAATTGAACACAGCTCGAAATCGAATCCAGATAGAGTAATTTATGCAAAGAAATAAATGTTGTATTGGCTGTGCCTTCTCGTTGTCGCGGCGGCGGCTGTTGTCGCTGCTGCTGCTGCTGCCGCTGCCGTTTCCGCCGCCACCACCGTTGTAACTGGACTCCTCAGCTTGGCTCTCCGTTTCTGCTCGTGCTCCTGTGTTTCTTTTTTCGTTTCCGAGGAAAAACGTTTCGGATCTTCCCGTCGCTACCACTACTTTAGCTTGTTCTCCTTCTTCTTCTGGTCATCCTACGACCACGATTCCGACATCACTGTGTTGGCAAGACGCGACTCGGTCCTTGTGACATCACGAAAGCTCAGGGGCAGCCGTCACTATAAATAGGCCGAGAGCTTGCATGGTCCGCGATGTAGGAAGTCCATACAAGCCCTTAGTAGGTCCTTAGGCAAATTTGGCAAACCGAAGACTTGTGGCGCAGAGACCAGAGTCGGCTTGGCTCGCCATAACACAAGTGACACCCCCAGGGGCTCTTGGGCCGCAAAGCAGAACGATAATTACACGATGAGACCGTCTCGTCTCGCTATTCATCCGGCTCGGAGTCTCGGATTGAATCGTGCTCTAAAACCAAAGCTTCAAACTCGCCGGGATGGAAACCACTCTAAGTGGAAACATTTGACGTCCTTATTCGGCCGGCCCCTTCCTCTCCTGTTTGTCAGGAACGAACGGACAAAACGAGCGGGGAAACGGAGAAAGTTTCTAAAAGCTGGCTCAAGGTCGTTGCCAGACGGATGGACGAACACTTAGAGATTTTCCTCTGGAAGGCGAAGAAGAAACTCCGATGCCATGGAACAAATGGTCGGGTCGAGCAAGCAAGAGCACGGTCTCTGGGCAACGTTGTTTCGCGCAGAAAACATCATGGCTCGCAAACGAAAGCGATGTGCGAAGCCGAGCCGCACTGAATATCCATCCGCTCATCCCTAGTTCGTTGGTTGTTGACAGCTTGAGGACACAATACACTCTTTTAGGGCTTTCCTTTGTTCGCTGGCCGGGAGCCTGACTTGGAACAGATTCGCAACAACAGACGCGGCGGTCGTCTCTATCGCGGAATCAAGTCCTCCAGTTGATGCTGCGACCATCGGGAACTCGGGGTAACAACACTTCTTGATTCCTTTTCATCGATCGATCCTTCCGAATTTGCTGAACAGAATATCTTCACAGTTTATCCGAATGTTGAAATCTTCGGTCGCTGTCGAGCTCCGTATCCGTTGGAAAAGACGAATCCAGTGCAACACAGCTCGGCACTGAGCCGAAAGCTCAAAGTCTCAGTCGGGAACCGCTTTTCGGGAGTCACTACACGCCGGCATTTAAGTCGCAATAAATTTTCATTGCCACCAGAGTCAACCGACGGATAATTTAAACGAAACTTTTATTTTTGGTCCATTTGTTCCAATCGGTGAATGCGCAGTATGCTCGACAGGAGGCAATTCAGGAGCAGCGACAGGTCGTGCGGCTCATTTGCGACGTTTTGTCAGGGTTCATCACTTCACTCGAAGACGGGCAGCGAGCTTCGTTCGTTGACCCGCGACCGCCGAACACTTACACCAAGACTCGGTTTCACGCCAAAAAAAAAAAGGTGTCGGGGCCTGCTCAAGACCATATACTACACAACATGCACCACAGCTAGCGGCGTTCCGGGCACTTGAATCATAACCACTGCGTTTTGACACAAGTTTGCCGAACACTGTCAAACACTGTCAAGCTCGGCATGGCGTCATGGAGCACGGGTCACTCAGAGTTGCTTTCGCTGCCGTCGCTGGCTGTGCGACCGGGTGGCTGGCACGGAACATCGACGTTCGCGCATTCTGTGTCTCCTACGGATTAACGTCTCCTTATGCGCACCGACAACTTCCATCGACTGCTCTGCATAGTGGCGCGGCGGCTATACTGGAAAACTCAGTTCAGAGACCGAAAAACTGTCCGTCAGTGCGTCTGTCCGTTACTCGCTCTTTCGGATGGTAGGGATACTAACGCTGGGCTTCCCGAAAACCGAAGGCCGCTGAGATGTTTGCCGACCCGCGAGCCGATCCGACAGCGACAAACTGGCTACAGAAGATTAACTTGAAGTCTAAGAGCGCCGTTTGCGGCGAAAAAAAAAGCCCGCAGCTCAGGATGAAATCCGATTTCAACGCATCTTGATGATGATGAGATATTTTTGAGCGGGCTTGATCAGAAATCGGGAAACTTGTTCGCTATGGTCGCCGCCGTTGACAAGGGTACTGTTCGACGAAAACAACCGCGCTCAGAATCTAGGTTCGCTCCTGAGGCAACAACAAAGTTCGCGACAACAGCGGCGTTTTCGACGACGACGACGACAACAGCGGCAGCGTCATGAACCATGACAACGACTACTACGGCGCGACGTCGATCCGCGGGAAACGTCTTACCCTTAATTGAGACATTGTCATCTGTGGACGACCGGCTCTGACACCCGCCTTTGGAACGAGCGCATGGTGACGGCGATTCCGTAAGCCTCGCTGAGTCGATTGAATTGTCCGCGCTCGCTCGCCACTACAGTGACTGACTAGCTGGTTGGTTGGTTGGTCGCTCAGTCGGTCAGCAGGTATGTTATTAAGTGTTTGTTTCGCTTTCGCTATAAACAGACAGTCGGACAGCCAGTCCGTCACTCACTCGGTCGGTCGGTCAGTCGCTCGGTCAGCCGAGGCTTGTGAGAGCGTCTTCTGCGGAGACTCGCATTCTACGTTTGTCGTACTCGACAATCCACCGGTGACCGAGCCAACGACGGCTAGCCGGCGAGCCGGTCGGCCTGTTTGCCTGTCTGCCGCCTGGCCGGCCGGCCGGCCATCCAGTCAACCAGCAGGCGGGCGACACTGGCTTTGCCGCAACGACTGCGGCTGGCACTGGCGGGACCACCGTGGTCACTCAGTAGCGGTCGCTGTGAGCGTCACTGGAAGCAGGAAAACGAACTCTATTCATCGACTCGACTCACAAGATTGCCTGCTGTTGCTCCGTCGTCGTCGTCGCCCGCCAGCGTTACGCGTCGCATTCAGTTGACGCGGTCGCGTCGTGACGTGCCGATACGGGTGCCACCGACAAGTGGATCGCTGTCAATCTCGGTGCAACTACCTTTATGACAAGTTTTCTGTAGACAGGAACAGACAAATTCCACCTCGGCGTTTCGAACAACAGCGACGATTGACTACGGTTTTGTCATTCTCTCTCTCTAACTGCGTGATCGACTTTTCCCCTACAGTCGTCGGCGAATCCAAAATACATTTTGTTTCAGGAACTGTCGTCTCGTTGCGGGATCTTTCGCAGCTGTCGTGCGAATGCCCAGTGGGAAAACCGGGGAAAACCAAGGGCGGGCTCGGGGACTTTTCAAACACATTTAGTTCCCGGTGACTTGAGTTTTGTTCACCGCTGTGTCACGGCCGCCAACATTTGTTCCTGAAAACGTATGACTCGGGAAAATTAGGAGGAAAAAACCTCTTTGTTCCCGAATAACCATTCGAGATAATTCCGCTCGTTCCCCTCAATTTATTGGCGAGTAGCCAGAAGCCAGGAAGATATGGGAAGAAAAAACACATCTTCTCCAGGTCCAAGAGGGAGAAAGCGGTGAAAAACGTGTAATGAGATTTTCCAAGTAAGCCAATCCCCGATCCCACCCTTTCTGTACTAGATCACCTGGACTTGCAGACTCTGCTATTCGGCCGCTCGGTGAATCGGGACCAAAAGAAAGCACCGCTGGAGAGGACTGCAAACTCCGAGGCTAAAGATAAGGCTTGAAAATCGAGTAGCTCTCAGCCTTCAAGGGTGTTTGAACAGTGAATTTGGCGCCGAGATTACGGTATTTATTCAATTTCGTTACCCCGTTCCCCTCTCCCTTTCTTTCTTTCCCGCCGATTTCTCCTCCTTTCCCAGTTTTCACCTCTCCCGTCGTTTCCCATCCTCAGTTTTCCTCCTTTCCTTCTTCTCTCTCCCGTTTCTTTTTCCTCCTCTCCTGCCGTGCACTCGCAATTGATAGTTCTTCGTTGCTTTCACTGTTGCTTCTGTTTCCGCGGTCGTCGACGGATTTTTCTTTTTTTTTGGGAGACAGCACGGAACGATCGTTTTATAATCGAAGCGACTAGTGAAAGACGTCCTGCGAGCTCCTTCGGCCCTCGTGTGCTCTGGTGGGGCATGTAAGGAAACTTCGTTTTTATTCAGTGAGCTGAGTTTCTATCGGAACCAGGAGCTCGCCACGATATCAGCGACAGAGAAATAAGAAGAAGCAAACGACAGGAAAAGAGAGCGTCGAAGGAAGACTTGATCCGAGAGAAAGGAAGGTGTCTTCCTTATCACGGGACATATAACTAAGGCCGCGAGATTACGCCTTCTGCCCGTTTCACTCGTTGCTTGACCGCGCGCATCTGACGGAAGGTCGCCGACCGACCTACATTAGTGTCGCCGCTCCAGCTGCTGCTGTTCTTTTCCTATTTAAGCTACAACGACTGCTTGTCCCACAGACACGCCACTGTCCACCGGGCGCAGTGGGTTTCTCTGTTTGCTGGGAGGTGTACGGGTAGCGGAAGGACACGCCAGGATGCGCAGCGACACACTTTGCAGTTGCAGCAGCAGCGGCAGCACCGCCACCGCTCCCGTCAGCAGCAGAAACTGCAGAAGGCGGCAAAGCAACTCCAGGGGAAGACAACACGCATTCGTACTCTTGTTTGCCTGTTTGCTCAGGCAAAAACTTGAATCTTCCGAATAGTATGCAAATACTCCTCGTCGGACGTCGTTCTGGCTTCTGTTTGATTTAACGATTCAGCCGCGAGTTTCTTCCAAGAGAATCATGCGACGGGCAACAGCCGACCGCCTCCCCATCGGAAATGTTGAACAACATCCGACGGATCTTCCACGAACGTAAAAAGACGTCGAGTCGTCCAGCTCTTGCTCAAATGAAGGTATTGCAAGATTCCGAGGTACTAGCATCTGGAACTGTGCAGAATTCCGTCGAGTGCTCACACAGCGGCACATCGACATTGCCTGTCCGAAACCGATAAGGTTGTCGTGTCGTTCACCCCTACTTCATGAGCTTTCTTCCTCTCGTTGGTATAGTAATACTCCGTTCTCATCCGTCACTCCAACCCACTAAGTCCACTCTTTTCGTTACATTCGTGTTATGGTTTGTTAACGATCCCTGTCGGTGTCTTTCGGATGAGTGTGCCAAACAACGTGACTACTTCGTTAGTTGAAGACCACTTTTGTTGCGGTTGCTGTGCTCTTACGTACTCAAGTCATTGGAGCCAAATGTCAGTGAAATGGTAGATGCCTCGACTGTTCAAACTGTCTCGTAACAACAAGAAGAAGGAGAGCAAGAGCCTCTTCCGAGAGGGACCCTGTGGGAAGTTACGGGAGATGAAAAATGGAAGAGAATGTTTCAGGAGAAGGAGGTAACGTCCAGGGAGGAGGAAAGCAGCCGGATGACAGGGGAATAGTGAGAGGATGTCGGGGAAAGAGAACGGAAGAAAGAGTTCGTTGGACAATCGAAAGAACGGAGAGAGTTTTCGTTAGACAAAACACGAACAAATGCGAGGGAATGGAAAACTGAGAAAAAAAAGCGACGAAATACGCGAAAGCGAGGAAAACAGAGGAACAAAGCGCTGGAAGCTGAATCGACTACAGAAAAACTGTCATCTATACTTCGTCGCTCTTGTGCTCTCACACTCAGTTGCGAAATCGCAAGGTTCGAGTCAGAGTGCAATCAATGTCGACGACCGTGCAGACGGCTTTTGTGTCCCAATCGACATCTCGTCACCCACTCTGATCTCAACGCGGAAATCGTTGCCCGTAGCCGACGATTCAGGATAGGTGGGTTGGCACTCCGAGATTTCTGTCGGTTATTTCTCTGCCGTTCCCATTGTTTCCGCCGCTCGATCCGGAGAGCGCGTTGGCATGGTGTTGCTTCTTTGGTATGAGTTAATTTGTTGAGAAATGCGGCGTGATCTGATCGTGAGCTCTGTTGCCTCTCAATTCATCGACTGATTGAGAAATAATGAAGAACCCTCATTCGCTCACTCGATCGATCGATCGATCGATCGATGGAACTATCAATCACGTGGTCGCGTAGTGGTAGATCTGATTTTGTTTGCCGCGCTACCAAGGCTAGGGGATGCATCGGGCATCGACATCGGGAATGCATCGAATCTGCAGCTAACAGATGACTACGAATTGCTTGCTCGCTCGGTGACAATAAGAAAAAGTTTCCTTGGCGGAAGAGGCGAGAAACGTGATGAAATATTCACTGGCTGTGGAGCTCAGCGAAGCGACAAGTCTCAGACAAGAATAGCTCTCTATCCTTCTTGGTTTTTTCCTCGCTTGCAAGGAGCCGAGATCGATCGATTGATCGAAGCAACTGGAGCCACTTGCGGAGTCAACCAAGGCTCAGACCAGACCGCGCGAGTCTCGTTCCGACTCGCATCGGAACGAGGTTAAGCTCACGAATACCGGGAGATGAAGTCAGGGAGTCGAAACGTTGTAGGACAGAGGTATTCGAATCGAAGAAAGGATAAAAACCGAGCGGATGAGCCGCCGAATCGAACTCTGCGGAAATCCTGATCGGCTGTCCCTATTCAACGCGCGGCAGATGAAGCCGCAGCTCCAACTCCACCTCTCCGCAAATCGTCTGTAGTTGGTCCTTCGGGATTGCATTCGACGACGACGAATCATCGACGAACGACCTCCAAATTTGTTGAATCTGTGAAGGTTGTCTGTGTTCAAGGTCGCTCAGACAATCGGATGATGTCAGAGGACACGACTTTTGTTACGATTCAGATTTTCGCGAGTTTGGTTACTCTTTTTCCGAATATTTTCACTCGCGTATTCCGCTATATTCTCCTGAAATAGGATATCGAGAACGAGCTCAATCCGTCTCGCGCTGAACGATGTGCGCTCGAAGTGAGTGCGATACCTCACTGCTTGTGACAGAGTTGATGCCTAGGAGCTTATAACCATCTAACGCAACCTGGAAGCAAATCTGGAAGAGGTTTTCATCCTTGGAAAACTCGCTCTGTTTCTCTGAGACAATCGCGACGCTCCGCATCACCGAAATGAAAGGGTTCGAGGGCTGTCGCAGCGGAAAACGCTGACTTAGGAGCCGCAAGAACCTTCAAGACCTTGCATAAAGGTCTCAAAAAGAGAAGTATAAGCAGAATAAAGTCGGCCGACGGATTTTACTCCTCGCTCGAGCCGCTTTCCCAGCTCGAAGGAGACTGCGCCGTCGAAAACAGCGAAACTCACGGTTTGTGATCAACGTGAGCAAAACCAATATTTCCAACCTGATCTCAACTTGGCTTCCTTTGACATAAATAAGAGCCTATTCCAGGACCATACCATCGGCGAGCTTGCCGTAAGGATGGCAATAACTCGGTTTCCGGTCTGTTTTCGTATTCTGAAGGCCGACGACGAGACGGAGGGGAACGCAGCATAAGTCTCATTGAAAACGGAAACGGGACTGAATCACTGATAGAAGATCGCCTGAATAAGCTGTCCGCTGTCTCGTAGTTCATTGTTGTCGACTAGCCGATTGATGAACGACGGGAGAGTAATCCAGGCCGACCTGGCGGAGAGCCCGAGAGCACAAAACACAGCTATCGCCCGTTCCGCGAAACTACTTCTACTACAACCCAGTGGCCGGCGGCAGAAACAGCAGCCTCCCCCCGAGAAAGCTCCGAGTCACGCGAAAGCGGCCTCACGTCCTAGAAACTAGCCGGAGCGACTCGGTACCGAAAGCGGGACCAACCGAGCAGGCGACAGACGTACGCTCGGTAGGCCATCGTGTTGCCAAGTGACGTGTTCTCTCGGTTCCTCCCTCTGCAGAGCAATGTATCAGACTGGCAGCAAATAGCACGAACGAGGAATCGACCCCACTGTGCAGAACGAGCTCCGAAGTACTTCGCATCGAGCACGTGCGAACAAAAAAAGAAATCGATTCCAATTCACAGACGTCTTTCAACCAACTGATGAACTCGGACTGTTATCGTCGTCGTCGTCGTCCTGACTAAATCGCAATCTCAATCACACGCGTTCAATGTTTTTTCAATTACGAGTGATTCGCCGGCAGCTGTCGAACGACCATTGCGTCTCGTTTAGTGCAGCAAGCGATTCATTTGCTCCGCGAGAAACTTGCGATGGTTCCCTTGTGTTCCTCGATCCCCGTCAATGAGAGCTTCGTCGTCGAGTCCCAAGATCATGGATGACTCAGGATGGGAATCGAATGCTCCAGGTCAAGGGCAAAACAGCGATTTGTGTTTTGCGCCGAAGCAACAAGTTCGAACGGAGCGGGACAAAACTGCGGAAACATTCAAATGGCCCAGCACGATCGTAAAACATCAGGGGGCTGACATCAATAGATATCTTCACATTTGTCAGAAGTGACGAATCATTTCTGGCACCAAAATCGTCATAGGCCTAGCACCCTGAGACGGCCGGCTGATGAGAGAGAGAGAGAGACCGCGGAAAATTCTTCCAGAAGAATCGTAGGTGCGCCTTCATTCGGGAAGAGCAGCCAGCAATCTGAGGAAAGAGAAAGCTGAGTGGAACGATTTGTTCTGCGGAAATCTGTTACAGACACATCCTCGAGAGTTTGTTCCACAATATCTCAGCGAAGTAACTCAGGAAGAAGAGTCGATCGCACTAGGATAGTATGTTGTTGTTGCTGCTGCTGCTGCTGCTGCTCGGTTCATGGCTGTTCTTGTCATTTGTTCTAAGCACCGCGAAACCCTCTGCTCGGGAGAATTTGGTCGATGGCTCCCCGTCAGACTGACGAGCAGGCCGAGTAGATTGCGCGTTTGAGTCCAGGGTCCCGTTCGCTCCTCCGCCGGAAGCATTGTGGCGGCGGGGTAGCAGAGGTCTGGTATCGAGAGAGGTCTTCTGCCCGAAGAAACGGGCCAGCTTCAGATGACGTGCTGGTTACACGTGATTTAAGCTCAATTTCAAGATCGAGTCTCGGCTCAGTAAATTGAACTCTTGAACCTGCCAACACTAAACAGAGAAGCTTCCTCCGCATTTTGATTCGAATCAGAGTGAACTGAAAGCATTTGCATCGACAGCCATCAGGAATACCGTATTCCTCAGCTACAAATTAGAAATCAATACCAACGAAGGTGTGTTTCTTCTCGGTAAGTTGCAAGTCAACACATCGGTTCGATACCGATTTCTCTGACACATTCAATCGCTTACTTCATTTAAGTCGCATTGAATGAATCCGAATCCAACTCGACCCCGTGATCCCGGTTGACGATTTCTAAGCTCCTTGCGGCCTGTGGATTTTTGATCTCGCCCTGACAAACTGAGTGAAAATCCACGGATCCATAAACAGATCTGACATTCAGAAAGGACGCTCCGACATCAAAAGTTCCAAAGGTCCTCCAATGTCAGTAAATGTCACAACTATTAGTTTGTATAACAGCAAAAAGAAAAACGGCGCGACAGCCTCGGAGCGATGTCCATCAAAGCCTCGCCGCCGACGTCGAACTCGCGGCATTGAGGTTCAAGTTCACCGAACGCCTCGGGAGCTTCTATGACCTATAGAGTTACCTCTAATAGAAGACAGTTTCCTCGGACGATTGATGTGATTATATTTCTGGAATCTCCCTAATTAGCTTTGATGTCGATCGTCGGATTCAGCGGCTGACGTCATTCGGTGTGAGGTCGGCTCCAAGCTGCTGTTCAGTTTCCACTTCCCGAATCCGACGTCGAAAGCGTTTCGGGAGAATAGGGTTTCCAACTTGTGGGCCGTGGCTTAGTATGCGGCACGATACGTGCATCGACAGCGAATCGATGATGGCCGATGAATCCCTCCCGAAGTCGGACAGATAGTCAATCCATGCGCGTGCCTAACGTGCGAGAAGCCGTTTCGATTGTCCGACTGGGACCCGAACTTGCCGCTGTAAGTAATTGCTGCAAGATTCGAGTCTTGGCCTCACCGGAGGAAATGGCGCCTTGAATCGTTCCCGGATAATGGCAGCGTAGCAACCAAGCAAACAGTGGATCGCGGCGGTTGCTCCTTTAGTTGCTGCTGCGCTCACATAATTACGGTCCGAGTCGTTCGTGTCGCTGTTTTCTCCTTTTTCCCCGCATCGTTTAATCAAAGCACTGATTTTCCGGCTTTTTAATTCCTGCTCCTCAAACGATGACGTTTCCCCGTTCCCCGAGTCCGCAGTGCAGACGTTATGATTTGATCTGAAGACCGAGAAAATGTCTGAATTGGAGACTTGCAAATCTGGATCAACTGAAACCTATGAAACAAAGATGCTCATATTTTCAAAAGTTGTTCAGTAATTTGGAGAATCTTCTTAGCGAATGAAAATCCCGAGTCGATAACGGGAAATTGACGCGTCTGAGAGACAGTCCTGTCGTGTCTTGGAGGCGGGAAAAGTCCAGCCGTGCCACTCAATACCGAACGGAATACACCCGGCGTAGTCATTCGCTGAGACTTCGGTCAACAGTGTCTCGGATATCCTTTCCGTTTCGTGTTCACCCCGCAGGACAGCCCGGTTTCCCAGCGGGAACGTCCCGGCAGGGAGCGTGTGAGAAACATCATACGACTCAAGGACGACGGCATCTGCCTAATGTATGCAAGCTTCTCGGTTAGCTCGGAATAATATCTCTGATTCCCATTGTTCCCACATTCAGAAGGCGGATTTTTAATGAACAACAGCGCATTCTTCTTTATTCCATCGAGCGGCTCTTTGATCTGGAACAATGCACCCCAATGCATACATTGTACAACCGCTTCAGAGCTCCTTCTGGGCTTCAACATCGAGTTTGTTGAGTTTTTCCACGATCTCCGGCGGAATGTCGACCTCCTTGAGGTTATCACACTCCGGCTCGTCCTGTATCAATATATCGACGAGATTCTCACAACAAACGAGCACCGAACGATCCTTCTCGACTTTGTGCAACTCGCGAAGTACGAAATACACTCCGTTCGACTTGAGATACTTTCTGCCGAAACGCGTGGCGCACAGCTGGTTAAGCGATTCGATGAGCATGCGTCGAATGTCGGGGTTTTCATCCATCTTCTTGTCCGTGCCGAGGTACTGACAGTCGATTGGGAGTTGTTCCATGTCTTCTTCGTCGAGGTTCTGCTCGACCTCGGGTCCAATCAGTGGAAAAAGTAGCCGCGGCAGCAAGCCTACGTCCTCCAGAAGCCACTGATGGTGCGCGGTATCGAACGTGCAGTTCCGGATCGTGCCGATGGCCCCGTGCTTTCGAGTGGCGGTCGTTGTCAAAGTCATGAAAGGAATCAATTTTTCGATGCGACGAAACTTGCGATCCATGAACCAGGTCCGCGCGCTTTCCAGAACCGTCAGGTTGGAAAACAGAAATCCGATGTGGTCCTGGAGGAAGTCCTTATCACTGTTCGAACAGAAAGCGTTAATGAGTTTGTCAGCGTCTGCTTCGAGGACGGGCCACAACTTGGCCGCGTTTGCTTCGCTTTGCGCGAGATTCGATAAGATCGCGCAGGCTCGCTGAACGTTCGCGCGCTCTATATCTGCGGCTTCATCGACGAGCCTTCTGACGGTGTCTTTTCGGTCGGACAGAATGCCCGAAGCCAGGTCCTGATGCGAGGATAAATTGACGAAGGCTTCGAAGGCCTTGCTCCTGATCGAGTCGTTCTGTTCTTCCCGCACCAAACGGCAGATCGCTTCTTCGAACGTTCTATTCGATCGGAATAACTTTAGCCCGTCTTCGGTCGCCGTCATGCCGACCACATGTCCTATTGCGAGGCCTTTCGCGAGCTCTGGAGACGAAGGCTCCAGGAATTGGAACAGTTCGTCGTATTCAGCCATTCCCTGATCGGCGCTTCACTTCACAACTCAGATGCCGCCACCGCGTTCTGGAGGAACAGCTGACTGAGTGGTCGGAGTCGCCGGCTTCTCTTTTCCTCAAAACTTTCCAATAACACGGGAACGCTTTTGTCCAGATCTTCCGCACTCACTGTCAAAACTCCACATCAAAACTGCTCATCGATGAAGAATACTTTCGGAGGAGCAATAGATTTCGAACCACGTGGTAGTAAAGCTTAACACATGGTGGTACTACTTAGTGCCACATTAGTGCCACAGCCTGTCCGTGTAAGAGTCGGTCCTCCCTTCCACTGGTTTTGGAGAAGATGTTTCAGTCAGTCTGTCTGTTCGTCGCTCGCTAGTTTGCTTTCTGGTTTGTTTCCGTTGTTCGGCGAGAATATGTCGTCCTGAAAACAGAAACGCAGACCGGAGAAAAAATTGTTACAGCTTTGTTTCTTTGGGCACGGCGACATCTCGCAACGGCGCCGGCGTCTTGGTTCCATTTCCCAAGAGTTATTCCCAAACCCAACCACAATTCTTCCTTTCTCCGTGTCCCAGTCGGTTTATCTCGTTATTTTCCCCCCTCCCTGCGCGTCTTTGACTATCACTGATTCCGAAAGGATGCCAACCGAGGCGAAAGACATCGCTAAGTAAGACTCTCTCGCGACCATTGCTGACGAAAGCCGATTTCCGCGCGATTTTTACCCGGACTCGTCCTGATCCAAGGCAGGAGAATCTCCCCAAATTCCGATCGACATCCCTACCCGGGCATCATGGATGCGTTGTCACATTTTAACGCGAAATGGCCGAATGTCAGACAAGGCGGAGTTTAGCACAAATTGAATCGGATTTCTTGGAATGCGTTCTGTCGGTTCCACTAACGAAAGCATCGAGAGAACGGGGAAAAAACTCAGCATGCGAATGAAGCTCGCGCGGAGAGCAAACTTGTTAGGTCTTGCGAACGTCTGGAAACGCATCTTATTGAATTCAGAGGAGGTCGTCGTCGAACAAGTGAATCAAGAAGGAAAAGGACTCCAATCGACTGCGTTTGTTCAGTTGCCTACCATTGATCGATTCCATCAACAACTGCGTACGAAGCCGGCGCGCGTGAGCGCGTGCTCGTGCGACTATTTCGGTCGTTGAGGCAAATCCCCTGAAGCAGAGGAACTCCTGGAGGTATTTGTAGATGGAAGGAAGACCGAGACGTAGCGAGTCGGGGAGGGAGAAACGAAGAAAAAAAAACGACAAACGACAGCGACCGGAGGATCTTGAAGCGCGCCGCTCAAAATGCAGCTCGCTCGATGCTTTCGAATAGGGCTTCATTAGCGAATCCATCAAAACAGATTGGACGGCCGCGCATACGACAGACGCAGACCGGAGGAGGAGGTGGTGGTGGTGGTTTGCCTTATTTATGTTATCGCATGCATTCAAGCAAAGCCGCTTGCTTCTGCAAACTGTTTATGGGACTCGAGTCGCAGCCGAATGCGCGTTCTGGAACAGAGGAGGACGATCAATCGTCAGGAGGGCAGCATAATTCAGCGGACAGCGGAGAATATAAAGTTCTCGCGCAGCGACCCGAGAAGTCTCTGTTGGTGTGCTGGGAGAAATAATTCCCACTCGCCTGATCCCTTCGCTCCCAAAAGCACTGGTGGTTAGTCGGATTCAAGTGAGCGACCCAGCGGAGAACGAGGGAAAAAAACGTCTGCCGTATTCTCCTTCTTCTCCGTCGACGTCGCCATTGTTAGTGTCTGCTTTTGTTGGAAGAGGACGCAGGTACTTCAGTTGACTGACTGAATGACTGACTGAATGACTGACTGAATGACCGAGTCTTTCAGCGAAAGGCCAACGGACGGTACCTCTTCAGGCGCACAGTAGGCCGTCCGAGTGGAGTCCGCACGCGCGCCGGAATGAAAATTCAATTTAGCTCTGGTCAAGCCCAGCAGCTGAACGACTCACAGCTCGCAGGAACTGCCGCTGACAAATTGAACTGTACGCAGATCCGGAGAAGCTATTAGAGCTCAGGGTCCTGTACTCATTTGTACGTTTCAGCCGGCTCAAAAGCGACCCTCATTCATCCGCTCTCAGCAGCGATCCGATGTCTCGATGGATGGATCGATTGGTTTTTTCCCGTTTCTCGCTCGACCGAAGGAATCGTCATCTTTTTGCGGACATCAGTCGAGATAGTGGGAGAAATCGTGAACTATTCATCGTTCATCTCGGAAGACCTTTTCCACTCATCTCACCCGAGTACGATCAATATTCATACACACGCATGCCACTATTGGTCATCCCCAGTTTCCCCTCCCCTGTCTCCCCCCTCGGGACGCTGTAATGTAGTAGTCCACAAGAAGTAGGCATTCCGTAGGAGGACTTCGCTCAAGGTTGTGAAATTCCTTCCTAAATATTCTTGTACGTCACCTGATCGGATGGAATGCCTCAGTTCTCCCTATTCCCGACCTCCTTTTCCCTTTTCCCGTCATTCTTCCCCTCCCCCCCTCCCCACCCCCATTAATGTGGTCCTATATCCGTACAAATTCGAAGTTGGTGACAGCGTCGGTTCGATGACCGAGACCTTGGCTCAGAACATTTCGTTCCCGGGGTTTTCAATACCATTGGAGCTATTGGCAACTCAAATTCAATGTTGGCGGATGTGGTACGCTCCACGACGAAATATGGCTTTCCTCACTGGAGGACAAATTGCGGCCTGAGGCGGGCCGTTATCAAGGCTCGGACAGCTTTAAAACGCGACGGGAGACGATGCAACTTCCCGGAGAGGATGACAGTGGAGATTCTTTTACGACTTCGAAATGAGAATTTTGAAGTCGAGCGTGACATATCGATACTACTTGAGTTTATGAGTTTGTTCTATGCCATTAGAGGTCGAGAAGAAGAGGGTTGGACGTTCGGGCTCCACGTCTCCAAAGATTTCAAGTAGGAGCAATGCGTACGCACAATCAATCGAACCCACGAGATTCGTTCTCAACAACGTTCAACGCTCCTTTTCAGAGAAACTCCAAAACTTCGATGCAGCTTCCAGGAGTCAACAGAGACCCCGGAAAGAGGGAAAAGCCGCTCAGCGGACTTTAGCGCCGCGGGACCCTCATTGTCCATCGTTCGGAGCTTCTGGAAATAAAATAAATAACTCGACCACGTTTCGACGTCAGCCGATGTTCGAAGTGAGCTGCGGTTCGTTAGGACAAACGAGTCGGGCTTCTTGCCTCCCAGTTTCTGCTCCGTTAATTGGTGCAGCTCACTGGATCCCTTGAAGGCTTGACTCGTGCGTTCAATAGAAGACCTTGCCTTGCTATCTTCCCTGCGCAGAGTCCTTTTCAAAGAGGAACAAACGAGCTTGGGGACAGCTGCCTTCTCCCAGACGGGATCAGTCGCTGTTCAGCGAACGGCCATTCCATCTCGAACGTTGCAGAGTTTACGGCCGGTAGAGCCCTGCTACCGCCGTCGCCGCCGCCGTCGCCAGGCTTTGTAATCAATCCGAGGCATCAACATATTTTATACAATCTGTCCGAGTGATTCGCTGCTGTGTTTCCGGTAGGTATTCAGCGTCTGTGCCCGATACTCGGCGGCCAGGTTTTCGTAATGGACGCGTGCTGTAGCAGTTCGAGAATCTCACGCAACCGAATTCAGGGCCATCTACGAAGTTGGATCGCGTTGCGAAATTCTCGCTTCGATTGCGGAAATCCCATCGGATTGAAGAGCGTGTTCGTCGCTCCCGAAAGCGGGAGACGCATCAGGAGAACTGAGGATACGTAGACCCTTTACGCTATTAGGCTGCGCCGAATCTACGACCAATTATGTTGATTCAGCTCGCAGCCAGACTCCGTGCTCCTGAATAAGTAAATACAAAAGCTGTGGAACACGCTGCGACATGAATTTCTACATAGGACCCAATAAACGCTAGTGTCGCAAACCGGCCCGCACCGGTCAGCCTGCTGTGGACGCCAAGGTCCGATATTCCTGGAGGCACGGATCAATCGTCCATTAAAATTATCGACAAAGAACGTACGAAGTCGTCTCGCCCACCGCCGAGGCTCAGATTCTGCGAGGTCACGTTGCAGCTGACCGAATGAAATTTAGACCTAAATCAAACGCGGTCTCCCTCTGGAACTCTGGTGTGGAGTAGGCGTCGCGTTTCTGATGTGCCATGCGGGACCTCGAAACGCATCAACTGCAAACAGGACTCACCCGATTCGGAGGTTTCGAGGATATTTTTTGTTATCTCGTTCGATTTTGTTCAGAATCCACTCGTTGCCTCCGTCCATGATTCAATCAGATGACGACGGTGATGGAGATTGACAGTCACTACGCTCCGAGTACGTTTCAGTCGGCCGAGAACGACGATTTCGGAAGACGAGGAACGTCTCAAACTTTTCTACGAAAACTTTTCCTCGCGTCGCTCATAAACCGCGCTGTCCACGAATCGGGTTTTCCATCGATGGATCAAGTCCCGATTTCCTGGGGCAGGCGAACAACGGGAGCGGCGGCGTTGTTGGAGAGCAGGGCCAACATAGTTGTGAACTTGTTCTGTAGCTCTTTCTTTCTTTCTTTCTTTCTTTCTACCGGATCGACTTTCGGTGAGTTTGAGCACTCAGTAAGTCAGTCAGTCAGTCACAACACAATACACATTGGAAGGAAAACACTACTTGTTCATCAGTGGCCTTCCAACCAGTTTGACTGGTGAGTGTGTCGCCGACCGACGTGGTTGAGAGAACAAGAAACCGCGCTAGAGACGATGCCACTTACCTAATTGAGTGGAAGTCAGTCGGTCAGTCAGTTGTCCTCGACGGACGGACGGACGGCCAGCCCGTCAGTCAGTCTGTCGGTCCGTCGGTCGACAAGGTATCCTTTACAGCACCTTTTATAACCTGATCATGAACATCAGCCGCGACATCATCTTGAGTTCACCACGGCGGTAACAAAGCGTCGAAACTGATAACAACCAACACTCGGTGTAGACAACAGAAGAGCAGCAGTTTGCCACAGCAGCTGACCGGCACCGGACTCGGACACAATTCACACTGGTCCGCGCTTCCTGAGCGAAACGAACAAACTTCACTATCAGCCGAGCTCTAGCGTCAACGGGGGCGGCGGCGGCTACGTCCTACCGGAGCTCATTCAGCAAAAGCAGCGGCAGCAGCAGTTGCAGCAGCAACTGCAGCCGCATCATCTCAGCACAATTATCCAGCCAGCCAGGCAGCCAGCGCCCGACAGAGCTCGGCAACAAACTCGGTTTCGGTTGAAGAGAGTGTCTTTTTTCTATTGGTCCGAATGCTGGTCAACTGAAAGCGCACACACATCGAGAACGAGCAGCGTTTTCTCTCGGAGAGACCTGGCACCAACTGACGAACCAACGAATAGAGGGACGGACGGCCAACACGGCGCAGCGTTCAGAGGGCTCTTCTCTCCTCTATTTTCTTCTTCGCAGAGGGACGAGAGGCCAAACGAAATCGGCTGCGGGGGCCAACGTGCTGAGGAGAGGGTTCTGCCGCTGGATGAGGAAGAGGCATCGGCAGAGGAGGGCAGCCAGCCCGGCCCAGAACCGGCCATCCTTGCTCCTCGACCCCCAGCGACGGCGAAGGAGACGACGATGATGGCGATTCGGGCGCCTCGTCCCCCTCCCCTCTCCTCTAGGGCCCCAGTAGTACTCCTTGCCATTGTCACTCCGACCTCGCGCGTGAGGAACGAACGAACATCAGAAAGGAAGAAAGAAGGAACAAAACGCGTAAGCGCGCTCCCTCGCGCACCTTACGCAAGACAGCGTTCCCAGAGGCGAAGACAACGATAGGTTTTAGATCACGCCGGATGTCGTTCCGAGCAGCCAGGGAGATCGCCGACCGTTTCGGCGGGATCGGCGTCTACCCTGCGTTCTCCGGGGTTGACGGGCGACAGCAGCGTCATTCCTGTAATGAATCCTACGGCCATGCTCCCAAATGGAGGATGCGTTTCGAGTCGGAACCTTAGTTCCCATCGGGGCCTCAGTTTTGCGCACGATTCGAGGATAATGCAAAGTCGGGTCATCAGAATTTCGTGCACTCCATCCGAGAGGAGAGCTTATGAAGGCTGCGAACTCTCTTTTTCAGAGAAGCCTCCTCAATATTGGGCTGATGAGGAGCCATCAGTCCTCACAATGGCTCGTCTTTTCAACAAGCCGGTCACGAATTCCCAAAAGTTTACAACACCCGTCCAGCTGACGACTCCTCCTTTCGGTCTCCACGAGGACTCTGGACAGAAATTCAAGGAGAAAGCGAACGTGTTTTCGGCTCTCGGTTACGAAACTCGAGATGGGAGATTATGAGGCTTCTTTGGGACCTCGGGATTTGTCGAAGAGGAGCGGGGCTTCCGTCCGGGTCAAGATCTCATCGACTCGTAATCAAGCTCGAGTAGAGACAATGGCGCTCAGAGTAAGAGGCTTAGACTCTGGGAATGCTGAAACCTACGCCCGGCTACGTAAGCGTTGGAGATGCTCGATTAGCGATGAACATTCAACTGGAGTGCATTAGACCGAGAAGTTCGACTGATAATCTATTTATCCGACGAGATAGCCGAGTGGGTCCACGCAGCGTGCAGATCTACTTGTCTTTGGTGTTGCACATGCCATGTCGACTCGTGGCACCACAAACCCCTGGTCTTCATGTACTAGAGGACACCTGGTTGGGCTCCGGTACCCTATCTCCGAATTACTCCGAGTTCCGTTATGGAGACGTTTGGAGGGGAGTCAGTTGCCTGATACGATGTATCTTTTCGATCCGTTTTATAGATTGAGGCATCCGTCGGCTGATAACAGCTCGACCAGCTCCTCGCAGGGAACTTAACGTCTCCTTGTGCAGGGAGGAGGCTGACTGTCTCGTGGACTCGGGTTCCTTAAATCAATCAATCAATTTTTACGAACGGGAAATAGCAGCCAGGCCTCTTCGTGTGCGACAACTTGTATTGTACTCCAGGAGGGCAGATCGAAAGCGATACTGATAAATGAATTCCATTCATCAGGTCGTTCGAATGTCGCAATCTGAGCGGACACGACAATCTCTCCGCTCAGTAGTGAGCTAACTTGCAGTCTGGTACTCTATCTATATAATTACCAATGGCAGCCAATCTTTGTGGAGCCGGAGCCACAATTCAGATCCATTGTCCTTGGACTCAACACAATGCTCTCTGAAAACCGACCTGCTCGAAGCTGCCGCGGCGAACCAAATCGATCGATCGAACTCAACTCGAACTCTCTCCTGAACACAATCGAGTTCGCTCATAAGAAACTCTTCGGGAGACAAAGAAAAGTCACTCACATGTGAAAGTCTCTCATGTTCCCTCGGGATCTTTAGTGATGATTTTCTCCACTAGATTGACTGTAATAAAAGACTACCTCGGCCGCGCGAGGAGTCTCCTCCTCACCAACCCAATCATGTGTCGAAGACTTCTACGAAGACATGATGGTTCACAGAACGGAGTTCTCATCACGAAAACTAAATCACTAGAGATCCTCACAAGGCTGAGACATCGTTCTCTGGGTCTCTCATGAGGAACGTTCTCAACATGGAACTCTATAACAACTGGATTGGGATCGTTGTCTGTCTTTTTTTTATGTCAGTTTCCTTCATAAAGCGATGCTTTACCGCAGAATCCTACGGAAACGGAATCGGGAAATCGAAATCTGTCGCTGATAACCGAGTTTCCCGTACAAACGAATTCGACTGCCTTGACATTCGTATCGATTCTCTTGATTCTTCCTCGATCCGCTCCGCCTCGAAGAGTTGTCGTAATTCGTGTTTAGGTAACCGAGACCCGTGATCGTCCTCCTAACAATGCACGGAGTGAGACCTTCGAGTCAGTCCCTTTCATGAAACTAGAAAGAAAATCTAGAGAATCAGCTCCGGTCACGCTTCCGCGCGCGGACATTGAATAGCCCCTCCGATTCGTTCGTTAATCGAGTCGGGCGCAGGTGGATCGGACGCAAGGCCAGGTGAGCTCAGAGAATACGCAACCACCAAACAATGGATACGATCTGTGAATAAGGCAGGAGCCTCAGCTAGTCATCGAGTATTCTCATTTCCCCTGATCTTGAATGCTACGAAAAGCAACCTTCACGTTGTACGCGAGTACATCACCCATGCAGCAAACACGAAGAGGCGGAAACATAAAACCGGCGTTTCCGTTCCCGAGGAACGAGACGCTCGCTTCATCGTAATGCGTCTGCTCTCGTCTGGTGGCTGACAGCCGACTTGCTCGACTCTCGGAGCGATGTCTGCGCTTCTCAGGAGTTGAGGGAGACGTGTTTCACACGTTTTTCTCCCTGACGGCACGATCCGACCAACACAGCCAAACAGCAAGACAGACGGCGGAGCGAAAAAACCGCTGTCAGCCAATGAGCCGGCGACTGAAACGTCAGCGGCTGTCGCGTACGTCAAGATGCCGATGCCGTCGAGTGGCAGTCAACCAGGCCCGGGCAAAATAACATATTCCTCGTGTTCATATAAGCCTTCAGTTCTCCGATTCAGCCAGACGGCCATTGTTAACGGCGCAACTATTACCGGTTAGGCATCGCCACAATTCCTTCCAATTTCCATTACCGCCACGTTTACTGCGAGGTTGATTTCACGGTTCGCATTTCGTCAATCGAAGAACGATTCTGGAGGTCGTCTTGAACTTTACGACACTTGAGGTTATTATATCACAAACAATGTATTCGTCGGAAAATCCTCCTTCCCGTACGGTGCATGGCGCTCGCTTCATTAGGCTTTGATGAATCATGCGCCTTCCCATTCGGTTCCATCAGTTAGAAGCCGAAGGCTAAACGCGCGTAAAGTAGAAGAACGAAGCTGCTGGATGTCAGGTGTGTTCGTGGTGGGGGAAAACCGTGCTCCGGACTGAGCGCGGTAGTCGAGAGACTGTTCGAGTCGCAGAACTAGCGATCAGCGCAACAATGGCGCTTAGTGAGCGTAAAACAGAAGCCCCTGGGCACAACCAGCGGCGGCGGCGGACAGAAACAGCTCGGCTTTTCCAAATTTCGGCTCAATATTGGGAGCAGATCCTCTTGTTCCCCTCGCAAACTCGCATGCTCCAATTACGGAGTGGTGAAATGAGGCGCAAAACAGCCGTTTGCCCGCGTCCCCGCATCGAGGAGATCCGGCGTCTCGGTAGATCGCGATGATCTCTTGGATAGGGATGGCGGCTGCGATCGCTACGCATGTCAGTTGCCAAGCGAGAAAACAGTCATCCAGCGACAATAGAGATGAATGGATGACCATTAGATTCCCTATGAGGCGAACGCTGGCCGGTTGTGTCTTCCATTTAAGCTGGCAAATTGTCCGACGCACTCTTCATTAGCAGTCCAGATAAGGTCGACGTGGTCTAACTAGCAGCACCAGCAGGAGGAGCAGGCTAGTTCCTCATCCTCGTATCATTATCCTGGATTACAGCAAATCTTCACGGCGAATGCATATTTATAGAGCAATAGCTCGGTGGACTCTGCTCCGAAACGGATGTCTGCCCGTGGTCAGAGACGGTTCTCGCTACCGAATATTCAGACGGTGATTTCATCCCCACGCGTCAAATTACCCGCTTCAAAATCCAATATTCCTCGAAGTTGTCTCTAATCCCATGATTGACACGTTGAACGCCGGACATCCTGATCGCGTTATCGACGCCACTCTTCAAAACCTCCACCAAGGTTGGATTGAGAGAATATGGGACAGATTATTGCGGAAGGGATCTTCTTTGTTTCATTCCGCCTTTGTTCGCAGCTCCAGCCTACCCGTCCGAGGCGGAAGGAGTTCCGGAGACCACACCCGCCCGCCCCGGCCCCGGATCGCTCTACTTAACGTGGTTTCGTGAGTGGAGAGTCCAGCCACCAGATTCCCTGTACTCGAGTCATTCTCCCTGAAATATCTCGGATCTTCGACGAGGGTCTCTATCCCTCTTGAATTTTATTCTCATTTTGGAAAGATTGTTTCGGGCACGGACGATCATGAGCAACCATCTCGAGATCTCTTGGACACTGATTTGCAACGTGTTCTAATACTCGATGAAGATTTCCCTACGAGATCCCAGATCTTCATTGGAAATATTTATTTATTCGAGGCCATTGGAGATCATCGTCGTACTCAACCTCGGCGCAGGCCGTAGTCCAATGACTTGAGCCCCAACGAACGGCTGACAGGCCTTTATTCTTTTCTGCAAGCCGCAATTCCGGGTAGCGATGAAACTTTGTCAAAACTCCACCTACTCGCGACGCTGACACTCACATAGTAGGGTGACAGGTCGGAGTTTCGGAGATACGGCCTTGATTGGAAGCGTGATTCGATCATCCTGGAAAACTCTGCCCCCGTTTCTTGACTTAGCTTCTCGTAGGTGAACTTGCTACGGAGTTTTCTCGATCGATTCAGAATTTAGATGAATCGAAAATCTCCGGAAATAAGCGCTCGTAGACTTCTCGGTTCGCGATCGCCCGCGGTTCTGTGAATGTGGAGGGAGTCTGATACTATTTCTCTGGGGCGAATCGCCCGCTGAATCAGCGGACAAACGGGAACCCTCTCTCGCTGGTGAAACGAAAGGGGAAGGGTTCACCTACAGTCAACAAGGGAACGTCTCCAAATTCAAAACACCTGCACGAGGTTCGATGGACGAAAAATCTAGCGAATCAGCTGCCGTGACATCAGTTCCGCTCCAGATGGAGTCGGATTCTGAGGCGAATCGAAGGCTCAGCGACTCAGAAGGCGACGACAAGATGGAAACAGAAATCCAACTCCCACAGAAACGTTACTACCGGCAAAGAGCGCATTCGAATCCCATAGCCGACCACTGTTTCGACTAGTAAGTGGCTTTCATTATTTGAATTCTTTCGTTCAGGAGAATCCTCTTGCGATGGAGCCGAGGAGTTGGAATGAGAAACTAGGCGGAGAAGAATCGCAGCGATCTACCTGAAGAAAGAAAACATTGCTCTGCTCTTTCTTGTAGTCCGTGCACTCCAGATGATATGGACTGGACATCGTTGTACGAAGGATTCTCCGATCTATCAAGGGTCGAATTCGCGGACATTGGTTGTGGATACGGCGGTCTTCTCGGTGAGGATTTCTCGTCTCTTATGATCTAAAGCCTCATTGTGACAAAAATCTCGAACGCTTCTCGATGTTGGTTCCCAGTTGAACTTTCTCCAATGTTCCCGGAGACGTTCATGGTCGGAATGGAAATCCGGGTCAAGGTCTCCGACTACGTCATGGACCGCATTGAGGTACGATCATTTGTCCGTAGCGTCGCTCTTAATCGTACATCGATACTGCGAGAGCCAAGTCCAGCAGTAGCACGAGCTTATTTCTTTCAACAGGCTCTTCGGAAGCTCCACCCTGGAAAATACGGCAACATTTGCTGCCTGCGCACGAATGCCATGAAGTACCTGCCGAATTTCTTCCGTAAAGGCCAGCTTCAAAAAATGTTCTTCCTCTTCCCGGATCCGCATTTCAAGAAGACCAAACATAAATGGCGAATCATCAGCCATCAGCTCCTAGGGGAGTACGCCTATGTCCTGGCGGAGGGAGGTCTCCTGTACACGATCACCGACGTCGCTGACCTCAACGAGTGGATGGTCACCCACATCACGGAACACCCTCTGTTCGAAAGAGTTTCCGATGAAGAGCTTGTGCGTATATGACGAATAATTTGCTTTCAAGCGGAAGTTCGACACGACATTTTGAGAACCCCAGGATCAGTTTTTTTGTGTTTCGAGGTTGACTTCCGATGATTTAATGCTTATTGCAGATTAAAGATCCCGTGGTGGCGAAGCTGTTCGACAGCTCCGAGGAGGGCAAGAAAGTCACGCGCAATGAAGGCAAGAAGTATCCAGCGGTGTTCCGACGGATAAAGGTTCCGCCCATGTCATCGTAGGAGCGGTCATGTACATAATCATTGAAAAGGTTTTTGGGAGAAATAAACCTTAATGCGTTGCTTGTTTGTACATTGGAATGTCTGAAACTCTTCTTCTCTCTCCATGGAAAGCCGCAACGATCAGATATCGACTCGACTTGATTCAGTTGCGGGTAAACTCAGTCAGAAAAAACGATTCGGTTTTACTGGAGAGGTTTATTGATTCCTGATCGATGATGCATGGGTTCTCAACTACTTGGCATTTTTTCTGTTGAGATCGCTTGGCTCTTGAGGCCATAACCGGGGACATTATTTTGTTTTTCTTTCTCATACAAGCTCTCGATATTGATAGCCTGCTATATTTCTGCTCTATGGTGAAATGATTGTGTTATAGGTTCAGAGAGCCCGTTCTGGAGCTCTCAACTGGATAGGTTGCTCGTCAACTTGTTCTCATCCACGCAGCGTACCCACTACAACACTCGATAATATACAATGCCGCCATGGAAGAGCTAAAGTCTCCGACGGAATAAATCAATCAAAGTTGCCACAATATGAAAATGTCGAGTACAAGTTGTGTTCAGTAGTCCTAATTGTTGTGTTCAGTTATTTCTATGGATCCTGTTTTAGACTATAATGATGACTGTTCAGGTGAGGATGATGTGAACGGGACGGACAGGACTTTGAATCCCCATGGAGACCGTGATTATTGCTTCACGAGATTTTTCATGAATGCTGTCAGGTCGTATTCCGAGTCGTATTGACTCGCGTCCCACAATTCAGGGAGGTTTTCCAGCATGTCTTTCACTGAACTGCTGCCTGAGCGCTCATTGCTCTGCTGTTGGTCGTTACTCACGGAGAAGAGGTCGATCAGCTTGTCTGTTCCCATGCTCTGAAGACTGCTGTTCTCGTTGTTGATCACTGTGTTCGCGATCGACATCTTGAACCTAAATCACAGAGAACAGACCCGATTAGAACCCGATGTTTACTCCGTTTGGCGAATATTTACACCGAAGTTTCAGAGCCATGAATCTCGAGACTTACCTCTGCAGTCCCATAATTTTCTCTTCGAGAGTATTCCTCGTTATCAATCGGTAGACGTTGACGACCTTCTTCTGGCCGATCCGATGAGCGCGGTCCATGGCTTGCAAATCCTTCATCGGATTCCAGTCATGCTCAACGAAAATCACGGTATCAGCACCGGTCAGGTTGATACCTAAACCTCCGACCTGTGAAACATGAAATAACATCTATGAGATCTCGAGCTCAAACTCTGGAAAGGCTTGGATCTGGCAGATCAAGGAAGCTCGCTGACCGTCGAATGACCGACCTGGGTTGTAAGGAGCAGTAGATCAATCGAAGGATCGTTGTTGAATGTCTGCACGAGAGACTGACGATCTCCGGCAGGAACCGATCCATCAAGTCGCAGATAAGAAACCGATGGCATGTGCTTCTTCAGGAGGTCGTTCTCCACAAGATCAAGCATGGACTTCAATTGGAAGAATACGAGGCAACGATGAGTATTTACGATGGTCTCTTCGGTCGTTCCGATTCCGCAGTCTTGGAGGAGCTGCCTCAACGCCAGAAGTTTCGAGGAGACGGTGATATCGTTCAGGGACACTTTGTCCTCCTGGAGCTGCCTCAGGATGGCTTCGTACTCGGGATGAGATGGCGACAACGCCAGTTTTGGATGGTTACACACCTTGAACGGCGAAGAAAACATGAGATCAACGTCGACTGATTCATTTGACGTTAGATCGTCACGAGTTCATCCTACTCACCTTTCGGAGGTAGTGTAGCGCCTGGAACACGTGCTGACTTCCGCCATCGGCTTCCGACTGCTTCTGGAGAGCTTCGACGACCTCAGTGTTGGCTCTTGACTTCGAGAAGTCCTCGTAGAGACGGAGCTTCGAGGGAAGTGAAAATAGAAAGTTATCGCGATGAATTCCGACCCTCCAACTTTACAGGAGGACGACGAATGATCCAAGCGCCCGAAAACACGCCGCAAAGTAGAAACGCACCTGTAGAGGGCTCAATTCACAGTAGTAGTCCTGGATGATCTTCGGCGGCAGATCGGATAACACCTCTTCTTTGGTTCTTCGTAATACGAACGGCAAAACCTGTTTATGTAAAGCCTCCATCGCAAGAACACCTTGCTCTTGCTCTTTGGGACTAGCTTTCCCTTCCCGTGAAGCGAGGATAGGCTTTGCGTACCTTCGAATTTGAAGATTTATCGTGTCAGGGTGGGGAAAAATGTGGATTTTCAAATATATGTTCCGAGAGGATACCGAACTCAATCTCAAGATGGGAAGGATGTCAACAAGAAAACTCGAACGATACTCACCGAGCTGTGAAGAACTTCTCCGAGCCGAGGAAACCCGGCATGAGAAAATCGAAAAGGTTCCACAGTTCGGTCACATTATTCTGTATTGGCGTCCCCGACAAGATGAGTCTGTGCTTTGCGTTCAATTTCTTTATGGCTCGCGAAAGCTGTGGACGGTTGAAGCCAGGTCAGCTTGCAACATCAAACCAAGCGTCGGAATGTCATCGAAATTTCGGATGTTTTTTGACATAACATCACTCTCTCAGCCAAACGAGAGAACAAAGGAAAGCCGGAAGATTCAAGGCTTAGTGGTAAATATCAATTCGGATACTCCGGAGATCCCCGAACTTACTTTGGTCTTGTTGTTCTTGATGACGTGCCCTTCGTCCAAAATTGCGTAATTCCATCGAATCCCACTGAAGAACTCGATGTCGTTACGCACGAGATCGTAGGAGGCGATGAGAATAACGTTGTGACTCTTGTTGAGATGTCGTTTGGCGAACAAAGTTTGTAATCTCTGACGCTCAAAAGGCGGTCCTGGAAATCGGTTGAATAGAAATCGATATCTCGCTGCTCAAATACTCGTATGATCACTGGCTAATTATCTCAGGGTAGAGTTACAACACCGCAATCGACAATTGACCGAAACAGGCGAATTGAGCTTACCCGTGTAGTGCAAGGGATCAAGATGCTTGTGCTGTACGAACTTTCTGATTTCGTAAACCCAATGACCTGTCAAAGTTGGCGGACAAACGACAATCGAAGGCAGAGGGGCGCAGTCAACACTTTTCGACTTTTGGAATTCCTCTTGGCGTCTCTGATGATCTGATGCCAGGAGACAAATGGACTGCAGAGTTTTCCCGAGTCCCATATCGTCACACAGGATACCATGGAGGTTGTATCGATTCAGGAATGCCAACCAATTGATTCCAGTCTGTTGGTAGGAGCGAAGCTCGGCCTTCACCGCCGCGGAGACCTTCGGAGAAATGATTCGTGATTAGTCTGCCAAAACCTTAGGATTTCGAGGATTAGAGAACATCGGTGTTCCTCAAGGAAGCTCTTCATCCATCACGACAGTCCATCCCATCGAACTCACTTTATAATCTTGTGCATGCTTGGCATCTAGAAGTTGGTCGACGAAGTTCCGTTGTTGATCTGCTTGGGCGCGAAGATCTTCGTCCTCTATCGTATTGAGACCTGTTCCCGTATCGAGTGGCATCAGAGGCACCAAATTCGCGAAACACTGCGTCGCCAAGAGACGGACATCGTCGTTCTGATCCGCCATTGCAGACAGAATGGGCACAAGAAAGAACGAGATGAAGGGTACGATGCGCTCCCGCAAGCGTTCTACGACGCAGAAAATCGTCTCCAGTGCTCCTTGTCGCAGAGTTTCGTCTTGGGTTGCCCCCAACTTCTGCAGCGCGTTCTTCGTCAGATGTATCATAGTCGGTCTGCATGAAAAAGAAACGCATTCTCAACAACCCATCAATCTTCCGATTAATTTCTTTCTGAAGAATTGATTTCTGAAGAATCTCACGTGGGATTGGAATCGGCGAGACCGGCCACGCATCGCGCGGCCATGTGACGCACCGCCGCCAAGGAATACTGGCTGCATTTGTCAAGTCGAGGAAGCAAACTCTGGAGCTGATCGCCGAGATCCTTGCTCGCGGCGGGACAAATGATCTCCAATGTCTGCAGAGACTCGATTATGCCTTTGGCCTGTTCAGCGTTTTCAGGAGCCTTGTCGATGATCCACTGATCGATTGGGTTGATGATCGAATCCCACAGATAGGGCAGCTCGACGAAAAGACGAGGCCCGAACGTTTTCGCGATTTCCGTCAGAGCGAGCTGGGCTCCTCGTCGCTGAATTTCGAGCACAGACTTCTTTTGTCTCTGCGCCTCCTCGTCCTGAGTCGTCGGCTGCGATGGGAACTTGTGGAAAAGAGAAAACACTCAGTTGTTTGTCCTTCGAGAACTGAAATCCGTATCTCTTTGGGCTTACCATGAATGATATAAGAAACGAAAGGAGAATGGAAAGTTCTGAACCCTCACCTCTGGGGCTGCGAACGAGGGCGTCGATGGAGTCGTCGGCGGCGGGGTTGAAACGCTCTGTCCCCTCCTGAGATAAGGACGCTTGCTCAGCGCTTGCTCCGCTGTCTGGAATGATGAAATAAAATCGATGAAATCGAATAGAAGATCACCTTCAGCTGTCGGCCTCTTGAAAATGTCGTTCAGAACCCACCTTGTTCATTTTGTGGAGGGTGAGTATTCCGTTCGTGACGTCTGTGCCTTCGCCCACGACAGGCGTTTCATCAGGATCACAACAGGCGTAATTGATGAGGTTTCTTATAACTTTTGGAACCGGACACGGCTCTCTGTTCAAGGATTACACGAAGCCTGAGCACATCGAGCCGAAATTCTTTCGTGCAGTTCGATTTAAAGAACTTCATAGATTTTCGTAGAGAAACGGGTTCTCACCTGGATATAGCGTACTGTAGAAGAGTTGCGAGGGACTTGGCCGAAAGTTCTTGGAGGGGCTCGTGAAATTCCCGCTTCAAGGACTCCATCAGAGGACGAATCACAGGATTCAGTTTCAATGGGAGTCTATCGGGAAGACAGGCGAGGAGAGCGGCGAGGGCACTCAGTGTCCTGAAATTACGAAATCGTTGAATCCAAAGGCTCAGCGAAATTCTCGAAGACGTAGATCTCAGCGCCTTCGTCTCTTGATTAGCGCAGAAGCAGTCAGGGAAAAACTCACATCGTTCCATAGCTTTGTTGATCCGAGATGGTGTGTTTCGCCGAGCTAAGAACGAGCTTGCGTTTCTCTTCCAAGCTCTCCAGAGCTTTCTGTTTCAGTTTCGACTTCGATATCGAGTCCGGAAGAACCTACCATGGATTTCGGTTGTCAAATGAGCTCGACAAGTACGTGTTTCCACCGACTAGTGAAGCTGCTAAAAGGAACTGACCTTTGTTGCGAGGGTGTTGGCCAGGTCCGCTGTCACCACGGGGCGGTTTGCGTATTCATGCTCAGGGAACGGGAGCTCATAATGTCGCATCAGGGCTAGTAGCTCGCGACAATCTTGCTGGAGACGGGTGAACACGGGCGCAATCTGCGGGAAAAAAGCGTTCAGTTCCTCAATATCAACAATAAGAACCGAATCTTAGCTTTTCGGTGTTCCGGATAGTGACGCAAAATTTATTACCTCATCGTACAAAACGGGCTCTTGAAGACACTGAAGAACACAATCGGAAACCGATGTTGGACACTCCTCCATCGCACCGTCCGGGGCACTGCAACCGAAATCATTCGCGAAAACTTCTTCACAGAACAAGGCTGGGAATAGCGGTTTTAAGAATCCGCTGACCGCACTGAGCCCCAACCAGAATTCCAAGAGAATCGTAGGAACGTCCGGAGAGGAATGCTGCGCTCGAGAATCATGAAGTTCTCACCTGTTTTTGCGCATGATCCATTCCCTCAAAACCAGCGCCGATATTGTTCGTTGAAGAGCACTTTTATTGGAAAGATGGAAGATGAGAAGTCTCGAGTAGCATTCGAGTGGAGATTCTGTGTACTCTGTCCCTGGCGCTGGTTTCGTCACGAAACACGACAGTGCTCCGATCATGTTGCAGACCGTTACCCGGGCTTGAAGTACGAGACGCTGTCGCGTTTTCGCCGGTTCCGCAAGAGACTCTTTGCCAGCAATGTAGATCTCAGCTCTCTGAAAGATGGAGTTTTTCTTCATGCGCGATTTCGCCTTCTCCGGAGTCCCAACATTCTTTTGGAGTTTGAATTGATATTGGAGGAAATACGGTACACGGAAGTTCCTTGACGAGGTCGTTACCTTGCCCACAGAACTTTTCGTTTCTAGCCACACGGGCATTTGAGCTGGATCTATCGAGAGCTTGGCCGGATGCATCGCCAGACACAACCACCCACTGAGGAGAGGACATGCAGCGAAAAGCAGCTGGCCAAGTTCAGCGGCTTGCAGAACGGCTTCCCAAACACCTGTCACAGCTCTCAAAACCGTTGGTTCGGTTTCTATGAGAGCCCGTTGAAAAAGTATTCGTAGAGCCGTGGGCAATTGGTTGGTGAGGAGCGCGCTGGGAATGAAATTTCGTGGTCAATTTCTGTACAGGGCTTTTCTCTTCTCTTTTTTTTCCGCTTATTTCGACTCTGTTCTCGACGGAGGTACCTTTGCTCCCCTTCGGTTGAGGCGATCGTCTTCAGCGAAGTCAGGACCGATACTCGAACTTCACGAGAATGGTGTTCCAGAAGAGGCCAGAGCAGTTGGATATTTTCAAGCGATACTTTCATGCTTGAACACGTATGCGGTAGAACTTGAGATAGAAGACTGAGGATGGACTGCGTCGAGGAGGAGAGTTCGTCCATTTCTTGCAAACAGATCCACAACCGATCGCACAACGGTATCATCTGCTCTGGTAAAATGCTAGGGAGGTCTGAGATGATCGGGAGAAACGCCGCCGCTGCGACGGCCGAGATGTCATCGTTGGGGTCTCGCAAACTTTCGAAAAGAGGCTGAAACACGAGCGGAAGCCATTTTCCTCTTTCAGCGCTACGACTCCCGCTGATCGCCAGGAGGTACTTGATCCCTGAAAGAAGTTCAAAAATGGGGAAGGATAACAAATGGAGTCTCGCATAGCATGGAAATAAGGAGATGAATTCTTCGGGTCCTGGTGTTTGTTGTTACTTCACGCACCTTGTAAGCCACCGTGTCGAGCCTCCCACTGGTCCTTGGATTGAACCATTTTCAAGAGGATTTCGAGCAATGAATGTACCCCTTGTGCTTCCATCACGCTCAAGCAGAAGCTCAATGTCTGCGCACTCGTCTCGCGAACCGGCGCTACTACCTGAAAATTTATTTCATCCGTTTTATGATTTTGAACCCGGGGAGAGATGGAATCGAACTCCATCGATGGAAACAAACTTCCTTACGCACCTGGTCCGAAAGATAATCTCCAAATCGGTCCAAGGCGAGGACGCACACAAGCCGCAAAGCCAAATCCTCGAGGTATTGTTGATTGAATTTCGTCATTTCAGTCCGGGTCATCCTGGAGAGAGATCACGATCGGTTATTTGATTTCAATTTGATTCGCCGTCACGATAATGTTGTTGTTGTGAGAGGCTTTTCTCGAATTTTCATCTGGAATCGAATATTCCTCGCTAACATTTACCCTCGGCAGATGCCCGCTCCGGAACCGTGGAACTTCACAATCTCTCGCAGCGCTGTGGCTGCTCCGTGTCGATACTCCCAAGATGGGCTGAACAAGTCGTCCTTCAGGAGTTCACAAAATGAGCTCATCGGCCATTCGTCCAGCTGAAGTTTAACAAAAAGAAGCGCTTTTTACAGAGCCGAATTCGAGAAGTTCGATATTGTCGAGCCGAATCCAAGTCTGTGGGCAAACCTTGTCGGTTGACGCGGATGTCGTGGAGCTGGTTGATTCTTCCGATGATCCCTCTCGCTTCGCAATTTTCGCGGGGGGTCCATTGAGTTCACTGTATGTGTTACTCACTAGATTTTTCACCAAAAAATTAATGTCCTAGAAAACAAATCGGCTATTCTCTGAGACACTCCCAACAAACTCTCAAAGACTCTCAAACTGATATTGAGATTCATTGAATCGAACGGAAATCTATGAGAATTCTACCTCTTTTGACTCGCGACCTGAGCCGTTCGAGTCTGTGCTTTCCATCTGTAGATCCGTATCGTTGAATAAATCTTTGGATGGCATTCCGAGATTTTCACAAACATCGAGTCCCAACCTCTTTGTAAGAGCTTTGCGCTGCCGAACGAGGTCAGCTGAGCTCTGTGCGCCGTTGACATCCAAGCTCTCCGGATTCTAGAAAGTCTGAACGAAATTTCAGGCAACCCATTACGCTTATCTTGGAGCTTCTCAAATCGAAAAGTCTCAGCTCACAATCTGGCAGATTGCTTGTCAACTTGGGACGGAAGTGCATTAAGAACCTCTACTTGGATGCCGAACTCGCATTCCGTACCTTTTCAAACTGTTTGCCTTCTGAGCCAACCAGGGGCTTCCCGTTTTTGAGAACTCGTTCGATGTCGAATTTATCCATCGTCAGGCGGAACTCGTTTTGCCAAAGCCCAGATCTATCTTCGGCCTCGCTTTTGATCGAGGCTTCGGGTCTCCAAGGCTCCACATTTTCCATGATGGCGCTGACTGCGGCTGCCGCGGCGATTCGTGTATCCCAGTTTGTACTTCGCAGATATTTGTGAACCTACAACAGATTTCCAAAGAGTTGAAGCGAATCCTTCCCATCCCCCCCCCCCCGGTTCCGATGAGATATCTTCCCTCAGAGGACAGGACCAAAATATCTCTCTCTCTTTATCAATCACCTTGCTAAGGAGATAGTTGAGTTTGTGGGGGTGAACTCTTTGGAGTTCGCCGAGTTGTTTGGCAGCCGCTTGCCGGGTCATCGTGGACTGGCCCGTGTCCAGGAGGACGAATAGTCGATCGAGTCTGCGAAGAATCATTTCAAATGATCGAGTTTCTTGGCCTTGAAAATCGATTCAAGCTCATTGTGGAGCTCGCCTCCGTTACAAAGTTGGAGGAATATTCACGAATTCAGCTCACCTTGAAGTCATTTTACTGCTGAGCGTGTTTCTATATCACAGATTACGTCACTGAAACAACAAAGCGAATCTTTGTGGGTCAAAACATGAGCTATATATCCAAAGAGCCGTCTTTGGAATAGAGGCAAAGTTCATGTAAGTGAATCTAAACTGCTGTAAAAAACTGAAGGCAATTTCACGGACCAGTGTGCCCGAACATCGCTCTTTTCTTTTCATGGAAGTCGTAGACAAAGGCTCTATCTGAGAACGGTTGACAGTTCCTTAGAATCGAACCGAAACTCGAGATACCTCCCGTCCCCTGCACAGAGATTAGGCGAACTTATGCAAATTCATATTTTTCTCACGTGGAGATCTCTTCCGGGAGTCACAGAACAGAATTAAGGATCCTCGACGGCACGGGCGGCCCAACTGGGTGGAGGTGCACAGTATATATTTATATATTGTTCTCCGACAGTCACTTTGGAACAAGAACACGCGGACCGGCGTCTGTAAGCGGCTGCACGGAAATTTCATGCCTTCTGCGAGCGATGACGGAGACGGAAGCATCCGATCGGAGTCCTATTCTCAGCTGCTCCGAGAGATCTGATGATACAGCTAATCAATTTGGAATTTATTTGCCGTCTTCGTTCTGCTTGCCGCATGGGACGCCTGCGAACGTCGGTTCCGGGACGGATTTCTCTCGGGAGAGACACGAAATAACAGTGAGACTCTTGGTTCGTGTTACCGAGACAAACTCGGATCGAGTTCGGCTAGCCGACGGAAAACAGACACAAACATCGGAGGCGTTTGCTCTCGAATCAACGGTTTCCTGGGTTTCTGTTTCGCATGACTCTGTTCTGGAATGGCTGCCAAATCATTTTGCCTGATTATAGGAAATGACGATTTCTTCCAGATCGATCCGCCGAGATTCTCCGCTGTTTTCCTCTCCTTAGGACATTTCCACATTCTTATCATTGTCGCTTCGGAATTGTTTTCGCGATTTGGTCTCGTTCGGCCGAACGTTCGCAAGCAAGTTATGGACAGCTATTCTAAACTATGGATAATGGATCGAAATCATAATCAAGGACACTTTCGACCGACCACGTCTTTATCTTCGATATCTATCAAACAATGGACCTTCTTCCTTTCTTGCGGTCGGCGAACTATCGACATCCGTCAGCTTCGGGTATCGTGTCTTTGCACAAATCCATCGCTGCTTGTTAGCTACCGCGTTCCGACGAAACTCCTCATCGAAAACGATACAAAAACGGAAAGTTTGAAAAAAATTCAGAGGGAAATCGATTGCCAACCGAGGCTCTTGGGCTACCGTCCGTGCGATTTCGGTCGAGTTTAGAAACTGCTTCCACGGAATCTCTGCGGGTGGATCAGAGTCAGAGGTGTTTATTTTCCTCCAAGAATCGCCGAGAATCAGGTCAAGTGCGAAATTTCGATTTCTGGTGACAACTACTTCAATTCGCAGAGGATCCCAACCGCTCGGAATGGCTCATCAAACCACTAACGGAACACAATGCAACGAACACATGCCGGCTCCGGAACGAATTGAAGAGAAAATTTCTTAGATGAGTTTCCAGGTCAGTTTGAATATTTTTCGCGAGGGAGATCTACGTCAGAGCCACGGGCGGTAATAGACGCAGTACAGACAAACCGACCGACCGACCAACCGACCGACTAATGGATGAACAGTCAGCTACAATGAGAAAGGAGGAGAAAGATGGTGAAACTAAACAAAGCAAAGTTGCCCGGTGTCGGAATTTTTGCCATACTAAACAGGTCCGGACCGTCCAGAGTTTCGAGAGTCAGGCGTCCTTTGAAAATTGAATGCGATCGTCGTGCAGAGAGAGCCGTCTGACAGTCAGCTGAGCGAGTACCGATGTCGGTCCAAGCGGCGCCTTCTCTCCGGCGGTGCACAGTTGACGTTAAGCGAGGAAATAACACGTATTCACGGCGTGTGGAACTCATCGATACCGTGAACGGCAATGACGAGAAACTCGCGGTCTCACGGAACTTTGTACCAGAGAACCTTTCCACGATGTCTGAGCGGTCGCTAACGGCCGTTTTAGTTGGGTTCGGCTCCGAGCTTCATTGTTAGATCGGTTTTCGCTTCGAGCGAAACGTATGCCCAGGAACTTTGCAGTGAAATCGGATCCAACGGAACCGAAATCGGAAACCTGATAACCACCGAGATCTCCGGAACATCGAACGCCACGATTCCGGGCCGTCCGGAGGTTTTGTAGCGGTTGTACGGAACGAATTTATTGTAACCGAGGGACCATCAATGTATGGGGAGACCCTGCAGGCTGATCGTGACGACAGCGTCACCGTGAAACTCGACTGCTTTCAACCCCGAAACGAAACCGAAATCTCAAGGTACTCACGGCCGGGAGGAAGCAACACCAGTTGACAGTTGTCGCCAAGAGTTACCTTGTCATAGGCAACAAAAATTATTCAAAAATCCAGCTTTGCTTGGCTATTTAATGGTGGCATTGCTCCGCACCCGACCAGGATTCCCTTTATACTGAGGGCCATCTTGCTAAGCCACCAGCTTTTTTTGGCACAACATTTACGTTCATTGGCTGAAATCTCCTCTCCACTAGAAGCGCGCCAAAGTTCGAATGGTTTCCAAGACGTTTCCGAAGATGACGTTTTCCTCCCGAAATCCGGGGCTTGCAGTCTCAAGAGTAGCAGGATCCTGTGGACTGGGGTTCGCAGTTTGTTTTCTAAAGTATCCGCAGCGGTTCAAGCCGCGGGTAACATCATTGGCGGGGAAGGCGCGAAAATTCAAAACTTGTTCAGGAGCTCGGCATGGGATTTCGGTTTCATCCTCTTGTCGGACCTCTTGTGCACAAGCTCGCCCTAATGAATCGGAAAACTTCAAAACTCTCGAAAACCAAGAAACTGATGCTCGCCCGCGACTGTTGGGGAGCGAAATAGAATCATATATCACGCCGGTCGAAATTTTTCCGAGTGAGACAAACGGGATCCAGCTCGCCGCACTTCGATCTTCTTATGCTTCGTTCAGTTAGAGCGGGAGTTTCTCGATCACGATACCCGATCGCATCTGGGAACCATTTTGCAGCTCATATTAAACGAAAATGATGATGAACGAGAATACGAAGCGCCGGAGTTAGCTTTCCTGTAATGAGAAATCCTTCGACCCTGGGAACAGGTGCATGGTGTCAGCGAGCTTCGTTTGTTAATTGAGAATGTCCTTGTAGTATTGACTTTCTCAGTCGCAATATATGTACTCGATAATGACACGACTATGAGATTCCTTGATCTGTTGGACAGGAAATTACGATGTTTCGAGGTCATCGGGTTTAACGCGCGAATGTTGCAACTCTTCGAAAGTCAGATATAGCCGAACGCAATCCGTGCCTTCGAATTTTCCGTGTCTGCGCAGAGCATAATTCACGACCTAATTGCTATTCATTATGTCTTGGAAAACTTTCACTGTCGTTAATCTTCTCAAGGACGGAGCCTTCTCCGACCCAGGGAGCTGATGCCATCCCTGCTTTGAGGTGGTCCGTTAACTTGAAATGGTTCAGGTTTCAGGGTTCGTGAATCTCTTCAATGGCTCGTTCAGCGATATCGAAGCTTCAGAAGATGCTCGAATCTTCCTGTCGCTAACCGACTCCAATTTTGTCTGGATCGGAGTCTGATAACTCAATCGTTATCAATGATGGATCATGTGATTACTCAATCCAGGGTCCTGACCCACCGAATGAGTGCCCCCGGGAAGGGGAGGCGCGCGTGGCTTCCGCAGGGCATTCACAGAAGATACAGGATTTCATCGGAGCTGCTGAAAATCACGGAGCTACCCTCTATGAACAGATATTGAATTGCCTGACTCATTTCCCTCCGAGATTTCTCTTATTCGCGAATATTTCCCAAAATTCGAGCGCTTACTCGTGGCTACTGATCTGACGTCACTTTCACATTTCTACAGGAGGGGCGGCACTGCGAAATGAGAGCAAGAACGAGCCTGAGCTCTGTGAGGGGTCCAAGGGAAGAGAAGATGTGAAGAGCCCGCGCTCTAAGGTCAGTGAAGCCAGGAGAAGGCTGCGAAGAAGAATCATCAGAAAGGAATCGGGAAGCTGAATAGAAAATAAAAGTCTCGGGGCATCCTTCTTCGAAGCTCAGGATGAGAATGGGGTGAATGATGTAAGCTATGCCCATGTCAGGAGGCACCGGTAACTCATCCCAAGTGTTAGAAATGCGCTACATGGGTCGCCGCGTCAGGAGATCGGCGCTCTTAGCACGGTCCTGGGACCGGATATCGGTGAGAGTGATGTATAATCTAACAAGAACTGCCCGCTCGAACAGTTCTCTGCCCTAATCGTTGTTTAAAAATGTGGACAACAGTGTTTCTGATTCGAGATCAGCGATCTGCGCAAAGATTTATTCATCTCGGCAACCGCTGAATCGCACCGGGGAGGAACGGACTCCTCTCAAACACTCTTCGAGCTGCCGCCGTTCATGCCCGAGAGCTGAGAAGTGATTTCAGCGAGGGTTGGCATCCCTGGCAGACGTCCGCTTCGCTCTAGAAATGAGTTTATTCCGCTCCAGTGAATCCATCCAGCCTTTATTCCAGCCATGAAGAGACGGCCTATGAGTGTATCCGATGATTTCATGAAAAGCACGGCGGATACTCACCCCCATTTCTATCTGAGTTGTCCAAAACCGTCAACTCTGCGAAAGAAATTGAGAAATCTCCCTTCAGATAATTCGCCGTCGTCTCATATTCCATTTCAAGGCTTTTCAGTTATTCTATCGACCAGCAGAGCGAACGTTGATACTCACCTTTTACAGGTTTCCTGGTCCCCGGCTGGAAAGTCATTTGATTATTCTGTTGGTGTTGCTGAGAGATTTGCTGGCCTGAGATCGAAGGACCAGGTCGCTGTTGGAGCTGAGAAATCTGTGAAATCTGTTGGAGTTGGGGCTGCGGACGTTGCTGCTGTTGTTGCTGTTGCTGCTGCTGCTGCTGCTGGGTAATCTGCTGCGTCATTTGTTGGTTCCTCTGCACTTGTTGTGAGATCTGGGGTCTATTCTGGAGAATTTGTTGATTATGCAGAACTTGCTGATTTTGCAGAACTTGTTGGCCTTGCAGAACTTGCTGGCTTTGCAACTGAGGTTTCAGCGGTTGCTGGGAGAATATCAGAGGCTGTGAATACAGTCCCCCAGAGTTGATTCCGGGAAGTCTGTGCTCGTCGATGTGATACACCGGACCCGGAGGACTGATATGCAGGTCTGGAACTTTTTGTTGTAACCAGAGTTACTCTCTGATCAGGTAGAAGAATCGAGGTAGAATCCTCGTGAATTTCGAAGGGCACTTGATATCTGGGCTACGGAGTGAAGTGCCTGATCTCAAGATGTTCGACTCAAAACTTACTGCGTCTGGATTCGTGAAGGCCGTGAGGGGGCACGTACTGAGGAATAAATTCTACTCCGTTCGAGGGCACAGTCAAGGGGGCGGTGTTTTGAGTCCTGCCGTTGCCGTGGAGTTGGATGACTTGAGTGAGTCCTCGACTAAAAGTACTGGATCCAAGCGGCACGCCTGAATTCACGACGGGAGCTCCGTTTCCATTGTAGATAACGTGATGTACAATCACCTCGCCGGCAAGAGTGTGAGCGCCGTTTACGTTGAGAGACACCGTTGGAGCGGAGACACCGTTGGATGAACTTCCCAGGGTACTGGAAAGACCCCTGTTGACGAAGGTAACCGACGTCGAGCTGGGATTCGATTCGCTGTAGCCTCCTTTGACGAAGCCTGCAATGGGTGGAAAGTAAGGATGCGGAAAAATCTCGGTCACGAGGCCGGGAAGAAACCCAGAAAGGAGAAAAGACCTCCGGACAGACGAAACAGATCGAGTACCTTGAGCGACGGTCGCTGAGGCGATCACGAGAAGAGCCACAAACTTTCCCATGTTTGTCCTACTCTGTGATTGAAACGACTTATGAGTCCACCTTAAATAGGACGCGGTCCGTGACATTATAGATCGATTCCTCATTAGCCAGGAGCGCTCAAAATTGTTTTCCCGGCCTAAGTAGATGCTCACGACGCTTTTTCCCAATTGCGACAGTGTCACGTTGTCATTCGAGAGGGGCTTCCATTGACGTGACACGGATAAGCTTGTTGAGTTTCAGATGAACAGCGACGCCAAGTTGTACTTCCAGTCGGACAAGACCATGAGCTCTTTGTTTATGGGTGAGCGAGTTCGAATTTTCATTTCGTCTCTTGAAGGGGTCAGCAGTGGAGCCCTTCCGTCCGCGTGCCTTGGTCGAAAGGGATTTCTCAGCATGGAAGATGCGAGTAGAACTCGCGCCTCGAAGAATTGTTCATTCGTTGACGAAAACGAACCTGGAGTGAAGTTCTTCCCGACCTGGTTGCTCGATGCGTTGCCGAAAACCTTCGTGGAGCCCGCAAATCTGAGCTGAACACGAAACATGGTTCACAAAATCGGACAAGGCACTGTGCTTGTGTCTGGCCTTGGGGAAGTTCCCGAACCTTTGGAGCGGAAATTATCGTTAACGGACTCGTTTTCACGGCGTTCTAGATCGTAAGGGTAAACTTTCCACTAGTTCACGCTACATGTTCCTGAGTTTTGTTTTCTCTTTCAACTCCATTCTCGAAGAAGAACCTCCCGTGGATGGCTTTGGATGGTTGAAGTCTAGGGGTGCTGAAAACTTGGTTCGTGCTTCCAGCAAAGAAACTTTCGGCCAACGACCCTCGTTGGCGCGTTCCCTGTTCCCGATCATTTTGGGAACTGGGATTATCATCGGAATACTCATGGCAATGTTGTTCACGAAGCTGAGCCTTTCGCATACGACTCATGATGAATGGGAAAACTATTACGTCCCACCCAGTAATATCTCCCATCTGTTCCGTGATCTGTGAATAAACTTTACTTCGTTTCCTTTGAATGAACTCTTTCAGTTTTCCCCCTTGTCGAACGAAGTCACTGATTCGTTTGCAGGATCTTTCTTCTTCTCATTGATCGTCGAATGCCTGATGCACGCACTTTATTATATCGGTGCGAACCAGATTTTCCTCGCTGGCAATCTGTGTTGGGACGCTTTTGAGTTCGGATATCACAGGAGCTGATACATCGGTCGCAGGGTCATGAATACTCGTCGCCGAGCGAACCGAGAGCGGAGAGCGAGGAAATTCGCTAGTAAAAACCAAAACTCTGGAGGAAAAAAAAGAATGCTTTGGAGCTGCATTTATCGGCTCCTTGGCGCGATGCCCATAAAACTGCTGTAAAAGGATCGCGGCTCCTGTCGCCCCTGCTCTCGATGAATGCAGCAAAACCAAAAAGAGGGAAAACGCCGGGAGCAGCTAGTGTCTGGAGGGCATTCGAATTTGCCACACGCGGCCACTTCCGGACCCACTTCCTGTCAGTCACGTACAGCGTTCGCCCTCGTGACCGCCTCCTTTTAAGATGTAATTCCTTTATTGCTTCACCTCGGCGAAAAGATGCCAAAACGCTCTCGAAAAACAGCATCGCCACCTGCTCCATCCGGCAAAGGGCGTCACGTACTTCTCCGAAAGTCACGCAAAAATCTTCCCAGAGGTGAGTTCCGGGAGAAAATTCAGATTGGGATGAGTCTGAATCGCCGAATGTGGAAAGCTTCGATAACTTGCTTCTCACGATGACACTCTGTCTCAAATCATAGAAGCATCTCGCATCATGAGATACAAAGGAGGATTCCAGTCGCCTCGACCGAAATATTTTTCCTCCCAGTAGTCCAAGCACGAAACTTTTGTTGGGAAGTCAGGCACGGGGAATGAATCACAGGTGCAGACGGTTCTCGGGTTTCGGCATTGTGAGGCTCAGGTATCAGATTTAGAAGCTGCGGCTCTTATTTTCAGAGTTTCTTCTCGATCGCAAATTGCAGCTTTCGAAACCCGTTTTCGCGCGCGCGGATCCAGGCGGTTATTGAGAGCGGAGGTAAAACGATGACACCCAAAAAGCGCTCGCGTGGCGCAATAGAGCCCGAATCTTGCGATTTTACTTCATGGCTTCATTGAATAGGAAGAAAACTCCACCGAATTCAGCCTCCTGGAGTGAAATCATTCGTCTGAGGATTCGAGTCAGGGTCAGCGATGAGCAACCTTCGAACCGAGGAGCTCTTGAGGCAGTTTCTCATGTTGTTGAGCGTTGTCAACGTCCACCGGTTGATACTGTCGAGGATTCTCCGAATTCCCCGCCGATTGGAAAACAGTCCGATCTGTCGGAGTCTCGATGCGTCGAGAGGGGAGGTGTTGCCGAACATCGTCATCAACGGTAACGATGAGGTGGCTGTTGCAGCAAACGACCTTTTCGTCTCGGACGATGCTTTTTCGAGCAGGGTGTTGTCGCAAGAGTAGACTCCGCTCCTTATTTGACCGGGACTCCATTGTCTTGATGCGAGCTTCGAACCCGGTTATCATCGGCAGCCGCTTCCATGTGTTGTTCGAGACATTGGAAGGATGCATGATACTCTAACGAGGCAACAGGAAAGATGTTCCGTGGCATGTTCTCCGGTCACGCAAGCCAGCAGAGTGCATCACCTGCAGGCTGTTAACAAAAAGCTACGCAAAACGGAATGAAATGAAAAACGGTGGAAACGCTTTGGTAAGTTGCACTAAGCACTAATTACCACTTTGCTGCAGTAGAGAGACGCAGCTGCGCAGACGTAAGTGCCATAGAGAAATTACGTTTTGTACGTGACCGTCAAGAAGTTAACCCAGACAAGAGGGAAAAAGATCCGAAGAGCTCTTGCTTCCCTTGCTCGCCAGTGTTTCCCATCGGGGAACTCGAGGAAGCTCTCCTTCGTGACCGCCCAAAAACCCACTCGAAAGTTCGATGATGCACTCGGACAGACGTCAGGTGCTGTCCGCGTTCCGAGTTTTTGATCACAGAACTCACTCGGCTGAATTCAGAATCCGAAACGAAGTAACTTCACTCGAATAAGTCTGACGTGTACGCATTTCAAATCAGGTGAGCGCCAATCAGTCTCGTTGGAATCTATGATCCTAATCTGAAGTCATGCGTAGCTATGCGACAGGAATGGCTAATCTAGTGGACTCGCTGAAACGCAGAGCGGGCATTACGTTCCATCGAAAACGAATGAAAAAACTGATCAATTATTCTCACGAAGAATCTGGTTCTGCTTCCTCTATAGTTCGATTGGTTTTGTCCTCGCCAGAGGAAGGAGATCGAATGGGGGGGGGGGGGGGGGGAGGGGGAATTGTATGTTTTTCATTCTTTCGATTGCAAGAACTTCTCTAATCCTGGGTTTCTTCGAGAGACGGCGGCAGCTTCGAGGTTTGAAACAGCTAAGTTCCCGGCGGTAGTTTCCAACGTTTGAGCGCCGTTATCAAGATTCAAGGTTCTGATTCCTAAAGAGGAGTGAGATTCCCATCTGCTGGTTCGTCGAAACTGAGCACAGAGTGAGTTGTCTTGAAAAGAACAGCTCTATCAGCGAAACAAAGGGATCAAGGGTGTCACTGTGCGTGCGGCTTCGAAGAATCCATGACAGATGCCAATTACTCTTTGTCGAATATTCTATGGCTGTCAGCAACACCAGCACGCAAAGATAGACTGACCGACAGGGCACGTAACCTCGAGCGGTCTCTTCCAAAGTCACTGAAGTGTGGGCAGGTAGGAGTCAGGGTGAATGGGTGGCTAGGCTCTAGGGGTCAGCGCTTGGTTGTTTGGTTGGTTTGTTGGTTGTTTTCTGATCAAAGAGGATCTAAACAGCGGTACGACATGCAGAGCATCTCCGTGACGAGGGTGGAGTTTGCGGCAAGACAAATTGAGACACGCCATCGGTTGCACCACAAGATGCTTCAACAGAACACTTTGTTTACGGTATTCCTTGTGCAGCAGCGTGACGACGCTGTACGTCGTGAACGCTCGCAAGTTGTTCCGGCCCTAGACCATGTTTTCCGCTCAAAACCGCTCCGTTGTCCTCCGTTCCGCGAATTCTCGATTCCATTTCGTTCGACCGCGGATGTTCCTTTCGGTTCCACATCGAGGGTTTGGAATGAACTTCCCGCAGGTGAGCGAGGGAATCGACAGCTTCGCTATGACGGAAGATTCGGGGACGAACGATAAACTGCGGGAACTTCAATGCCCCGAGGCTGCTTCAACTTGTTTCGGGGGATTTTTATCTTTTCCTCCTCCTCCTCGTCATCATCCCTTGACAGTTTCCTGAGTTGAACAGTTGAATTCTCCTGTTCATCTCCTCGAAGCTCCTCGATCGACAGGAAGCTCCTCAGGAGTCGATGCTCCTATTTGTTGCGCCCTGTGGACTGTTTGCGGAGTCTCAAATTTGATAGTCGGTGCCAGGAGTTCGCCGACTCCTTCAAACTCGGTCTCGAGGAGAATTCTCGCTGCATCGAAATTCCGCGAATCTCGGACAAAACATGTTGCTCTGCTCTGTGTTCGTCGCTTTCCACAGAACTGAAACGCCGACATCTGGCTCTTTGCCGAAAACGAAAGCCGGGTGCAACAAGGCCCGCCCTGGCCTCGACCGTACGCTCCTTCGCCCATTCGGCCCTTGTTCCCCATCTGAAAATTGTATTTGCCGCTTGAACGATTCTTTTAGCTTTTCGAAGTGGGCCGTTTATGGTTCCAATGGTCGACTGTTCAGGTTCACGGCACCGCAGCGGGCTCCGAGAAAAAGTCCGGGATGTGCCTCGAGGCAAGATTGTTAATTTGTTTCCAGCGATGCCGAAGTGCTCTCTTGAATAGCTGTCTAAACTGGCGGAGAACGTTTCTATTCGAAGAGTAACGAAACCTAGAAAGCCAGTGACAATCTCGGAGTTCAGACCTTCCGAGCTGAAGTGCTCCGTCCCCTGATCCCTCAAGCTGGTGGTCTTTTCGTTCGTTCTGTCAGGAGACGACGCGACGTGCGAGGAAGGAACGAGCTCAGCGTGAAATTTCGACAGTTCCCTAACGAACAGCGCGATATTCATACGGAGCAAAGCCTGGCTGTTTGGGTTCCATTTGACAGCTCTCTAACGAAACCTCCCGTCCGCTCGCTCGCTCGCCATGGAACTCCGAGAAGTCGATAAAATCGTAATGATAACACAGCCTAGTGAGCTGTGTATTATTCACCGCTGGTGGCCACGATCTCGTTTTCCAAATTCAGACTTCGACCGACCACCAGTCCGATCGAACGAACTCGAGAGAACGCATTGATTCATCTCATCAATAAGTGTTCCATCGATCGTAATCGAATATGGAAATCCCGCAGCAGGAAAAAACTCAAACCCTAATGAACTCCCGGACGTGTGCGACGCGTAGGAGACAGGAACAAGAACTCCTCGTCCAACAATACGGGGGACCGGCGAACAACCGCGCGTTTTAGACGCCGCACCATCGGAGGAATTCATCGACCCACTTCGGAACGGCTGGGAAGAGGAAAGGAGATCGAGAAGGAGCACAGGAGAAAAACTCTCAACGTGTTCTTGGGGCCCAGGAGTCGTGTGCATTGTCTTTACATATGAGGGTAGGTACTTGATACGCTGCGGACGCCTCCGGGCGTGCATTAGCGTGCACTGAATCGAGCAACGGCTTCAGTAGATGTTGATCCCTCATTATTACAGCTGAGCGCGAGGGGCAGGACGCCAATAGCCAAGCGAGATAATGACCCCTAGCCGAAGGTAGTTGCTCGAGCAACTTAATACCCCGGCAAGGCTCGCTAGAAGCCGAGAGGAGGATCAGCAACACGGTCACATTTGGCGTCATCGGAGAAAGCAGACGTTGCAGTGGAGTTTTTTCGTCGAATTCGCAAATCACTTGGAATCACGAAGCGAGAAAACTGGAAATCACGAACATCGGCCTGATTCTCCTGGAGAGCTTCCAGGTGTTTCCAGGGTCTCGGAGAAAGGTGTTCGGGAGAAATCCTCACCTCGGGTTTGGACACAAAGGAACAAGTTTTGAGATTTCGGAACAATGGAAACGGAAAAGGAGAACAAACGTCCTTGCCAGTTTGTTTGAAAGCAAAACCAGCTGAAATAGGACATTGCGGATAGCGTTCAACTGCGCAGCAGCTGACGAAGCGTTTCGTTTGAAAACTTGCTTCGATACTACGGCAGCATATGGCTGGAAGTGTTCTTTGTTTTGCTGCCGCGAAACTTTCTGCAGCTTTATAGTTCCGCAGTTGGCCACGGGACGAAAGATGTGGCGAACGCTCTGCCGCATTGCCTCGGGATCCGAACGCCTCGTAAACTAAACGGATTTCCCGGTTGTTCCCTCCGCCAATCTGAATTTGCCCCGTTCCCACGATCTCAAAAATTAGCACACGGACGAGTCTTTCCCTCTTGATATCTCTTTGAGGCGTTCACGGATCGATTCGTGGTTTCCATGAAGAACTTGGAAGCGAAATCGTCGACCGTAGTTCTTCCACGTAACTCACGACGCAGTGTTTTGGAAATGGCTTTGAGATAACTTGGAGTCTCGTCGAATATCCGCCCGCTAAGCTTCCGAAAGATAAATCCAAGTCAAGTCGCCGGCCTTCTTTATAACAACCGTTCCGCGTATTAGCAGAAACTGCTTTCCAATGTGTGATTCTGCTAATCTCGTTCCGCAGAGGATAAGCTCCATCGAAGCCACAACATCTCTCATTGATGCAGTAATAGCGAACGCCTCGTGGAATCTTGGTGGAAAACTTGTTCAATGTTGAAACGACGGAACTATGCTGGAGTTTTGTTAAAGTTCAGAGGCTTTCGATAGCCCGAGAACTACGGAACAGTTTTTGCGAGATGGAATCGTGCGAGTGCACTGTGCAGACGACGTCCAAAAGGAAGTTCGAGCGAGCTTACTCATGAACTCATCGACCTACTTGGAGCGAATTCTAAGTGGACGCGGCGGCATCTCGGGAGTAGATGTATTCAAGATTGAGGTTCCGATCAAATCTGCAGTTTTCGATCTGTTGGTGTCCTATTTCAGCTCAGATTGTATCGTTCTTCACTCGTGTCTGGATGCAATTCAGCTGAACGCGGTCGCACGGAACCTGGACCTTATGGATCTTGCTCGAATCACGAAAAGCTTCATTTGTCAAAACTTTGCCGTTTTCGTTCAAACACGACTTTTCGAGGAACTGTCCACGTTCGAGATGATTCGACTGCAGGAGCTGCCGTTCTTGAAAGAGCTCGCTTTCGATCGGTCGCTGTTTGTTGAGAAAACGCGACGGTGGACCGAGAGGGAACGCAAACGGATCTCCATCGACCCCGAGCCTTGTGGTAACTTTGTCACCAAGCGACCCAGTGAGGATCGCTCGCCAAGAAGCGATCGAGAGTGGCTCCTCGAACGACGGGGCTCCGAACTCTCAACGAATTTGTTGAGTTCTTGGATGAGCTCCGACTCGGCCTCGGACACCTCGGTAGCTGTTCTCACCGATGACAATGGAAGGATGCGCCTTTTCAAAATCCAGGATACGCACGGCAAGGAGTACAGCTGCAGATTATCTCCCTCCTTCAAACCTTCTCATCCGACGGACGCCGTGATCGTCGAGGACAGACTGTATTTCGTTGACAAAAAAGGATTGAGGCTTTCGTCCATCAGTCTTCGGACAGGCGGCTCTCCCGAAACCGTTGTCGAGACGAATATGAACATTTCCCACATGACGTTCTTCAACAACCGACTCTACGTTTCGATAGTCGACGAAGTCTTCGTTTTGGAAGATTCCAAACTGAAACAAGTCGGGAAGTCCTCGGAATACATTCTGGAATTCGCGTTCCTTCACCACTCGGACGGCGGTTTCCATTTCCTCCATCGAGACGTCAAACTGCGACTCAATCACCTGACCTGCGGGCGGCCGGACGAAATCACAAAGGAGCTCAAGAGCTTTCAGGCAGATTGGCTCATCGGAGCGGATGGATCTCAAGTGTTTACTATAAGCTCCAAGTCACCGAAAGAGCTAATGGTCCTTCGAAACTTTCAAAGAGTATTCGGAGTCCCGAGCGGAGACACCATCGGCCGGGACTCCGTCTGTTCCAGGGGTCAAATATTCTCGTGCGCGACACAGCGAGACGAGACGTTCGTCAATATTTTGAACGTCGAGAAAATATCTTCCGAGAAAATTTTCGTCAAAGGTCGAAACCCGGTTTTGGTTCTCAAAGCTTCGAACAAATTCAAAAGTTGATATGAGAACGATGTTTTTGTTGGTTCGATGAAAATCTTGGTCGGCCCCGATGCTCATGAATTCGGAAGTTTCGCTCGAGGTGAATGAGGTCGATTGTTTCGATTCAAGTCTGTGATAAAACTATCTCGATCGCTCAGAATTTCGGAATAAATGCGATCGCGAAGGCGTTCTCGGGGCTCGATTTTCACTCAAGTCTGTGGCTGTGAATTCCTCGGAATATCTGCATCTCGCCTGGAACTCAAGCTCCAAGTTGATTGAGACTATACGCTGAGGCTCATTTTTGCGGTCGACGTTCTGAAGTTTTCGTGACGAAATTTTCAGGTAGTTCCGTCTTCTCCAGCGAGTATGCAGTAAGATTTTCAAGAATTTTGAAATAAATGATCAATCAATCAATCCGAGTGAAATCACAGAGGATGTAGTACGAAAATTTCCAACAAAACCGATGCAGGAACCAAAATGAATGTTTTGAGGCGATTGTGATTTTGAACAAGACGGGATTCGGTGTTTGGAGCAAGTTTTTTGTGAATATCTGATTCTAAAAAGTTGACGACGCCGTGATTGAATCACGCAATCCTAGTCCGCTGGTTTTGCTGCGAGCTTTCAGGAGACCGACACGTTCCGTCTCATCCACGACTTCGATCGGATTCATGACCTGGTTTTCGTGATTGGCGCTCAATCTTTCACAGAAGTTTCAGTGTCAAACTGTCGAACGCTTCGAAAGAATTAATATTTCACCAACGAACGCTGTCATTGGGTTCGCGGCGTGTTGAGTTGATTCCGTTGCCTGTGTCCCAGTCAGTTCATATTCACGCTTTGCTTCTTTGCGACGGATGTCGCCGAACAGTGGAAGCGGGGCTTGCGAAGGGGAGCTGTCCGACGAGGAATACGAGGGGGGGGGGGAAAACTTGTCATTAGAAGCAGCCGTATCGAACAGAGAAACTGCATTACGAGAGCATTGAGGGCTCGTCGTAAGCATCGAGCAGCCACTCAGATCTTCCCGATGTCACACAAGCAGCTTAAACATAACAAGATACGAGCAGCGGAAGAAAGATTTCGCTTGAACTTTTTCAACAGCGCCGCCAGCTTTTCTTGTTCTGGCTCTTGGAGTGGCGTAGCAAGAACGAGTCGAAAAAAACGAACATCATCTCAGTTACCTTTCGCGTGCTGTTCCTCGCGACGATTCGCCTTGTTTTCAGAAGAAGAAAGACTCGAGTCGGGAATGTTTCTCTGATAAGAAGAAATCCTACTTTCCGAGTCGAGGAAGAACTTCATCTGAACGACGTACACCGCTCTCAAATGAATGATATGTTTGAATGAAGTGACAATAGTACGGTTGATACATAATTTGTGCGCGCTCACGGTGCGGTGCCGTTGCGCGAACAATATATCAAAGCGGCTCCCGACCGACGCTCGCTTCGGAGGAAGTGGAGCGTGGAACCACTCTCTACTGCAGAACCTAATTCGCTGCCTGGAATGCTTGCCCGCTTGACAAATTGTTCAATAATGCTGTTACATTGTAATGGCTTGCTGGCTGCTTCCACAGGTGGTGCTTTCGACTTTCCTTGGTTGCGATGGAAGAGGAAGACTTCTCCATTCACAAATTCACTGAACTAAACGAACCATGTGGCCGAACTGGAGAACACGCGGACATTCCCTCGGTCTCTTCTCTTTTTGATTTCGCACATGACGGAGAATTTATCTCTTGAGTTCTGAAATGATAACATGATAATTATTAATGTAGAGTCGCGAAAGTGGACGATTCTGCGCGAGAGTCAGGAGCCCGTTCCCGTCCCCTACTTGTGACCTCGGCGTCGATATTCAGCTCTCAAAGTGTAAGTCTCTCCGGAGTCGATGAAAACTCTCGGTGGGAGATCGCAGAGAGCGGCTCTATGTAGAGTAGCGGGAGCGGCAGCGCCTCTGACGACGACTAATCAGAGTCAATATTGCCGCTCCAGATCATCGGAACGAATCGCCGCGATCCGAGCCGATGAGAAATTCTGAAGCCAGTTCATCAGACACGACTGAGATCAACGAATCCTCTTTTCAGGAGCAGGAGGTCAGAGGCTAGAGGGACGTTCTCCTCCTCCTCCATTGGATCGCGGACATTTCGAATCCAACGTTTTACTTTCATGGGGGTGCAGCAATTGGAGTTCTGGGACGATCTCTGACTCAAATTAATCATCGACGGTTTCCCTCAACTGACGAGAAATCGAGCGACAGTCACCGGAACCGCGGTTTGGACGAACCGGTTTCAAGCTGGGAAGCGTTCGCCGTGTGTCACGCCAACATTTTCAAACAGAAGTTGGGTCGAGGTTCAAAATGAAGTCTCACGCCATCTCATTCATCCTTAAAACCGGCTTCCTTTGAGTCGGAGGCTCTCCTGAGTGAGGACGGGAGCCACTTGGATATTCATGAGAAGAGGGTCGTAACGTTGCGTGTCTTTATTGCGATAATAATATAATACATACTCGGTCAGCTAGTTCCTCTCACTCTTTAATGTCAATTATTTATGAAGGCCGCCGACGTTATTAATAGGGCAATCAGGTTACCCCTCCCCCTCTTCCCCCCTTGCCTCGAGAATGTGACTAACAGAACTCTAAAACACTTGAACGACGATTGTTCTATTTCAATGAGAAAATTTTCTGTCCCTCGAGAGGAAGCCATTCAAAACAACCACTGATCTTGACTTTTAGATTGTTTTCGGTTGAAATTCTCATTCAAGGTCTGACTGATCGGAGAATGTTTTCGATTCGAGGGTTCTGCCTCTTCGCGAAAAAAACGAGCCGCGATTTGGAGCTAAAATAAATCAATTTCCTCAATGTCCGATATCAATCAGGCATCCGTCATTCATCATGCGACATCTGTACCGAACAACGGCGACCTAATCCGATATTTATTGCAATGGGAACTTGGCCCGCCGGATCGAGTCACTTTCGAAAGGTTGTCCTCGTGCCACTCAGGAGTAACAGCGCCCGTCAGGAGTTAGCTCCTTCCCCTCTTTCCTCTGAGTGAGGTCCTTTGATTGAAAATCTGACAAACAGCGCATTTCTTGGCGATGAGAGTCCGAGAATCTCTCCGATTTCCCAGAAAATTTCCGGAAGATTCGATTCACAAAGCTCGCGAAAACTTTCCATCAGAAAGAAGTTTGTTCGCGATGTTTTGGATTCTGGTCGAAGAATTTGATCCGGAGGGTGTCACACAGAACAGCCGGACACACGGACGAAGAGACAGAGGGTGCGGGAGGGAACGAGAGAGAGAGAGAGAGGCGTGTGCTCTGGATTGGCGGCACTCCATTCAAATGACAGGCCCCACGTAGTTCATCAATTGAGCGCTTGGTTGTTCGACCCAATTGGCTTTCATTGTCTTGATTTGGTCTCAGACGGGCTCGTCTCTGGATTGCGGATGACTGATCAGGCATTTAACAAACGTCATCCGATCATTAACCTCCTGAAAAAATTGTCAGTGCACAGAGACAAAACGAAGGTTTCTCGGAAAATCCGCCAAAACGTCAGAATCGATTCCGATTTAGTTGAAACCGATCTCCCTCGGGGACTTTAGTTCCATCCGAGTGCACCCGACGCTCGTGCTCGGTGTCCGTTGGGGTCCAGTCTGGTCGGACGATCGATCGATCTGAATCGACCGATGTTGAAATTTTTATTGGCTCCATTTCCGGCTGTCGCGAAGAGCCCAGAAATCTTTGATTTTGAGTGAGTTGACTTTTGCTTGCTTCGAACCCGGCGAGCAAGCCCTGCACAGCTCGAGCAGGGTTCTCCGACGGGCTGGTCTTGCAAGCCAGCTGGCTCTCTGTGAGCGACGGGTGACTTTATGTAAAAATCGCTCCCATCAGCTCAAAATGTAGGAGTCTACGCGCTGCCGAGCCGACCAGACACCGCCATATGGTGTGTCGAAGTGCTTACTCCTAGAATCGAACGAAAGCCATCGACCAAAATAGAGAATTTCCTCTCGCTCATATTAGAAACTAAGCTAATTTCACAAAACTTCCGAAATTCTCCGACGAGTTGTCTCTTGGACCTTCGTGCTTCGCTTGAAAGTCCACTATAGTTCTCCCGATGTCCCGATGTCCCGATCAGGTTAGTTCTGCAAGTGGAAATTCCATCTGCTTCATGAAATATATTGGAAGATTTCCGAATGTGGATTCCAAATACAAAGACTGATTCATGAACATTCCGATAAGAAAAAACGAGCTTCTGTATTCTGAGTAACGCCACGTCTGAATTTGACGGAGGCGCCGGCGTTCTCGCTCGATTCATGATAAGACTCGACGCAGCCGTCACTCAAGTGGAGTCTCCACCGATTTGTTAACTCAGAATATGTAGAGTTATTTCAAACAGGAGTCTTCCAACAACCTTTGCGGAGCACCGGGCCAAAGTAAGGAGAAAAACGTTTCGTTTCTGGAGAATCACCGTCACGACAAAGTTTCTTCAGCATTGACCTTCTTGACGGCCGAGAAAAATGAGAAAATGCGATGAAATTCTAGCTTTTGGAATTCTAGGCTTTGTTGAATCGAGATGTCGTTGCAAATCGATATTTCGTGCATGAACCGGTTGAGATGATCGAGACTTCACTGCGTTCTTGTGTCGGTCATGAATTTGTTCACCAGAGGATGTCCACCCATCGTCAATCTGTATTTGATCCTTCGAGTTGTAGGCTGCAAATCCACGTTTATGGCACAAAGTGTCTCATTTCAGATTTCTCCCGATAGCTCGCTCCCGATTTCGATTCGCGCGCCAGCCTGAAGGGCGTAGCGCCGTGTAATCGCTGTATCCACAAGGTCGTCTTGGGATTAAGGTGCTGGGAGAGGGGGAGAAGAGCGGTCCGAAGCTCACACAGTTCATCCGCTCAATCGTTCGCCGAGTGAGCGAGCTAGCCTTTACACAAATGAGTCAGGCACACGTGCCTCGATCCGCTGCTGTTGACACGCTTCACATCGGGAATACATCTCGACACATTGGCACACCGCTCTACATAGAAGAGCACACGTCGGTCGGTCGACATTCTCATCGGCGTCGTCGTCGTTGTGGAAAGAAAAAAAAATCAGCGAGACGGGACTTTCGAGACTCCGAGCGGGTCGAATCAAAGGAAAGATTTCAATGAAACTTTATATCTCCGGTCTCCCATCCATCCATCCATCCATCGGTCCCTTCTCGGCGATGCTTCGAGCTGCGGCCCCCGCTGAACTTCCCTCCGGAGTCGCGGGAGCTTCACTCTATTGTGACTTCACTGGATTTAGCAAATCCCTATGGAAAATCGAATGACAATGGACAGAGAGAGCGCGCGACTTCCGTAGAGATAGATGGCCGGGGACAAAACTTGCGGCGGCTTTCCACCGATCTCGCTCCGATATTTTCCAAACAGGGGTCCAGCGGTGATGGAGATCGTTGTCCTGTCCGTCTCAGGAGCGGCGAATCCGCTCACTCGGTGTGGGTGATAGCTTTTTTCGAGTGCATACGTGAGTTCCATCCTGAGGCGTCTGACCGGATGGTTGCGCGGCTTTCTGCCTCGCTGGTTGGTAGACTGCTGGCCTGCTACTACAAAGGGTTCATTGTTGAGCTGGTGCAGTTTTCGAAGCGAGTCTTTCTTCTCCTTAAAAGGGGCCTTGTCTGATCTGATTAATTCAACGACGACGACAACAACAACAACAACAACAACGTTTGAAGCTGGCAAGACAGAGAGCCATTCGGCTGGTTCTTGGCTTCCGGACGACAGATCAACGGACAAACGTTCGTGAAATGGAAGCTCGTCCGTCTCGAGGCAGACGAGACCACCCTCTCAGATCTTCCGCGCGCTTTGGCTTCACGATCTCTGTTTTGGACGTTTGATTCGGATTCTATGTTTTGCTTCTGATTTGGTTGAATCTCTAACTAGAACGCCAGCCAGTAGATGCAGGCTCCGACGACGGAACAATGCGGCAAACTTGGACTAAGAGTCGAGATAAGAGTTTTCGTCAACTCGCTCGGACTAGCGGTCTCTGACCTGTTCGCCGGAACGACAAAAGATTTCGGCGGGATGACGTGTCGCTTCCGAAAATAGCGCCTTAAATGGTTTCCGGCGAAACGAGCGTTCGCTATCCAAGCTGAGTTTCGTTTGTTTGATTCGATTTCGGAGAGAAATTGACCTTTCGTCGTCGGTTTGAGTTCGCTCGCGAAAACTCAGAACTCAACGAGGAACCCGGCCAACGAGGACATTCCATTTGACCCGGCAAACGATTCCGCCGGCGGTAATTCTTGTCCCCCAGCACTTTGGTCCTGTGTCTTCCGCCGCCACTCATCACCGAGTCTCGGTCCCCTCGATGTCATTCTCTGTTCCTTTTTAATTACACAAATTTATCCCCAGCGGGCCAAACACAACAGAGTTGAAGCTCTCCCCCATATTTGTACTCTTTCTCAACGCGAACGAGCGAGTGAGCGAGTGAGCCGGCCGGTCGACACTCTCCATTCGAGAGAGGCTCCCTTCCCCAACCTCGAGTCTGTGTTGTTCGAGGATCAGATCGGATCCGAGAGCGCGAAACGAGAGATCACGCCACGGGTCCGCGTTGAGAACGTGTTCATTCTGCGTGACAATGGGAAATGCTCTGCCGTTAATCTGAGTTCAACAAACTCTCCCGTGATTCCGGACTTCGGATTTTCGTTTTTTTCTAAACGCCCATTCGTGTTTTGAGGGAAAAAAGTGAGATCGCGATGCCAGGAGTAGAATCCCTAAACTCCTTTCTCAAGTGCTTCAAAGGATAACAGCAGACATGTGAGACTCGGGTTATTGTGCAAAAGGAAAAACTTTTCTCTCTCAGATGCGAGTAGAGGTGGAGCTCTAGATTTCACGCGAGCTCACCATGTGGATATCTACACGCTCTGTGCTCCTGTTTTGGAGTTGTCTTCTCACCGTGAATGCGACTCTCAGAGGAAAAGGTGAGACTGTGACTCGGTTATTCATTATTTCTCTCTCTCTCTTTCTCGCGACTTTATTTCGCAAGAACAGTTATCGGCTCATGATTCGACAGTTTGTTCGATTGCCCGATCGCACATTCGCCGAACCGAGTCGGGGTCACCATCGAAGTGTGACGACCTCGGCTTTGCTGCATCTACAAATACAGGTGTTGAACAGCTGTTAGACAAAAGTAGGCGCGAGAAACTCTCCAATCTGTCTATTCATGACTCCACAGCACCTGCTGGGACAACAGAGCTTTCTCCAAGATGCCGTAACCTACTTCAAGAAGCTCCCCGCTAAGAGCTCGAGTTTGAAACACTACAACTCTTTGGGAAGAAGTTCGCGAACGAGAAGTGAGAGATTTGGAAAAAGAGTCGCTGCTTCATGTTGCGACGAAAGCTGGGGTATTTGGAGTCTCTCGAGTAGTTGGGTGTCTATGCGGACGACAGCTTACCTAGCGATTCTCAACAAAGCTCTTTAATCCGAGCCTTGCATAGAACAGTCCAATCGGTAGGGGCGACAGCGACAGACAGTCTAATTTACATAAAGCAAAGAGGCATAGAATCTCCAAGATAAGAATTCTCCCGAGGAGACCCCGTCAGTCCCTGTTTCTCGATAAACTTGAAACCAGGAGTATCTGCGCGATTCGCTGACGACTAGTCTTCACGAAACGATCTCCGTCGTGGAACATTATACGCACACGAGATATGATGAGCGTCATGTAGTACGGGAAGCTCTTCTAATTGAGCCACAATTCGAGTCGGAGTTCCCGGATATCGAGAGTCAAGGGCCAAGAGGAGAGGAATCAATCGAGAATGGATTTCTCGGATGGAGGCCAGCGTGTGTTCGACGGAATGTCATCGAGATTTCCCGTCGCCGGAAGGACCCTCCCAACGAAGAAGATCGCTTATTTGCGGGTCGCCAAATGGATCTATGTAGATCTACGACGAGCTGCTCGCGGAGAATATGGAAATGAAGCCACTGATGAAGTCACTCCACTCTCCGCAGCACAGATTTTCATCATCATGCCTCGAGCCTATCAAGTCGCCCGGCTGACCAAAGATCTACTCATTTTCTGTCAGAGATTAGACGCGGACCTCTCGCTAATGAAATGCTTCGTGGGTTTTGATGCGGAAATTTTCACTTTTTTTGGTTTTTTCCACTTCCAAGAGTGCTCCTGGAACCAGACCTGTGCATGAATGAATTGGCCAAAACGTCTGAATCTCCAGCTTTTCGTGGATTTGGCCGTGGCGTCACTGACTCGAACACTTGAGCGCAGAATCATTGCGGCCGCCACTTTTTCGGTGGGAAATTTCCTCGGCCGGTGTCGCCTGCGGGAGGTGAGGGCGGCTTGCGTAGTCCAAAATTAAATATCGATTTTCGCTTAGGGAGCAACTTTTTGGTCCGGGTTTCAGCTGAGGGCTGATCGAACGATTCCTGTCGCGAGCGAGCGCGGTTCGCGGTCTCCGAGCGGATCCGTCCGCTTTCAGCTGAGAAACTCCGAACTCACCTCTTTCTCAAAGATTTGAATCTTCTCCTCTGGCAGGTTTGGTATCTCGATTGAGGATCGAAGGAAGCCTTTAATTCCATAATGATTCCACTTTTTTCCCTCGAAATCTCCGAAACTGCAGCCCTTGGGTTTGTAGTCGTCGGACACGAAAACGAATCGATAACTGTTGGAATGAGTGAGTGACTCACAAGACCTCCTCCATCGACCGAGCGCTGTTTCAAGCCGAACGGTGTTCCTCGTCGCATGCTGGCTGACTCGAAAGCTCGTGCATTTTTGGCAAACAATCACTTGCTGAAATTACTCCATTCGTTCGCTACGGTCATTATGTAGCCACCGGTAGCGGGGGAGTTGGGCTTCGAGCCAAGCTTCAGGAAAGCTGGCAAACAACATTACAAATAGACGACCGCGGTTGGCATTGAAGTCATCAGAGAACCATTCCCACCTCACTAGCGGCGGAACCGATGCCTCCACCTCCATCGCTGCTGCTGCTGCTGCTGCGGCCACTACTGCATTAAAGCTCGAAGGCAGGAAAGCAAACGGGCGGGTGGGGAGTTGGCGAAGTCTCCATCCTTTGCATTTGCCCCTCGTCGCTCGCTCGCTCGCTCTCTCTCTGGAGGACCATTTGAACTTGTCTGGTGTCTGGGAGCCATTCGAGCAGGGAGTGCGTGCGTGCGGGGAAGCTACTGAGGGCATTTGAGTTCACACAAATGACGCGTGTTCAAATTTTGCCGCTTGCCGCTCTCTGCCAGAGCACTTCACCTCAACAACCATTTGGATTGCGAAAGACCCCGAGCCGTGTACAAGCTTTCTCCCTCTCCCTCTCTCTCTTCCAGTTTTCCCTTTCCTCTCTATACTTCTTGTTTACCGCGCGGTCGAAAACGCCTCCTCGTTGTCTTGCCTCCTGCTTTCCGTTGTGGTTGTTGTTGCCCTTGTTGTTTCTGTTGTTATTGTTGTTTCCCGGAATTGCCGCGGTGATTTCGTTGAGCTAAATTCAGCACAAACGAATCTTTGCTGCTTCGTTGGTTCATCGCGAAGATTACGTTCGCAGGAAGCGAATCATAATTTCTGTTGCTCGGATGCAACTTATCCTGATTCTCCTGGCGCAATGTGCTCCATCCTCCTGTTCCTCATCGGAGGAGTTTATCATCAAGAGGAAGTAATCTCGTGTGCCGGCCGAATCGCCGCCGGAGAGTTTTTCTCTCGGCACGCTGCTGCTGCTACTTCTTTCCTCGCTCATCTCTGTACAATCTCTATTGTCATGTTTGTTCACAGTCTGCCCGTCGGTCGCGTTGTTCTGCCGTGTCATTTCTAAGCAAAAGGAAATTCTCTCCCCGCTCGGCTCCCGCACACATCCCAGGAGCAGGAGGGAGCGGGGGCGGGGGCAAAAGCAGAGGAGGGGGCTCTCCGTTCCCATTTACTCTAAATCGCCTTTGGCACAAGTTCTCTGTTCCACCCTGAGTTTGCCCTCGGGGCTTCGTCTACTTTCACCCACACCCGCCCGAGCAGAACCCATCGCCTTGCTGCGATCCAACCCTGGCCAGCTGGTCTTGTCTAGGATGCTGGCGATATGGATGGAATCGTTCCTCCTCGGACCCCTGTGCTCGGTGTGATAATCGTAAAAGCGTGAATGTAGCGGACTGAGAGGATGCGGCGAGTGGTTTATGCAACACGCGAGCAGCCCGCCACCTGATCAAGCAGCCCCCAACACCTCGAAGATCTTCGAACGAGTTCTTTAAAGACATCGAGGAAACAGCGAGCACGCGAACCCACACCCGCAAGAACGAGCTCAATTATGAACCTTAATTAGGACCTGGTGGCATCGATGCCGTCAGTTCGTTCTGTACACCCATCTTGCTGTGGTGCGTCATCGGAACCCTCTGCTCGCGAGCTCCTGAGACTGCGTCTTGCGAACCGCGGCTCGGATTCCACGCAACCCGTCGTCCTTGCTGAGCTCTGTACGTTTGCGGTGACGCAGGTGGAAACGGTCGTATGAACCGCAGACATTGTCGCAACAGACAACTGCTTACAGTCGGCATTCATTGTTGTTAGTCTTGTCGCTACCGCCGTTGTTGCTATGTTGTTGTGTTGCTCCATGTGTTTCCGAGCAATGTCAGCTTCGTGTTTATCGGAGCGGATGAGGAAGAGTCGTCACCGAATGGGCACTCGCGAGCTTCGTCCCGTTTTGCCGTTCGTGCAGGAAAGCCAGGCCCTTTCGTGTTTTCCCTCGCATTCCCGCTGCCGACCCGCCATTTGGTTATCTTCGTACTTCTGGCGTTCGCTGCGCCAGGGCTAGAGTTAGTCTCGCATCGAATTCGCTTCGTTGACAGCGGAGTTTCCGTTTTGATCGTCGGGAATCCCGCGGGCGAGTGAGGCCTCCCCAAGTGCCTGTGATTTTTCCCAACGAACAGGATACAGGTTGGAAGGGGATCGCGACAAAACTGTCACTGAGGAGAATTCTCACAAAACTGAAGAAATTCTCGATACTCTCGTTGAGAATCACGAAAGGGCAAATCGAGATTCCGAGGAAGTCGTTCGAAGCTCAAGTTGCTCTCGTTTCCTCCAGAGTCCGAGGCACGCCTGCGGATAGGGAGCTAGCTCTACGAAGGAAGAAGGAGATGGAAGAGAAGAAGAGGAGGGAAGATTTCTTCACTAATAGAGTTCTTCGCGGCGTTAATTAAGAACGCGGTCGGGAGATGGCACAACAGCAGAAGAATCAAAACGAGAACGAACAAGTGTGTTCGCACAAGCGAACGAGCGAGCGAGCAAATGAACGCATGACTCTGAGGCTCCAGTGGCTGGAGACAACGGAACCAACGAGGCAAGGCGTAATTACAGTAATCATCGTCGAACAAAAGCTCCAAGAGTCAAGAGCAACGATGACAGAAGAAACGGGAATGAACAGCCTGAGTTTTGACAAGTTCAGATGTCATTCCTGGCTGCGACACTCCGGCAGCCGGAGAAACGCAATCTCGGATCGCTCTCTGGTCCCAAGACGTCTCACGTCACACGATCGCTTGTCCGGATTCGTTCAGAATCTCGAGTTTCCTCATTCGGTCTCCATAGTCCACCGAGCGCCGACTGAGAGTTCTCTCATTCGCTTCGTTCCCTTCTGTTTCAGGGTTTTGTTTTGTTTCCGAAAATCGTCTGCTCTTCGTGACGCGAACACAAGAACGCGAAAACGAATGAGAGCGGATCGCGCGAACAAACACCAGTTTGGTGAAATTTTCACAGCGACAACACAAACACGTCGGAACTTTTCCCGAACGCCTTTCGTCTGTCGAAATGAGGACCCGGCCGCTGCTGATGATTACCGCGACGCTGCTCGAACCCACGAGCGTGGCGGTGGTGATACGGGGAGCCGGTTTGGAGGAGAGTCTGTCTTCGTTCTCCTCCCTCGTCTCCTTGTCTTCATCTTCGTGACGAGTGACAGCCAGACGCACATGACGGGCCTTAATCGAGCTTCGTTTCTTTTTCTCGGTTCTCCAAACTCGCACGACTACGAGAGACGACTTTTTCGCACTTCGGGAATTGAGATCCGTCGCGTGCCGCTATACCCTTCGTGTCGCAACTTCGCAGCTTCGCTCTGAAGCGATGGCGTGCCACGTAATGGGCACCGATAACCACTCTCTGCCACGTAGGAGATAATGATCGGAAGGAGCGAGCAATGAAGGAAACTCAAATGAGGGCTGCTCGTTCCCCGATCGATGGAGGCTGTTCTGTGCCCCGAAAAGAGCGATACGAATGGCAATACGAAAGACCGCTTCGCGTTGATGGACATGTCAAAGTTTCGCTCGCGTAACTTTCCCGCGCTGAAGCTCTGAAAATGTTGCGACACAGCACCTGTTCCTCTCGGATCGTGCGTCCGTCCGTCCGTCCGTCCATCCAATCGTCGAGGAGACCTCCTCGTGGTTTCATCAACGTGCATCATCGTTGTTACAAGCAGGAAGGACTACAAGTTGTAGCGCCGGAGACAGAGCCGAACCGGACTTCCCGAACATCGCCATTATCGTTGCATTATCGACACCCGCAATCGACGACGGTATTCTTCCTTTCTTTCACCCCGCACAACTGGCCATCTATCTATTTTTCCCTTCATCTCGCATGCCATAGCGAATGAATCGATCATTCAGGCGTTTACGGATGTTCGCTGTCCAATCCCACGACGACGATTCGTCTCGGCGACGAGGGCATTCGAGACCGGGCCGATGATATCACTCCGGAAAGAAGCCATCAGGCATCGAAATTTCGCTTCGAGCTACGACTCCGAAACCCTCGAACTGTTGTTTCGAGGTGCCCGAAGTGCCTTGAAGTACCCGTTTCGCGAATTCGAAGTACCAGAATCAGGAGCTCAAAGTACCTGGGATAAGAAGAACATCAAGAGAGCCGAATCGATCCGAGCCGAGCAAAACTTTCGCAGCTCTAACGCAAAGCCAACTCCCAGGTTAGCTGCGGGTTGGTGGAGAACTCTTTGCCCACCCGCTTTCGATGGAATTTCTCCCTTTTGCCTCTTCGTACATGAAAGACAGGGAAGCAAAGAAGAAAGCAAGCTCGCCTTCACAACCACCTCCACCTCGAACTCCTCGACTACCATCTGTGTATCCCAGGGTTCGACCCCAGGCCGGTGGGTCGGTCTGCAGGTCGCTCGGCCGGGCTTTGGTTGGATGCTTGCCATCGACCGGAGCAGCAGCAAACTCTGTTGTGTTGTTCGTTGGAGGCCGCTATAGAACTCAAATTCGAGCGTTGTGATAGTCGTCTATTTCTGAATGAATGAATCAATGAATAGATGGGAATGAATGGAAACCAAGACCCAAAAGACCCAATCACAGCCATCGCGACCGACTTCAGATCTCGTTCTTTGGACTTCGTTGCATCGCTCCGCCGGTCGATACGAGGAACGGGAGACGCGAGCGATTACCTCCTTTTCGGAGAAGATTGCGAAATACCTTTGCGATACCAACAGATTTTGATTCTGTGTGGAGTTTTCATCGAAATGGGATCTTCAGCAACAGGGAAAAGCTGTTAAGCAAGGAGTATCTTCAGAAATTCCGGAGTTTCGACATGATCTTCCAGTTAATGAAGAATGGGAAGTTTTCTGGAAGTCAGATATCTTCCATGGAGAAGTGTCAGATCATCCGAAATCCTTCACTCACATCTCCCGTCAACATTTGACTCTCATCGTTTTTCCCCAAATGGGTGGAAACTTCTGATTTCCTCCGAACTCGAATTGCCGCTCGTTCATTGAACCGAATGAAAAGCTGGCGTTTTCTTCGTCAGGTCCTTTTTTCGGGAAGGAAGCGATGATGACGACGAGGAGAAAAAAGTTAGTGGCTCCGGTGGTGGTGTTGAAAAGCTTCTTAAGCCCGTCGCTTACTCAACCCTCCGACTGGTCGTTCGTCATATTGAAGTTGGGAATTTAAAAGGTACTCGCACTCGGTTCATATTTCTGCTTTGTCAGCAGCTTTACCTGTCGCGGCATCGAACACTCCACCGCTTTCGCCGAAGCCATGTCGGTGTTCCTTGTCCCGGCGGTTTCGGTCGGTGGAAGTAGAGGAAGCTAGGGGAGGTATCCCTTCGGGATATCCTGAAGGGATATCAAAGGTGTAGTGACAGAGTCGCTCGCGCCGATGCTCGGTGACGGCGATGATGAATGCAAGACAGGTTCATGACTGCTTTTTCAACTTTTCAACTCGAACCTTGAAAATCCCATTAGAATCACTGTCCCAATGAACTCCCTCGTAGCCTACAGCGCTCCGGGTCCGAGCGCTGGAGGAGACGACTCTTGAGGGCATTCAGAGACCAAGATTTATGACCGAGCATGTCGTCCCGCATCGCAGGCTTGAGTCATAGTTGAGTGCAGCAAGAGGGCATCTAGTATTTCTTGAGATTCTCACCTGGTGAGTTTGCCCCGGGGCGAAAGAACTGCCAGCCAACCAGTCCAACGCATCGCTCGCTCGCTCGATCCAAGTCCACAACTCCTCTGCTAGGGCCCAACGAATCAGAAAAAAGTCACGTCCACTTTGGTACCCCTCCTGCTGCTGCTGCTGCTTCCTCATGCGAGATGATTTCGTTCTGTTTATCGTGCAACGTCGTGCGGCGTCTTGATAACGTGCGGTGCTCCGTCATCCTGCGTCCTCAAGTGGTGACGACATGCATCGACAGAAAGCATGGAAAACGCGGATGAGCGGAATTTCCCAGCGGCGAGAGGAGCGCGGAAAGGTTTGATTCAAAATGAAAATGAACAGCGACAAACTCCCGAACTGATGATGAAGGAACGATGTTTTGGCATTAGATGGGCTTGAGTGAAGCAATGAAAGCGCAAACGACAGGGGAACCGAAAGAAGTGCCGCTAGGAGGCGGAGCAAAGATAACACTTGAACTTGAGGTTTCAGTCAGACTAATGATGGTCTTGGGCAACGGAGGCGAGTGTTGCCGGTTCGTCTTGGTATTCCACTCACTCTATCACTCGTTCCTCCGTGGAGTAAAGTAGCGTCGTTTTGTTGGAGTGACTCACCAGCAGATTGCGTCTTCCCACGTAGTGGGAGCGGGGAGACGAGGAGGGGGGCGGGGAGACGAGGTCCCCGGCTCCATCCATACTCGTGTTCCTTTTCCTCCATAATGAAACTTGTGTGCTCTTGCCCCTGTACGTTCGGTGGCCAGGTGGATGGGAAGACTGAGCGCTGTGAACGGCGGCGCCAATATGAAACGACAACGAACGAATCGCGTCATTCACGATGACCTCTAAGCGCAGGTCCTCGATAGAAGCGGCGAATCCGGATCAGAGAAGTTCGCGCATCATTTCAGCGTTCTAATTGGCAGAACTAATTGTTAGTGAGAGAGTGGGGCCTCGAAAGTTTTCACTTAGCAGGTGGTCAGGGGAGCGACGGCGGCGAGCATCAACATCATCAACACCTTGTGTAAACTCCGAGGACTCAGTACAGCTAGCAAGCATCGTTGAGGGGCGTTGCGGAGGTGTTTCTCTTGAAAAGTTTCTCGGTTTGAAATTGTTTTTTGTTCAAGATCCCCTCACTTTGGTCTCGTCAACCGACCGTTCGACCAACCGACTCATGGACTCGGTGTGGCTTTAGTTCTTTTCGCAGTGTCATGGAGCGGTTTAACGGTTGATTATAAAGCCGACGCTGCTGCTGCTGCTGCCGCCGATGTTGAGCTGCGCTTGGATTCGCTGCTGGCTAAGTAAATCCCTTCCCAATAATAAACTCAGGCCGTCGTTCTTTGTTTCATCGTCGCGTGTCTGTCTCCATAATAAATAAATATTGTACAGGCTTAGAGCTCGCTCGCTCTCCCTCTCTCTTTCATTCTCTGCCCGGCGCTCGTTGGTTCGTTCGTTTCGTCCAGGTCCCGTTCACTGTTCGCAAACCTAATCCTTCTGATCTCGTCTCGAAGCCTTCCGAAGCAACTCTGTGTACGCAACGGCTTGCAACACGATGACAACTACGACAATGAACGACGACCACTGGGACGACGACGACGACAACGAATCGAGGGGCCGACGCTTTTCACTCTCGGCTCAGTCACCATGCGGCGGAGGCGACGATTCCTCTGATCAGCGGAACCGCACCGAACAATAATAAGATTATTATTCCATTGATTGCGACTAAGCGTCTCAAGATTGGAAATCCTCGTTTTTCTTCTCTTCCCCCGCGTTCTCACAGGTCGCTGGTTTCGCGGCTGTTCCCGCGGGAAACGCGTTCAAGCCTTCCTCCTTTCATCGGCGTTCACCCGCTGATTCGGCGGCGGCGGCGGCGACGACGACAACGACGTGGAGGTACACGTGGGTTAGAGGTGAAGTCGATCCGTTCGAGAAATGCCCAATCGTAAATAACCGGAATGCTCTCTCGCGAGCTCTGTTTTTAGGACAACTCGAGGACGAGGTCTGTGTTTAGGGCAGCACATAATTGTCCCGGGGGCGGCCTGTTCATCATTCGAGTTTGAAACACTTTTCAAAAACGACTGCGAGTACAAGTGTTTGTGAAGTGCTGTTCGTTCGCCCCGAGGATCGTTGATTCGTTGAAGCACTGAGTGCTTTTTGATATAATTTAGCCCCCTTCGAAAACTTTCCCCGCCTCCATACTCCTCTCTCTGGTGGCATTCCCAAGGGTCTGGCCGGCTGGTTTCTTACTTGCTCTGCTGACTGGTTGGGCTCCCTAGCTGGCTCGCTCACTGACGGCTGTAGACTCCCCCCAGACGCTCAGCTGTTCCAGGGGGAGGGGGGGGGAAATCGTCGTCGTCGCCGCCCCACCACCACCACCACCATAACTGCAACCACCACCGTTGCAAACACCACCCCACTGGCGGGCGTTATAAAAAGCCCAGTTTGGCGGCCGGCTGTTCACGCTGTAGTCAGCATATGTTAACTCAACGGAGGAACACAGCACGGGGGCAAACTCACTTCTCGTCCTTTCGGTTTTTCTTCTTCTCCTGCCCCAAATGCCCGCTCCGGTCTCACTTTCTCAGACATGTCGTACGGGTAACGCGTTAGGGAGCGTTCCTGGGAAGCTCGTAGGTCTCGTTATTGGCTCAATGCTTTCACTCGAGCACGCGGCGCTGTTCACTCAATTTTGAAAAGAAAAACTATGTCATCGATGTTGCTAAGCTGTTGTTGTTGTTGCACGAGCAAGCCCGCGCCTCGCTCTCAGTGCAAGTCTATTCGATGCGGTTCAAAGTTTCGAATCTTCCGCCATGCTTGTTCCGCGTGTAAATGGTCCAGCCAGGCTGTGTATACTTTTCTCTGAACGTGGGAGATTCTGATCGAGAATAGCGAGGACAGAACGCGGATTCAAATCTCGAGAAACGGGAAACGCCGCTCAGGAGAGGTCCCGTCTTTCCCTCCGAAGTTCGCTTCGAGCGTTTTCAGAAAGCTCCGCGATGTCTTTTCCCTCGACAATACACAGAAGTTAAACGCACGAAAAGAGAGAATGAGAAAAGGCAAGAAATGGAACGACTTGAAGGCTAAGCCGGAAGGCGGAAAGCTCGTTCTCTTTTTTGTTTGGCTGCGGGCAGATGCGGATTCGGATATTCATTCTAGAGCTGCGCGAGAAGATAGTGAACGGAACGCCACATCGAGCAATAACTGACAATGAGTTTTTCCTCAAAATCTCGAAGGTGGCTCCGTCGAAGTCGCTAATGCAGCCTTCATGGAACAGAACTGCTCCTGAAGGTTGTTTCGAACGGGAGGCCGAACACGAGCGATCAAAAGCGACGACCAGCTTGTCGTCTCAATGCCTTAACCTAATTTGCCCAAAGTCGTCCCCCAGTGCCGGATTGGCATCGTAATCTATCACATCGTACAACACCCACCAGGAAACCTCCCCTTCTTCTCCTCAATCTCTCGGTCCTGGAGCTGCAATTCCTCCTGGTGGTTCTTCAATCCCGCCTCTCCTGCTTTCGATGTTCAGCAGAATGAAATAGAGGACAATGCAGCTATAGCGGCCAGTCGGCCAGGGGAGCGGTCGGGGAAGAAAGAACATTCAAATGAGGAATGGTCAGAGGCACGCCATGTTTGACCACTGATGAAACGCCGCGGTGAGGGGGTCGTCGTCGACATAGTCGTTGTCGGAGAACGTAGCCACCGCATGATTGCTTGTCGGGGCCGACAACAGGACCATGGAGCGAACATCAATCAACCCCATAGGTCCACCGTCGATTGTTTTGTTCGAATTCAAGGCGCTTTCCGAATTGCGAAGCGTGCTTCTGTGGAAACCTTGGCTGCATGACGATCGCGAAATTCTCTCCTAAATTGGGAAACAGTTCGTCCTCTAAAGGAATTTATCGAAAAGAACGAAATACGTTTTTCCAGTTGGTCGATTATAACGGTACAAACGTCCAGTTGCAAACGAAATTCCCGGAAAATTCTTTGCCACATTGGAAACCAGAAGACGAAACGTCTGATATCGAGAAGTCAATCGAAGTCATGTCATGCAGGAACTTGGACACATTCTAGGCGTTTCCAGAAACTAAATTCGAATATCTATCCGCGATATCTATTCTTCGAAACTCTCGAGGATTGCTTTCTTGGGTAACGCTGCATAGTTTTAAAAACTCGAATGGAAACTCGCTCGTGGGCTACACACAGCTCTAACAAAGTCGAAGTTGATCAACAAATGTCATCGTGGTGGTTGGTTCCTGATGAAAACTCGCTTTCTGGTTGCCGAGGAGCTCCTACATCGAGTTGAATGATCTGAAAGCGTTCCTGGACTCTCTCGGAGTGTGCTCACGGAACAAGCTGGAATCGATATGGGAGGAGGGTCGATTTAGATTTGGCAGAGTTGCTCGAAAACGCTCCCTGACGCCCTCGCTTCGAGACAGTCCTCACAATGAGGAATTATTCGCCGCCGAAAAAATATGATGCGCTTCCCAAGTCTTGAACTGTGGGACTCATTGATTCGATCGACAGACAGGTTCGCTGAGTGTGCTACCCCGTATGTGAACCTGCCAAATCTGTTCTTGTCTAAATTGCATTATGCTGTTTGTATCGACTGCATGCGAGTCGTTCGGTCGGTCGGTCGCCCGCTCACTCGCTGAGAGTGATAGTGTTCGCCTGTGTTGGTGTGAGTGTAGGAGACGTTGTGAGCGAGAGTTAGATGTGTGATTCATTCCGAGATGTTGTGACGGCCGGCCATAGAGCCGGCTGCTCAGTTCCATGGCCTAGGGAGATCCCGAAGGCGATAAGGACTATTTGGGCAGCGGAGGACATGTGACGGGTGTCCTGTTTCAGTGGAAGTGAAGCTCATTGGCCGGCCGGCCGGCCAGCGAAAGAACGAACGAGAGAGCTCTTTCGCAAGGCCTCCATTAGCCATTTCGGACGACTATACCGACAGACCGATGAACAAGCAAGTCGACGAACGGGCGTGAGCTTTGTTGTCGGTATCAGAGTCACTGTTGGGGAGATTCCGGCAGTGCAACTCTTCCCCAAACATCCTCCCACGATGAGGCGTCTCCGGTTCCATTGTGCAGACCCGTAATTTTCGTCTTGGGAACAGCGCCCGCAGACTCTGCGATTGCGAGTCGTATTCATTTGTCGAAATGACTCCTTCTCGAGCGTTTTCCAAATCTGTTTCAGAGCACTCTCCGCGGGAAATCGCGAAAAATACCCGAGCTTTCCGTTGTTTTGTCTCAACATCCGTTCAATTCTGTTCTCCAACGAACGTTTTCAAAATTTTCCGGCGAAACGAGTCCCCGAACTCGACATTAGTTCCGAATTCCTCCCTCGGAACCGTTTGTCGCTTGATATTGAGTTATTATCGACAACGTTGGATAATTACTATGCGTACTTGCACGCGACTTGGTCGGAGAACGCGGCCGTGGGTGTCTGGGTATCCGTAGCTCGGTGTGCATGTACGAACCGCCGATGAGATAATATCTACCATTGCGATAAGCGGCTGCCGGTCCTCCTCTTTCTCCTCCTCTTCCGCGGGGCATAAATTAGAGTGTCTAATCTGCACAACCCACATCATACTAGGTTCATACGAATCGTGCTTGGCAATTTCCTGTCTACTCGTTGTATGTCGAATGTGGCCGACATTGTTCAAATGCTAGATTCCACGTCCGTCCACCAAGCCTTTCAAGCATTGTATGTATACAGCGCGCAACTCCACGATCAAAGCAGCCCTTTCAGCAACCGAAGTTTGCTCGGTCAGCGAAAGAATCCGCGGGGCTTCGGTGAACTTCATCAAAACTTCTCTCAAACCAGCGGAAAGTGAGGTGATACCAACTCTCGGGTAATTTTCCGAAGTTCCACTTGATGCAACACCTCGATGTTCACAGCGTTGTAAAGAGGAAAACCGTTGCTCCGATTCGCTTCGTGGAGTTCCTGGTGGCGGCGGCGATGATGATGATGTTAGCGGACAAGAGTTTAGGAGTTCTCGGGCTTGCATACTGTTCGCTTTAATAGGGCCATAATGAAACGACGGTGTTGCGCAATAAATAACGGCATCGTCAGGATGATGACCATCATTGGCCGAGCAGCCCCGTGACTGCGCAATCGTCTGCCACGCAAGGGTTTCTCCGCAGACAGCAGTCGGTTGACAAACCTCGGTTTCAACACCGAGACAGAATATGTCGGCATCCGAAACTGTAGTTCTGTCGCTTTGACAAACGTTCCTCGCTCAAAACGCAATCCCATCCACGACGCCGACGCGGGGCGAAACAATTGGAGCACGCGTGGGTAAATCACAAAGTCATACATATATCTCCCGCGTCTCGTTTTTAGAAACCTCGGTATCACGTTAGTTCCAATGCTCGGATTTTTAAAAAAAATAGCGAAATCGATCCATGTTTATTCTTCGCGAATGTCGATGAAGAGGATTCGCTGGAGATTTGCGAATTGGAGCGTTTCGACAGCGAGAAGTCGTTTTGTTCCATTTCTCTGGGTTTTCGTGAGATTCGGCAACGAGCGAGAATTCCATAGCAGCGTCAGGACGGTTCACAAAGGAAGCCCCCGGCCGGCGTCCTTTCGCTCGCCAGGTGGGGAGGTAAGGGTAAGGGAGCGCGTGGGGAGCAGGGCCAGGAACGGCTAGGGGCATTCGGGTACTCTTGCTGTCCCTGTTCGTTCGTTCGAAAGAGAAAGTCGGGACTCCCTTCTTATTATCAATCCCTCCAACAGCGGCAGCGGCTATGGAACCAACTTCGCCATACTCTTCTCCGACTCATCCTCTCTATGGCATCGCGAAGTTCTTTAATCTGGGTTTGTTTTTTTGAAACAAAGAGGGAGAAACCCAACAACTCCTTCGTTCTAACGATCCTCATGTACGGTACTTGTGTTTCCAAGATTCTTTGACCGCTACGTCAATCTGACTGAGATTAAAGTAGAATCCCTCCACCGAATTGAAACTAAGAGACAGAAGAAAAGTCGTTGAGCTTGAGCTCGTGTCTGGGAGCGCGCCTCTGAACAGAGACTTTCGTGTTTTGGGTGATTTTCGAAGAGCTAAGTTGGAACGACGCTCGCAAATTAGTGGTAGATCTAGAGGAACCAGAAGAAGGCTGAGATTCAAGAGAAGGAGAGGAACTAAACGACAGCGAAAGTCCGTCAGACTCGACAAGCCGGGGTTCGTTCAGAACAGTCCTCTGTGTGTTTTGCTTGGCAAGACAGACAGCCGGATGAGCCGTCACTCCCGCAGCAGCAGCAGCAGCACGATCATCATCAGAAGCATCTTTTGCTACAGCCTCTCATCCCGACAAACGACTGGGAAATCGAGAGAAACCGAGAGAGCTGTTACTAGAAGAGAACAGAAGCCGTTTGTCATTCGAACCAGGCAAGCATTCCAGTGGACAACAAAGGCCAGAGACAGTGCGCAGCTCTTTTCGGAAACTTTCGGATAATATGGAAATGATTTCCGTGAATTCCACAACCTGAACGTTCAGTTAGTCGACCGAGGTCGATATTTATTTCTATTGCCCAATATGAAAATGTGTATTTCTAGAAAAGTGAGTTATTCTCGTTTTTTTCTCCCTGAGCTACATATCTCGCTTGTGAGATGTTGAGTCGCTCTCAGCTGGATGGACGGAGAGGAGCAAACACTTGATGAAACATGACTATAAACATCAATGAACGCTGGGCTGAATGTTCCGCGGACTCGTTTCAGGTCTCCGAGGCTGTGTCTAATCCTTGCGAGCATCCATGTTGCTTGTCTTGCTCAATAGCACTGTTCGAAGGCTGAACGGCCGCTTTCATGGGTGGTGTCTTCGGCTACCGCTCGGGAAACGGAGCAAAGAAGCTCGAATCTTGTTTTGCTCGACAATAAATCTCAGTGTTTGGGCTCTGCGGACGAATGAGCGAGCGGAAGGAAGGAAGGAAGGAAGAGAGCAGCGAGCGTAAATTTATCCGCCGTTTCATTTTTTGTTTATTGTATCCTTGTTTCGTAATGCGCGTATTACCCAATGGCTGGTCGGCACACGACGGAGACGACGACGATCATGATGCCAGCAACGAATCGGGATCGAATGGCCGAATAACGAGACTGGTTCAGCGATTTACGCGACGATATAAAATATCACGAGAGGAAAACGTTGAGCGGCCGATCGCCGCCGTGAGCCTAGTTAACAGATCCGAATTGTGATCAGCGATATTTCCTTCCTTTTCCGAGACAGCGGAGGATATTTGCTTCGATCTCCTTAAATTTTTCCATTAACCTGACATGGCACTTTAAACGACCCTGGGGCCTGTCGGGGTGTCGGTGGTCCTGGAACGATTGAGACAAACGGCGTTCGACCTCAATGCGCTCAATTCCCTCGAGTAAATAAATTCTTGGAAAATCTTCGTCTCGTGACAGTGTCCTGGGACCTCGGTGAAATCACAGGCCCGATCTCGACGAATTCTTCTCGTGGTCCGATAATCCTTCCAGAATGAGTAATCCCCCCCACTCCCCTACCCCCCACAATTAGTCCAATCCGATGCAAAGCGTGTACCTCATGATGGATCACGTTTTTCTTTCTCTCTGCCGTCGTGAGATGAATGAACGAACGACGAAAACGAGCGATTAGGAAGTTTAGCTCTCTGTCTGAGAGTCAAGCAGCCAACTGAAAGCACCCGAATGCGCGCGCGCGCGAGCGAGCGCTTACACACGACAAAGCCGGGGGCCTCTGATGCTTTAACCTCTACTCTTGACAGACTACCGATCTCAATGTGTGTTCCTTAAAGGGACGGACGCTTCGCCTAATGACACGTTCCGATTTCACGCACAGCGACTATTCCACACGTGACACTGAATCAAATGAACGCCCGTCACGCCCTCGAACGATTTTCGCACTTTAAAGGACCGCGCTCCGCTCCAGGAAGCGTTTCGGCGACTCGCACCCGACAGAAGCGTGCCAAACCTAAACATTAGACTAATATTCAAGTGAAAGGATGTCTCTCGCGTGGAGTCGGCTCCGCTGGTGATGAGTTCGCGAAAATTTTTAGTGGCCTGAGGGACTTCCAGGCCGCCGTTGAGAATCCATTTCGAGAGTTCAAACCTTCGGATCCGTGATTTTGGAAGATTTCGCGTAGAGCGACGCATCTAACGTAACGTTGCAGAGTTTGCCGACGGTTCTCTGAAAGCCGCTTGAACAAAGTCAAGTTGATCCTGATCCTCTCTCGAAGATTAAGTTGTCAGGCTGAAATTTCTCCGTGCAGGGTTCCAAGCCGCGTTTGACCGTCCCCGCCGTGTTCTATTAGGTGGAGCTTTTGTCACAAAACACGAACCTCGACCGAGTCGGCTAACTTTCTTGTGAGCTCAATCTTTGACGAAGATCGCCGTGACCGATGGAAGAATTGCCTGCCCCGTCGAACCTCACTCTTTACCTCGAAACTTTCCTTTCTCCCAAAGAAGCCTCGAAGAGAAGCCCGGCGGGACAGCCCGAGATTAGGAAGCGACGGGATAATATTTTTAGAGGTTCGTCTCTGGTAAACTCTAACTCAGTTATGACGGGGCGAAGAAGAAAGAGCGAATCGGAACCGCGGTTTTTTCCTTAATGATGACTGCTTTTCCAGAAAACCAGAAATGTTTCTCTCTTTGCCACGAACTGTTCGATTGCTGCCCGGAGCATCGGTCCCTCGTGCGTAAACCATCACGGCAGCAACGATCCAGAGACAAATAAATCAATTCGGGTCCGAGTGGTCCAGATACGCCAAGAAACTCGTTGATCCGATGTGATGTCGACATGTCTGCTCTTCCTTTTCCTCTTCTTGTTGCTCGTTGTTTCTCCGACCAGGGCCCCTGTATCCACACACGGTGACATCTGTGGATAGAGGCAATAGCCGCCGCCGCTGCTACTCCTGTTGTTGTTCATGCTGTTGTTGTTGTTGTTGTTGTTGGTAGCGCCGCTACTGCTGTTATTAGTCGGAGCAGCCGTGGCTCGGTGCCAATCGGCGGAGCGGGTTGTCTCAATGGCTTTGTTAGCCGGAGCCACAGTCCTTAGTTAGGGATTGCCTGAAGGCGACGCGACGAACTCCTTGATTGTGACTGGACTATGTTTACATAGGCTGGCTATTGAGTTAGAAGGGGCGTTGGCTTCGTTTGCTCTTCGGGAGCTCCAGACAAACATTTCCCGATGAGCTCGCAAAGCTTAAAATCCCCCATCGATCACCAAATGCTCTCGATACCTTCGGGCTCGCGCGGGAACTTCCGTTCTAAACGACCTCCTCCAAACAACTTTCACTCGAAATCGGAATTCCCAAGTTGTTTCGAATGTTCCTTTAGATAATTAACGAAAAATCTCTAGTTTGAATGCAAATGTGACCCCTTCTTCTGGGATTCGTTCTCACTTGGAACAGCAAATACTTGAGATGAAGGATTGAGCAAGCAAGAAGTGCTTGAGCCTTTCGGAAACTGAGGTTTTGTGGAAAACTCGATTCGAAATCCAAGTGGATGAATAACGTGGAGATTCTCTTCCTCTTTCCAGCGGAGCCAGACGATGTGCCAAAGATCTCGGAGCATCCGTCTGACGTCGTGGCGCTACGGGACGATCCCGCCCAACTGAACTGTGGGGCCGACGGCGCCACCCAGGTCCAATGGTTCCACAAAGGAAAACTCGTTCGGAACAAAGGGGGTCGGACAACGTCGCCTCTGGGAGTTTTGTTTTTCCTCTCGGTTTCGCATGCGGACACCGGCGTCTATTGGTGCGAGGTCTCGAATTCCAGAGGAACGACGCGGAGTCGCAACGCAACTCTCAATATCGCATGTGAGTACAATCTGGCCGCGTCTCTCAAGTCGCTCCAAACTCATGTGCTCATAGAGTGCTCTCCGAAGACTCGGTTTTGTCCTTTATCCTTTTATGTCGGCACATCGGCAAAGCAGCAGGAGGAGAGCAAATCATTGATGAAGTTTGCGCAGCAACTCGGCCAATGACATTAACGTCCACTCGCTCTTCCTTTGCCCTCCTCTTACAAGGACTTACTGATGAACCGCTGCATATCCTGTTTGCCGTCGCGATTCTTGCAACGACTGAGAGAGCATTTCATTGGGAGATTAGGTTAAGCTAATCTGACTCACTTCGTTTTTCCACCCTTCTGCAGATCTGCGTGAGGAGTTCAAGGTGACTCCGCAGGATACTGGAGTGGCTGTTGGGGACACGGTGGTTCTCGAGTGCGATCCTCCAGCGGGGCTCCCACGACCCGAAGTTCAATGGCTTAAAGAGGGCCAACCCGTGAGTACCTAGCTGTAATGATTTTTTCTCCGCCGTCAGCGAGGACTTGAACCGAAAACCGGAATCTAGAAAAGCTCTTGTTCCGGAATCCGGCGACCAGGAACAGAATTCATTCGATCGGAGGTCGTTCCAAGGTGGCTTCGAGCCCACGATCGAACGTCCGGGACGAGGACGTAGTACACACAATGGGATCAAGGAGAACTGATGGGAAATTTGAACGATCCGGGTCAAGTCGGACGGCTCGAGACCGATTTCTTGAGATTCTCTCTCGCCACGACTTCCCAAAAAGAATTCCCCACGGAGCTCTTTGATTCGGACGAACAGGAAACATTCGAAATAAAAGCCTCGGTTCGCTTCGGTTTTGGTGCCGCCGCGTCAGTCGACTTCGTCGGCGGTCGGTCGGTCGCTGGCTTCTCCCCGTCTGTTTCCTTCTTCCCGAACTTCCCTAGAGACGCCACGCCGTTTGTGGCTTCGTTTCGTTTTATGCCCTTTCTGAATTTGGTTGTTCTTTGTTGTTCTCGGATTGGATTTCCTCGTTTTCGACTGTTTGAAATCGGCCACGGAGGAAGATATCACAAGCGTTTCCCTCCATCGCTTCCGGCTCCTTCCCTCTCCTCTCGGTGCTATCGCCTTCTCCTCGAACCCTTCCACGTCACCGACAAACAGAGTTGCGACTGGCACTGGAATAGCCAACGAAGCAGCACACGACTAATGACGAAAAACCAAACCGAAAAACGGGATGAGGGCAAGAGAAACGGAAAAGTCACGATTCGATGGGAGGAAGGGGAACGCGGCGGCTCTCGAGGGAAGGAAATTCGGATCTCTCGTTACTCTCGTTCGAAAGTCGGAGCCCCAGAAGAGAAGTGGCGGGAGAAAAATATTCAAAACAATCGTCCTGACCTCTCGAATCCGAGGTCCCGCTCAATTATCATATCAAATTACGGCGATCTCTCCCGTTTCTGTGATTAATTCGACTCGTTTCCAGGTCAACGTGGGTTCGGGTCGGAGTCGGATAAGGTTCGCGGACAATTCTGGTAATCTAGTCATTCAGGATGTCCGCTCGGCGGACCAAGGCAGCTACGTGTGCAAGGCCGAAAACATGGTCGGAATTCGAGAAACGCCCGCCGCACGCGTTCGAGTTCATAGTGAGTAGGGTTGGCGCCGCAGTTTTTTTTTTCGTTGTGGATTGTTGTGTAGCAGCTCTGACTGTGCTCGAGAGTCGTCCAGGTCGCTTCGAGTCGGAGATCGATGGCTGACCATCAACTAACGTAGCAAAACGAGCGGAGAAGTGTCTAGCCGCACGCAGGCCATGCTTTATCGGCGGTAACGAATGCACGCCGAGTTGTACTCGGATTCGGTCCGACGTGCCGCGAGGCCACGCTCTCTGACCGAGCTGGCAGCGAGTTCTCTAAATGGCTCTAATCCGTCTCTGCAGGCGCCCCCTTCTTCGTGGTTCGGCCAGAGGACACGACGGTCGTTGCGTACGACAACGACGTCAGATTGGACTGCAGTGCAGGTGGCGAACCCAGTCCCGTGATTCGGTGGAAACGGCGCGAAGGCGAGCCGGCCCAGCTTTCGACAGGAGAACGCGTCAAGGTCACCGAGGGAGCTTCGACCACGAACCGATCGTCGTCTTCGCTCGAGATCCTGAATGTGGTTCCTGAGGATGAAGGAGACTACGTCTGCGAGGCCGAGAATCCTGCGGACACAATCAGCGCTACCGCCAGAGTCACCGTTCACGGTAAAAAGCCCAAATCCGAAAACCTCGTCTGGAACCTTCGAGAACCTCCATACAGAGTTAACATGATTTCATCGACAGCTCGACCTGTGTTCCTGGTGCGGCCGCAAGACCAGAAAACGAGTCTCAACGGTGTCGTGAATTTCCAATGTATGGCCACCGGAAGCCCAAAACCGAACATTTACTGGACCAAAGAAGGAAACCAAGCGAACCTCATGTTCCCTAACAACACCTACGGAAGAATCCAAATCGATCACTCGGGCGTGTTGAGCATCGCCGGTGTCAAGAAAGAGGACGAGGGCTTCTATGTCTGTTCGGCGCTTTCAGCGATCGGTGAGTTGAAATCTCTCGAGGCGATGTCCTTTGAACTCGCAATCAGAAACCGGTCCCAATGAAACTAATGTAGCTTTGCCGCTGCTAAAAATGGAGTCAGCTCGCATGCGGGTCTCTTTAGGAGGCGTGCTCTACTTCACGAAGTGGAGGCACGTGCCTTCTTCGATCGTAATTCGTTACGTTTATGATATGCAGGATCAATTATGACGAAAGGTCAGCTGGAAGTCACAACGTTGGGCGATCTTCCTCCTCCGCTGATCGAAGTTGGTCCGATGAACCAAACAATCCCCGAAGGCCAGCCCGTCACCCTGCCGTGTGAGGTGTCGGGGGTTCCGACTCCTGAGGTGCAGTGGCATTTTAATAAAGATCTCCTCGATGAGGAGGATGAAGACAGGATAACGATCGATAGTCAGGGCACACTGACGATCCAAGGTGGGTTTTGATCGATTCGTGTTATCTTTTCGAGACACGAAGGAGGACGGATATTTCAATGGAAAATCGAAGACTCCGCTTGAAAAACTCAGTTTTTTTCCTTTGACAGATCTCCGCTTTGAGGACAGCGGCATCTATACCTGCGTGGCGTCGAGTGAGAGCGGGGAAACTCGTCAGGCGGCGGCGCTGAACGTCGCATGTGAGTATTTCGAAGCTCACGAGTCAGGACTGTTCTCCGAGCCGCATCTTCATCAATTACGAGTTTTCCCTTGAATTTCAGCCGTCCACGATCCGAACGTCGCGTTTTCTCGAGCTCCGTCGCCTGCGCTTTTACCATCCGCACCGTCTAAACCTCGAACCATGAACGTGAGCGATACATCAGTGACACTGGCGTGGGACAGGCCACAGGATGAGTCGATGGGCGGCTTCCACAAAATCAAAGCGTACACGATAGAGTACTTCAGCGCCGATCTGCAATCTGGATGGGTGACAGTGGCGAACAGGATCGGTTCCGAAATGTACACCGTGACCAGTTTGAAACCCGAGACCAGATACGTTTTCCTAATCCGGGCAGAGAACGCTCTCGGAACTGGGAGGCCGTCGGAGCTGTCAAAGGTCATCAAGACCCTCGGCAGCCGCACGGTCGGAGCTCCCGATCACTACCTTTCTCGGGCCCGAACCCAGCTCAGCATCACCGAGGTTCGTGGAGAATCCGAGCTTTGCCTCTGCAGCGTTCCTTGCTTCGAAGAAATCAGAATCTTAAGCGAGAAATCGCCCAAATTTCAGGTGAATCTCCGGAGCGTCAAAGCCGTCAACTCCACGTCGGTCAGTCTCGAGTGGAGCGTGGCTGGCGACAAAGACTTCATCGAGGGCTACTACATCCGCTTCAAGGACATGGGCGGCAGCACCAACAAGTACAACATGGTGACCGCGTGGGGAAGCAAAGTGTCCCGCTACGTTCTCAAAGACCTTAAGAAGTTTACAAAGTACGAAGTATTCTTAGTGCCATTCTACAAGAATGTGGAAGGGCCTCCGAGCAACACGCGGGCAGCAACAACGCTCGAAGATGGTAAGTGTGGAACGACATTCCAACATTAGTTGTGCTGTGTCGGTCAACACGTGGCTCGGAAATCGTAGCAATCACTGTTTCCACATCCACAGTTCCCTCCGCGCCTGTCAACGAGATCTCCGTCAATGTTGTGAACATTAGTAGCGTCTGGGTACAGTGGAAACCGCCCCCGAGCCAACATCGCAACGGAATCTTGTTGGGCTATAAGTTGCTGCTGCTCGGCGCCATCGAGACCATGAACCAGAACGTCCTGACCAACGCGACACACTACGTGTTCAACAACCTCATCGAGGCCATGCGCTACAAACTTCAAGTGCTGCCGTTCACTGCGGTCGGCGACGGTCCGCCGAGTCATTTCGTCGACTTCTCAACTGACGAACTGTCCCAGCCGGTGGCGATCAACAGTCCCTTCATCCACGAGCGGTGGTTCATATTTATGCTGAGCTTCATCTTCTGTTTTCTGTTGATCACCATCGGTATCCTGCTCTACCTTTGCCGGCGACAGCACGCTCTCAAAACTACGGTTTCAGCGGTGCCGGTCACTAAAGGTGCTGATCTCAAGTGAGTTCCGAATCACCCCGCTTCCATCGGTTCAGCTTGTGCGCGTGCCCGCTTGTCGACAGATAGAGAGAAGAAGAAAACAAAAAACTACTAAAAAAAAAGAGAAAAGAAAACCAAAATGAAGGAAGGAGGAAACGAAAAACAAAACAAAACAAAGGGAGAGAGCGAAATTCGAAATGAAAAAAAAAAAGAAAACGAAAAACTAGAGAAAGAAAGAAAAATGATCTGAGAATAGAACGAAAAACAAAGCGAAGGGAAAGGGCGAAAAACAAAATAAAGGGAGAGAACGAAAATCAAAACAAAGGAAGAGAACGAAGAGCAAAATGGAGCAACCAATACGGAAGGCAATAGAAGCCGGGCGCGAGCCGAAAACTCATTCACTGAGACTTCTGGGAACGGAATTAGGTCGGCCGTGATCGATGCTGATTTGAACTAACCAACGATTGAATGTGTTTTTTAGTAACTGTTTCGCAACCTTGACTCACCCGGTGAACGATAACTGGACTGGAATTAACAGCTACACAGAGAATAACAAAACCGTCTACGAGAACAAGCTCAGCGCTCTCGACGGAATCGACTACTGCGCGTAAGTTTCGCTTGCATCCGCATGCATCTTCTGCTTTGAATGTTCCGCTCGGTTGGTCTGTTCGAATGAAGACTTCTCGAACGGGGTCCTAAAACGCTCCGTTTGTTGAATTTTCAGCGAGTATGCACTGCCAGACGTGAAGGAAAGCGAATACGCTGAAGTCGGCCAGAACCTCAACACGTTCGGCAAGCGAGTTGTTTACCAACAGCAAACACCGGAGCCCTATGCGTCAACAACTCTAGTCGCTCCCCTGGACTACGCCTCGAGAACTGGCAACGGAGTAACAATCAAGTCTCTGGCGGCGGCGAGGGCTTCGGTGACTAGATATTCTAACACGATGGGACCCCAAGCTCCTCATGAGCTCGATAACCTTCTTCAGGCGAACAGTACAAGCGTTAACAGTAGCTCAGGTGATTCAGCGAGTTTCGGTCGTCGTAGCGGACTGAGCGGCGGTTCTCACACGGAGTGCAGTAGCTGCGCGGGCGTCAATCACCTGGAGGACGAGTGCGACGAGCCAATCTACAACACGGTTCCCGACGAACTCGATCCATTCGAGAGGAACTTCAGCTGCCAACGACAAAGGGTTGACAAGAAGTTGAAGATAAAGAACTGCAATTTCAACTCGTTACAACACATGGACGACAGCATCACCGTGCCGTCGTACAGCAAGTCTTTGTGTTCGCCTTCGACACCTGCAGCGAGTCGTAGAAGCAGCGCTAGCACCCGAGCGCAGCTGTAAGTGACATCGAGAGCGTGGTTTACAATGCCAACTTTAGCAATAAAAAGAAATATCGCAGATTCAGGTTGACGAGACCACGCGAATACGACGATGCATTTAGGGACGGATCGACGACATCCGAGCTACAAGAATCGAAAACGATTTTCGGAGCAAAACAGACAACATATCAAAAGCGAGTCGCGGCCTCAGATGTCACCGTCCGCGACGAGGGTCGAAAGCGATTCATGTTTCTATTCCTCGATCGAAAACGTGTCAACGAGCCTGATGTCTTCATGATGCCTAGGATGGGCCCGAGCTCGGACCTCGGAAACCTTTCGAAAAGACGAATATTTGGGCGCGTCTGAGCGAGTGTGGAGAGCCGATGTTTCCTATGACAAGAGGATCATCGGCTTTCCTGAGCGAATATGTGGTGCCTAGTCAGGGGAAGTCGAAGAAACCGAGAATTGAACAAAAAACGGACCTTGGAAGTTGTGTATCTGAAAGAGAAGCGAAGGCGAATCTCAGTGACTAATCAAAGGAACATGTACATATCCGAATGGTAGTGAGCACAGCGTCAGTCAGGGATTTCTGAAATCTTTGCTGTGTGTACAGTGAGTGTAAATAGTCTTTAGGTCAGAGCAGGACTGTAGTTTGCGATACAGCGGACAGTCTTCGAATTTCCTGTTGATCAGAGAATCCTGGGACACCGAGCAAAGAAGAGGACGAGATGAGCGCATAAGCTAGAGCAACTCAGGAATGGTTTGGGAGGAATGTGGAAGAAACGGAAAACAAAAGATAGAATTGTAAGTGACACATCGATTATCATGATCCAGAATTGATCGAAATTGCACAGGAGCTCCCGTGGTCCACCGTTGACATCGAGATCTGGAGGAATCCTAAAATTGACGAATGATAATTGACATCACAATCAGTTGAGCCGGATAACTGTCTTGAAAAATGGAACGCATCGCGTTCAGCGAACACCGCGTGCGTGAATACGAGTCACAGAGAGATACGAGAGTCAGGAGAAGACGCCTTGCGTGAATGGATTATCAATACTATACGAACAGCCTGTGATAATATCCAATGAATGTGCATTCGGACCGAATGCGCCTCACAACCACTGTAACGATCAGGATAATGATCGGCGTAGATGTAACAACCGAGAACGAGGAGTAGTGTTATAATAAGTGATTAATAATTGTCATGTAAATAAAAGATTTTGATACCGAACTTAAAAAATGTCCATGTTTGCCAATGCTTTAAATCTATTCCAGATTTCAATCCTGAGTGTTCTGATGCAGTAGGTCCTGGAAATCTGGAAAGCTGATGAGCGTGATGTTCGCTTCGATACGTTCTCTTTTTTTCTCGCATGGTTCTTGGTTTTCAGAAATGCGAAGAGTCTCTATTGCCGCAATGACATGACTCCAAGCGACTTGTCGATTCTAAGATGTCTTTCCGTACTTAATTTTAAGAAATGAAAGTTCAACAATCCAGGAGACCAGAAGGTGGACACGTTCTCCAAGCTCGCGGCAGAAAGTATGTGACCCTCCTGGAAAACAATTCATACGTAGGAGGAATCAAAATTTCTGTTCCATCAATTGAAGCATTTGTGCTGCTCCGAGCGAAATCTAACGACGACAAAAACTTGTCAACATCCGTCGCCAGAAATAGCGTCGAACAGAACCAGAAACAGGTCGAACAATACTCGTTCTCACGCAGATCATTGATAAATAAGCTTGAAGCCTTGAGGCAACCGACCACTTCTCGAAATGGAAGCAGATGCGAAATCAGGGTTTTGGAACGAAGTCAAAAGATTGGGAAGCATCCACGGCGGAGTGTTTCGAAATTCGCTCGTTGCGAATACCGCTCTCGGCTTCCCTCGAATGCTTCGAACTCGACCGGAGTTATATCGTGGCTTGTTATGAAAAAGGCTTGAACTTATCGTAATCGCGGCAGAGCTTCATGTGTTCGGTGGACGGGAATCGCGGAATTCTCTAATTGGATTTCAACAGGGCCCTCGTCGCAGCTTCTCAGGAGGGAGCCGAGAGACGTTTCGGCGGACAGGGAAATGGTTCGATAGAGAGACAGAGACTGGGGGGCATGGACGGACGAGCGAATGGACGAACTGATGGACTTACCGACCGACCGACCGACCGACAGCAGCCAATCTCTAAAAACTCGGTCGACCCCACTCGAAGCCGCAGCGGTCCCGTTTTCTATCTGGATCTCGATCTCTTCATTCATCTACGTTCGACAGTTGAGCACCGTGTCGGTGGTCGTCTGCTCGCTCGGCACAGTTTAATTAATACGTCGTCGTAGTCGTTGTAAAAGTTGTCGTAGTCGTCGATGGTCAACACCCGTCAGCGCTGCTCGGAGACGACCCACGGTCAAGTCAATTGATTCCGCGGAGCGATCGCGAAGCTTCGATACAGGTGATTGAACTCAGCTCTGGCTTCATAAGGATTGTCTATAGGCAACCTAGACGCCTCGAAGCAGTGAACACTAAAGACTAAAGTGTGGAAACGAGTCGAACAAATGGAGAAGGTCCAGGAGAAGGAGTCCAAGTCTCTTTGATCGAAGAGTTGTGGACCAGATGGCGAGAGCGAGGTGGAAGGACTTTCGGATCTTGAATCGAAGGAATCGTCACACGATGATCAGCGATGACGTTGACCCGTGCAAGTCTCCTCCAGAATGCATATAATATGAAAGCTGTTGTTGGCGCGTAGCAGCAGGAAACCGTTTCATCACAACTGCGTCGAGGTGGCACTGCGCTCGGCCGGTGAAGCGAAAGCTGGAAGGAACTAACCGTGTGCAACGTTCACGCAGCCATGAGCTGTTAATTCTGTACAGGTAAACTTAACGTCTCATTTCCCACCGGGTAGCGACTCCATACACGAGAGTTGCGATGTCATATACTCGAGTGCTCTGTTCCGGGCTCTACGGAATCGTAAATCATTGTACGGCTATTACGAAGAATTATTGCCATACCGTGATCTCATCTAATGTCTAATGATGGCTCGCCGCTCAACTTTCCGTATGGCGGCAGCGTCCGTAGGGCCGCCCGCCCGTCTTCTCGCTCGTTGATTCATTCATGGAATCCTCTTGGCAGTGTTTGTGCACCAGTGGCAAATCCGTTAGGTACACCCGGCGACTCGGCCCATGGCTTGCTGCTGCTTCTTCTGCCGCCGCGCCGCCGGGTGGCAAGCTGAGGCCCCGGGTGTGAGTCCGGGGCGAATCGGGAGCGCCGCGGCAGACGAACTGGGCCTTAAATCAACGGGGATTACGTCCTCTTCTCTGTTCGTTGGCGCTTCTTCTCTTTCTTGCTCTCCTAGCTGCCGGTGGCAATTTTTGGCTTTTCTCTTCTCACGCACGCAACGAGATTTCGTCGGGCCGCACGCTCCATCCGATGATACGCCGGCGACGGAAACAGCGATATTATGCAAGTCGCACAGCTTCGCAGATAATGCAAGTCCACATTCGCAACTCTGATCCGGAGTTATTGGCTTTCCCCGAGAACTTATTTCCTCACTACGGAGCCCGATTGGGAAACCTTGCAGGTATTCCGCCGAGAGACGACCTTCATACGCAGAAGTTCGTAGAACGTTTCGAGAAGCTTGTCGAGTCGCGCGATTCGTTCTCTTGATGCGAAAATAGCAATGGTTGATGGTATCAAACGATAAATCGTAAAGTAGACGAAGACAGTCCCCGGGGCATCTACATAGCTGAAGAGAGGAATAATCTGACTCATCCTTCTTTATGGCTCAGATGCCCCAGGAGAACGGGGACGTGGGACCAGGACGACGGCGAGTTTCTCTTCTGTTTTTGTTTCGATTGCAGTCCCTCCTCGCTCCGTATTCTCACGAGCTCGACCTGCACCATGCTGGGATTCGAATCGAGACAGAAACAGCTTACACCTCTCTCGTCCGAAGCTCCACGAATCCGGACTAGTGTTTGGATCCTAATGGAAATCGGATCCGAATTCCGTGACTTCTAGGATTGCAATGCGCAGTTGTCTCTTTCAGGAGGAGTTGCCCACCGGGTGTCCGACATCGTCGCCGTAGGTGGTCAGTATGCAAAATGTCGTCCGGACCGAAACAAAATGAAACCATTTGTAGCTCAAGTGGAGCCCACCCTGGAGTCCGGTTGGTTGCGTAGGTCCCTTCTACCGCCCACTAGCCCGCTGTCCCGCGGAGGCTCATTTGCAAAAGTGGGTCGTGGTCGCATTTAATAAATGACTGACACCAACAACAGCAGCGGCAGCAAGATCCGACGACGGCAGCGGACAGAGGGACAGACAAACTGATAGATAGATAGATAAATATGTAGAACGAGAGAATAAACTGAAGGAGCCCGTGCAGCACGTGGGGGCAAACAAATGCAGGAATGCGGATGAAGTGAACTGTGATTCTCGATCCGCCGGCATTTCTGTTCTCGAGAGGTTCCAATCAGGCGGGTTCCAGTTTTCTGCGGCGATCCCGCTTCTTTGGGGTCGTTCAGTGTTGAACTTCCCGTTTCCTTAACCTCGAAACTCATGAAATTTCACTTCGTTGCGTTTCGAGACCGGAAAACGCTCTTTGGAAGGAATTCCAATCCGAGACTCGCAGATTCGCTCAAATCGCTCTCTGGAATTCCGTGGAAAAGTCGCGTGCTGCGCGATGGCTCTCTCGGAATTCCTGAGGAATTACGAGGGATTCATTTTCCTCGAGGGAACGAGCTCTTGAACCTCGCCGAGCGCTCACTTGAACCTCGTCGGGAGTCGGGAAAAGGGAACGAATCAGTGTCGTCGGCGATTACGAAATCTTAATTCTTGAAATTGAATTTTTCCCAGGATACGTACACAGGGCGAGTGTCGCCGCGAGTCGTGAGTAGCTCTGAGAAACGTCCATTTTCGCCTGAGTGACTCTAGATAGCATGAGCTCTGGGCTCGCTACATACCTCGCCGGCTAATCAGCCACTTACGAAGACGACGGTCGACGGCATCTTTCGTACCTGGTGTCGAGCCAGCGAGCGACCGACCGACCGACCGACCGAGAATGAGCGGGTACGAGCGCAGTTCGCAAAGTGATTAATTTCCTTCAAGAGCGTTCCTACCTGGACTCGACAGAGGAAGCTCAGGAGCACGATGAGGTATTGAGGGAGAACGATCAGGAGAACAGGGTGAACAATGTTGCACGATCTCTAATTGAATATTCGTCCACTCAAGCAAACATGAAACGACGATTCGCGATTTTGTTGTGCAAGTCGGCGTTTTTAACGATGCGAGCAAGCGGAAGTTGGATTCGTCGGACGGCGAGTAAAAAACAAACGGTGGGTTTTTGTTCTTAGTAACTCAGCGGGTCTAGCTTGACTCAGGGAGCCTCGTTTGTACGAGAAGCGATTTCATTGGCGAGATTTTGGTCGTAGTAGCAAAGATAAAGCAGAGGAAGTTAAGTGGCTGCACCAGAGTCTGTGGGGCAAGCAAAGTCAGCGGGGCAGATGGAGAGTCGCGAGACACCAATACAACGACAACATAGACATAGAAAAGTGGGGGCAGGAGAGTTGGACACGAGCAGCCCGACAGGAAGGCAAGCGACCGACCAGCGGATGAGGCACGTCCGCAGGGACGAAAAGGAGGTGGACAGCAGGAAATTCGGCCCAAACTCAGTCAACTGGCATCGGACAAGCGAGCGAGCTCTACCAATCCTGCAAAGAATCAACCGAAGAACGAGTAGTGGTCGTCGTCCTTCGGATAGCTAGCTAGATTAATATACTGGTGGGGAATCAGTCGCAGGACGAACCGGCCGAGGATGAAGCAACACAAGAGACCGCCACTCGTCGACAGGACCTGGATGTCGACATTCAGAAGTAGCGAACGGAGTCTTCTTTTCCCGACCGATCTGAGATGCCGAAACGAAATCGATGTTTTCGGAATATTGAGCCTCCGAAGATGAGCGAAACCATAGGGAAAGGCAGTGAGAGAAATTCGGCGAGAGTCCTCACCTGAAAGTCTAAGTCGTGCCGCCGTCGGCGTGGAATGGAGAGGTATGGGAAATATTAAATCGTTCCCTCAAGCTCCCCACTTGAGAGAAGGTCTCATTAAAAATTAAGCGTGCCAAAAAAGAGCTTGGGGTGGGTTTCGCGAGGGAGCCTCGCAAACGGGTGGGTGAGCGGGCGGGCGCGCGATCCAGCTAGCTCATGACGGATGCCATACCCGCCGCTGCCACAACCGAGCCCTGAACGGGAGCTCCTGGATGAACAGCAGCAGCCGGCACAAAGCACCGAGCTTCGCATGAATCCGGCGACGAAGTACCCCGACAATGATGCGCAAAACGGCCCCAAAACCTTTCTTCAGCTTCAGTACAGAGTATGTGGTCGATACCCGAATATTTTGTCGAGAACTTGAATTCAGAGTAGTACTTGTGAGACGAAAAGTGATCGAGGTCATAGTATGCCAAGACGGCGGCCAAATTCGAAGTTCACGTAAACAGATGTTGGGTATAACTGCGCGCTCGAATCCAAGACCATTCGTGCATCTTCACAATCATCATGAGATTTGAGGAAGAAAGTTTGGCCGCGGAACGATGAAATCGTTTCCAGGAAGAAACGTCACAGAATGAATGGCGATAATATTTATTAATAGTTCTACGGGGTGCAAATATTATGTCAAGACTAGTGAAGATAGCCAAGTTTGTATTCCATTTAGTCATTACTGAAACAGATGGCGGATGGGCGTTCTAGAACCAGATCGCTCGTAACTGTTCATGGGACCGTGGGGGAACAATGATTTGCGCATGTGCATGAAAATAGGTGCACGTAGCAGTGGGCACAGCTATATCTATTATGATTATGTACCGTCTACATTTAACGGCTTTGGAATACTTCCAGGCGTTGCTTTGGTTTTTCTTTCTCATTAGCTGTCGGTTAGCCAATAAAGAAGCTGATTGAAACTAAAGATAAGAGGAGGGATGGCCAGTAAACACGCGTGTGGTTAAACAATCACACCTCGGTCTTTGCTTGAGCCTCGGCCACGGAACCAGGTCCAGACCGGGCTCGTGTCCCTGATTGTCTCTCTGCTTTTAGTCACTGCATACGCCGACCAAGTTCCATCAGTGGTGGCTTCTCTCATTCTTTCTGCCCATCTATCTATCGCCCGCCTTCCCGTTTTCTTTTACCTCGTCCACTTCTCTCCCACCTAGTTAGCAGCGATGGAAGAACAGCAGCAGCGAGAAGTCAGGAAGATGCCTCTGCCAACCGGTCGTCGTCGTCGTCGTCGTTGTCGACCGACCAGCAGAAGCCCTTAGCCGAGACTCCTTGACGTGGGGCCCATTAGTTTTCCCTTCTATCTTTCTTTCTCATCCACTCTCCCGCATACAATCTCTCGTTGTTGCTCTCGTTCCCATCTTTCTCTTCAGGCCGACTTCAAGGCAAGGCACACAACGCCGCGAGGAGTTCCCAGCGGGTTCGCCGCCCAACCTCTTCTCCTACTTTTCCTCCCAGCGAATCAGGTCGAGCTGGGAGAAGAAAAAGTGTGAGAGCCAGTAACCTAAGAGAAGGGAAGCAAGTTACAGAGAGAGAAAGTCGGAATAGTCTACTGTCTACCCTCTCGCGAAGGTAAACATTTGCCTCGTCCCCGCTGCCAGCATTGGCACCGCTGGCTGACTTAGCTACCTGATGCCTCCATTGATCTCCATCTGCTGGCCACAAAGCGTGGTAAGCGGACTTTCCTTCGACAAGAGGATCCAAGCGACAGAGGAAAGCCATTCTTCATCGATCGAATCGGAAGTTCTTCAGCTGAACGCGGATTTCTTAGCGGCGATGTGTTTTTTCTCCGACGAGAATACAGTCGCTGGAAAATCTCCCCTTCCCTGTGTTTGTTGACCCCCGTTTCGACGTCTTCCCTTTCTGCCGGAACTCTAGAGATTTTCCAGAACGCACCCTTATCTGGAATTCCTCTAGAACACGTATTTGTCAAGAAGAAGAAAACTCAAGGGAAAACATTCGATTCGTGAGACTCTCGAGCTTTTGAGATGAACAAGAAGCACGCTGTCCAGCGGTCCTTGGTTCCCCTCGATGAAAACTTGAACTCGAGCGTTCTCTCCAAGAGAAAAAAATCCGAGGTATACCGTTGAAACAGTTGTGCGCTCGAGCAAATATAAAAGTAGGAGGGAATCTACAATGGACCCACTCGAAGAAATCGAGTGGCGGCGGTGGTGGTTGTTGTCGTCGTCCGGCGGTCGGTGACTTCGATCGGTCGTTGTGAAGTGCACGCTGAGGCGTTCGGCTGAGTTTGTCTCGAGCAGGTCACTCGGTGCAGTGACTGGAGGTAGATTGTGGTGGGAGGGCTTTGCTCAAAACCAGAGGTTTTTTCAAAGTGCTTCTTGTTCAACTTGTTCTCTGTGTGCGGCCCCTTCAGAGTAGAATCCACGCTGTCGGAGACTTTCCAGCCACTAATACCGAGTAGCGAACAATTTTCTTGGCCGTCGGCGCGAGATGAATTCTCAAACGTCGGGAGGGGTTTGCAGTAATTGTCGAATTGTTTCAACTCGTCGAAGAAGATGACTTTACGTATTTAGATGTGTTGTTGTCACTTTTCAGACAATTCCGCTTCTTCGACGTTGTCCGGTCGCCGATCACCAAAAGAAATAGACTAGTTAGCCGGCTCAACTTCCAACCACATGGTTGTTGATTATTCGTGATGGGAAGAAAGTGGAACGGCAAACGAATGCCTGCCAGATTAAATTAGTATCAACACATGCACTCTTGGGACACAACCGGAGATGAAAGGAGCTTGCATTCCCTCCCGCCCGTCTGGCTCATCGCAGACCGACTGTGCAAGTAGAAGAGCGACCAACCGACCGAGTGCGTAGCGTGATGGGATGTGGCTTTCAGGTTGAAACCCCCTCAACCAGTTGGCACATCCACGACATCTCTTCCTCCGATTCCTGGTTTTCTTTCTGATTCCGCTCAATAACGAATGTTTTGTGGAAAAGAGGGAGTATTCAAGGGCAGGCATGTTGTTCCGCAGCCGATGCACTTCTCCCCTTACGAACGTCGTCAACGGGAACAACGAGAGAGCAACTCAATCGATCATGACTTTGACATAACGACTCTTCGGCTGCAACGATCAAACATCTGTCCATTTTCCGCTAACCAACCTCATCATCGAGGTTGCGAAAACGAGGGAAATACGTGAACTCTTCCCACGTAGAGCTCAACTTCAGATCCTCGACGACCACCGGCTTGAATCGACATCGCAACAAATCACTCGAAGTGATCCGGAGTTTCCGAACGAGTATCTCGAGCAGAATCAAGATGGAATTCAGCGGGAACCTCATTCAGAAATACAAACTGGACAGGTCAATACCGGCCTCCCCGAAAGCCTTCGAGAAAACGGCCCTGTTGCTGATCATGGAGCTTCTCCATCTTGTGGCTCGAGAGCTGTCATGCAGGTGGCAAGAAAAACGATTCTCCAATGAAGTTTGACAATAATTTGGGTGTCTGAATAGGAAACTCAGTCGGAGAAGCTGCGATCTGTCCTCGCGCGCGCGCGCTCGCTCGCACAAGATGATTCTTTTGGTTCGTGCGATCATGTGTGTCTGTGTATTCGAGTGAGAGCGTGGTGTTTTATTCAGCAAAGCAAATCTTGTTACGATGGCATACCACTCTCGAAACAAGAAGTCGATGAACGTCCTCCCTTCACAGACGTCTGATGGCCGGTTTCTCCCCGTTCTCGGTCCTGTGCTGCAGCGCGCCCTTCCATGCGTCTTGTGCGAAGTCTGCATTTTTGACCGGGTTCAATTCGACTCTGATTTTGGCTGAATATGACTTTGAGGAACTCGAGAAGAACAATAGCTTCGGAATTTCGCCGGGTGGGTGGGTGGTTGGTTGGACGGACAAACGAGCGACCCTCCGAGGAAGATCTCGGCGGCGAGCCACTCGAAAATATTATCCGATGAGCGGAGAGAAAGAAGGTCGCGAGCTATCTCTTGATTGGCGATCTGTTCCGAGATGTTGAAGTCGATTATCGCTCGGATCGGGAAACCAAAGGGTTCGGCTGTCAACCAAAACCGGCGCGATTCCGCCGCCCGCCGGTAGAACCGCTGCCGGTAGAGCGGAATTTTTCTGGGAGACTAGAATAAGATTTTCTTTTTATAGAACGAGTTTCTGGCTCCCAGCTCGGGGTCCGGTTACTGCGAGAGCTTTTATTGTTTTTGAGGCATCGATTGTTGCTGTACTTTCTATCACAGCCGCCGTGCCGGTTGACGAAGTTTTTCTGCGGCAACCGAAAACAGCAAAGAAGAGAAATGAACACAGAGTTTTTGTCACCTGCGACCCTTGACTGAGTAACTAAGCCGGCCGCCCAGCGTGTCTGTTTGTCGTGCTCCCAGGAAAGGAACCGATGTTGTTCAGTTTTTGCGTGGCTTCTACCCTTTCGCCGTTAAGTCAGCGTTTGTTGACGATTTAAAAGCGCGGCTCGAACTCTAGTTTGTCAGATATCAACCCACTGCTCAGTATCTCAAAGTGAAAATGAAAGTTTTCGTCCTGCTTTTCGCCTTTCTGCTCTCAGCGGTCAACGCCGGTCGCTATGATCGCTACGGCGGCTACGGACATCGTGGCTACGGAGGAGGAGGAGGAGGAGGTGGTGGAGGCGGCGGCGGCGGCGGAGGTGGATACGGTCATCGTGGCTACGGTGATGACTACGGGCACCGACGTTACGGCGGAGGTGGAGGCGGAGGCGGCGGCGGTGGCGGCGGCGGAGGATACGGACACCGCGACTACGGTCATCGAGGTTACGGCGGCTACGGAGGAGGAGGTGGTGGTGGTGGCGGCGGCGGCGGTGGCGGCGGAGGGGGCTACGGCAGAGGTTGGGATCGATACTAGTCAATGATCTTGCGCCGACTCGGAGATTCATCATTCCTCAATCAAATCTTCCATCACGCCGAAAGAAAAGTCCAAGTCTTCTCAAAGTCGCTCAAATCCTCGTATATCAGACCTGTACATTCGGACTGTGCCTGGAATTCAATAAATACATATCTCGAGACTCAAACTCGTCGATTCATCGGATGCTGCTCGATCAGAATTCTCCAAAACCTTTCATGTTCTTTCCGTCCCTTCGGTTTTCAACACGAAGCAAAATTATTCAAATCCCATGTTCGCTGAGAATCGTTCTCAATGCTCTCGAGGAACTCTCTCGGTGGTCGTCTCCGCCGTTTTCAAGTCGACCTCTTAGTTAGAGCCCCGCCAAGAGCGCGTCAGCACATTTTTCCTGTCGAAACCAACTTCGCCTTCGCGACAGCTCCGTTGAAGTGTTTAAAAGGTGATTATAGGCTCGATAAGCCCTTTTCTTTCTTCCTGCCTCTGTCAGAAGCCGTGGCGTACTTCTTGTCGGCTCTTTAGTGTCCGCACTTTGGTGTCTTCTCTTGCCTCTAGCAGGAGCAGCGTGAGCAGCTCGAGAGCGGCACCCGCCCATCGTCGAGTAAGGGCTTCTTGGTGCACGCGTCGTTGATAAACTGCCTTATTCATAATCCTCCGTGGGTCGGTCGGTCGGTCGAGCTGACTGGTAGGTAGACAGTCGGTCGGTCGGTCGGTCGGTCGGTCGGTCGCCAGTTCCCGCGTATGTCCGGAGCCGTTGTACAAAAGTCGAAGAAAAGTAGTATCATCACCGCGGCAGACTGTCCCCCGCTGCCGCCGCGACGACAAGGTGCTGCTGATCTCAATGGAGTGGAAATTTTTCTCCACCGGGTCGCTTCGACAGTCTCTACTTGTTAAGAATTTGGCTTAGCGGGAAAGAAAGCGTAGTTTGCCGAGACCATAACGAGCAGATGAAAAGCCGCGGTGACATTATTTAATCCAAATTTTTATCTTTCTTCAACATTTTACAACTTTCGGAAGAACGCGGTCTCTCCTCGAGCCGACCGGGATTCCGAGAGACTTTCCAGACAAGAGTTGGCAATAGAGCTCACAGGTGAATCATCGATCGGTGCGTGCCCTGCTTCGTGCTTCGACAACGCTCATCAGGAGCTCTAGGAGTAGTTAGGAGTCGCCAATTGCCATGTTGTTGCCGAGGTAGTAAATGTTCCTGTTCCGATGAATGACGACACTCGCGTAGGAAAAGACCAACTGCGAGCTGTCGTTCGCAGAAGAACAAGAAAAAAACGTGCGTGCTGAGGACCTCGAAAATGAGAACGCTATTAGTGGCAACTCAACAGACATCAATGCTTGTCACACGCACACCGCGGCCAGGTGGCACGACAACCCCTGATAACTGCTGCTGCCGCTGCTACTGCTGCTGTTGCTACCGCGGAGCAGAGCGTCAGGTGGAACATCTCCCAGAGTGTAATCGGCTTCGGTGTCTATGGCGTAATGGATTCGATTGACGCTTGTGTAACATAACATTAGCTGCACAGCGAGGCGTCCGTTCCTAATTACTCGAACGACAACCGACGACCACAGTTTCGGCCGTTCACAAGAATGCGGCAAGAACTCGAATCCGCTCCGAGGCTTCGAGACACCGAATCGCAGCGAGGGATCGCGGACAACATGAGCAAATGTTCAATTTTGACAAATCAGGGAGATCAGAAGACTGTAAAAAGCACGGAGGGAAGCACGTCGCGTCCTCGAGCAGAAGACAGGAGTGGAGGTGAGGACAAACGGTCGGGACTAAGCTAGCTCGAGCACTCGCTACCGAGAGAGCCGGAAAAAGGGAGAACACCATAAAATTCTGATAACCCGCTCTGAGTGAGAGCAAACGCCGGTCGGTCGGAGGTTTCTCCTTGGTTCGTCAACTAATTTCACCCTCGAGTTGTCAAACTTTTGCGAGCTCGGCTACTCCATAAAGCGGAAATAGGAGGAAACGGAATTTATTGAGGAACAAAGTTAGACTTGATAACACATCCTCCGACAGGGACAGCGCACGTAGCGAATAGTTTCTATTTGGAAACGGAAGGATTCCAACGCGGCCGCCGCCGCAGCTCACTTTTAATCCTTTGCACTCGTCGGTTGCAGTCCCTTCCTGACATTCGTCGTCGTCGTCGTCGTGGGGAGTTTTATTGAGTGGACCACCAATACTCTCAATCGGACTCCTCTGCAACGAGTGTCCACCTACCGCCCGGTCACTTTTCCCGTTCGATCTCACTCTCTATCGTATCCTGACAAACTCTTCCATTCCTTTAATTGCTGGACAGTCGCACTCGAATTCACGATTCCGGCGCAACACCAGCTTCGAACGAGGACAAACTCCTGAATATAGCGTCGTCACAGGAGAAAACGACTTCTGGACTTATTGCTTGCAGGCCCATCTGTGCGCAGCTTATCTTCCCTGTCGGCCCATCTCTTCGGATGTTGGGGTTGGTTCCTTGGGGTGCTTCTTCGGGTGGGGAATATCGTCTTCGAGGACATTCTTTCTCCTTTGAGCTTCCTTCCAGCTGCTTTGTGTGGTCCCCTTGTCCCCCGCCAGCTCCGAATGAAGGAGCAAGATCTATGTCGTCTTCTCCTACTACCTGACTCTCGTCGGCGATCAGCTAGCGAACACTTCTGTCTGGCTGAAGGCAATTGCCTCCGTCGTTTTTGTGACTCGGAAGAAGAGCAGCAATCGAGTCGGCTGGGTGGCCAGCGAACGAACGAGCGGACGGACGAACATTCAGCTCCCAATAATAGTTGTTTGCGAGCGTATCATCGCGCCTGGTTTGCTATTCATTGTGTTCCGGCCTATCGAGTCCGTGCTGTGTGTTGCGTACCTAACGCAGCACCGGCAACAACAGCAACAACAATAACACCAATATAGGAGGCAGCGACAACAAGTGCAGCAGCAACAATATGCCCTCCGATCATCCATTCGGTAGCTGCGCAGGAACGAGATCGTGATGTTTACTGAGCATTGAGTCGTACTGAATATTCTACCGAGAGACGCGGCGACCCCGTCAATCGTCACACGATAGACTCAACCACCCGTGCGACTGCTCGTCATCGCTCGGGCTCGTCGAGCAAATTAGGTGATCGATCCAAATCTAATCCAAAGATAATCTTCTAAAGCAGTCTGAAAATCTACGTGTCCAGAGTTTTCAGTTTTCCAGAGTTTCTTTCGATGATTTTCAATTGCCGTCCCGATTCCCCGATTTCGAACTCCTCGCAAGCTTTCAGCCCAACCCCATAGAGACGACTGTAGAACGGGATCGATGAAAGAAAAAACAAAACGCGTGGATCGATTTTCACGCTGCATCATGAGAGTCGCGTCTTCAACCCTAGCTCGATAATATTCCGACTCTGGAGGCGTCGAGAAGACAAAAATCTTCCCCCGAGATCTCCATGGGTGTGCGACGTGATAGCAACTCATGTGAAGGCTTTCATTAGATGTGTACCCACCTTAGGTGTTTTTAGTTTTCTCGGGAGATCACCCCGTTGCCCGCGATTGATTCGGATGCGGCGCAAGTTGAGGGTTGTCGTGCAATTCGAAGCCCTCATGAACGAACGTACGAGTTGTACAGGATTTTTATGTTTATGTCGTTCGGAATAAAAAGGCACATTGTCGTCTAAAGCGCACTCGCTAACCCCTCGACCGAGCGGCAGCTTCAACTGCAGCAGATTTCAACGTTGAACGGTTGGATGAATTTTTCATGAAGCAAAATTTCTGCTGCTTTATCCCAACCACCATTGTGTGGTTGGTCGGTGCATGCATGGATGTGTGAGCGAGCGAGCGTCTGCTCTGCCCGCTTGCCTGGCTTCCTGAAAATTGCGGATTTGCCGACGTTGGAGTTTAGTCCGGACCCTCCGGCGAGGAGACCTCACATGGGAGTGCCCTCACATGCACTCAACAACGTCCAAAGGTCCCCAAGCTTGCTTGCGATGCTCGGAAGGCGCTAGAGTTTAAGGACTTCAGCTCCACTTCGTCTCGGCTTGCCCGGAGCCATTCTCCACTTTGGGCGTTCACAGAGTAGGTGGATTCACTTTGCATCGAACTCAGAAACTCTTGGATTCCGCAGTGAACGTGCGTGCTCATGCCCTGACGTTTGCTCGGAACCCCTAAACCGCGTGAGCTTTCGGGATGAAATCCAGCCTACCACGACGTCTCATCAAATCTTCCTTTCGGTGGAGGACAATAGGGGAGGGAATCCGTTGCTGCTGTTGTTGATGTTGGTGCAGATGTCCTGTTTGACTGAGCGTTATCTTTGGTTCCATTGAAAACGCATCAGCGAGCCGGAGGCCGCCACTGTTGGCTTGCCGGCGTCTTCTCACCGCATATTGAGCCGCAATGGCTGCCGTGGCGAATGCATCCGTTATCTATGGACGTCTACGTATTATTCCCGTCGTTCTTATTTTCGGTGTGTGTGTGTGTGCCGTAGGTTGGCTGGCCGGCCGGTCGGCCGGTTTGCCGCCCGGACGACCGGCTAACCATTATCACGATATAGCGGTCCCTCGGGCCGCATCGAATGAGAGAAGGCCATCTCAGGAAAGATCTCAGGAGATGGGGCTAGCTGTCCGGTTCCTTTTCTTCTCTCGCACGCATCTCCTCTGTCTCGTGTGTCTGCTTATTAATGACGCCAGCCGCAGTCCACAATAGGGACAGATAAATCACCGCTCACCGACGCTCAGTACAAACGTACGGCGCGGCTCTCCTTTGCCCGGCATCACGATATAGAATCGCCTCGAAACGAATCCTTTTCCCTCCCTCTTCCCTTCCTCCATTTATTCATTCATTCATTCATTCACTGGAAGTGACTTGAGATTCGTGGCTCTTGAGTGGGAAAATCATTCTCGACAGTTTGCGCATCGAGAGGAAAACAGAAGAACATCGAGCACGGGCAAGCTCGGTACAGCGCGCGGGGTCTTCTTTAGTTTTGAATTTTAAAACAGAACTCAGCCATGCAATCAATACGTCAGCAAGGCTTTCGATGTTGCGCTGCTCATCGGAGTGCAAAGCTGATGTCATCGGGTTAAATCCTCTTTCTCCTTGTGCCCCTCGCAGCGTCTTGTGCTGTGGTAAACGAAGTAGTCGCCGTCGTGCACAGGAGAGAGGTTCGTTTTCAGCTCTCGACTAAATTGGATTGAGATCAAGAGGAGCAGGAGTAGCAGCAGAAGCAGCGGAGGCGATAGCGGCAGGGGCAGCCACCGCAGCTGAGATGCCTCTTGCTCCCCATCCAGACTGGCTCCCTCGTTCCCATCCCGACTAAGCTCTCCCTACTGTATTTCCTATATCTGAATACGAACTAGAGGGTTCCTCGTCGTTCTTCGCTCTCCTGCTTGCCGGCGCATATGGCCACCCCGCACCCAAACCGTTCACCATTTGCCCCACAGGGGCTAAGGGCCCATTTACAAGCGTCAGCTGGCTCCCTGGCTCACTTCCTAGCAGACTGGATGCCTAGAGAGTTTGGCCCTCTGGCTGGCAGACTGCTCAATGGCAGACAGACGCAGATATCATGTGCGGCTTGAGAGAAAGGAAAAGAGATGGCTTCTTACGACCTACTACTTACTGAACGAGCGCCAGCAGCCGTGGCCCTGACGATTATAACGTGCTTTCCTCATCAGATTTCCCTCGCGAAATCCGGAGCGGGGTCCCTTATTCTTTTCCTTCAAGTGGAGATTTGCCCGTTTCCCCTTTCGACCGAGAGAACCCTGCTCAACGAATGTTTCTCGTTTTTATAGTTTTCCGAGCTTTGATTTCGGAAATATCATAGGACGTTTTGGCATGGCATCTCCGGCACTGTGACGGTCGATTTTAGTTCATCGGTGGTATCCAGGATGGTATCCTCCCCGAATCGGGAAAAAACTCCTGAGTTTCTGATAGATGTTTGGAAAACGTCTGTAGGATGCGGTCGGCTACACTAAGTCGATGCAGATGGAGTTCTTCCGCCGATGCTTGTCTACATTGATTTTTTAGCTGCTTCCTTCGTTGTGCGGCCGCTCATGGGCTTGTTCGTTCGTCAGTGAACACTATCTTTGGAGAGGAGAATCGTTTCGTTCATAAAAATCGACTTCTTCTCCTGAAGGAGGGGATTTTTACGCCGCGACGGAAATCCGGTGTTCTCTGTGGGAACACGCTTTATTAGACATTGCAATCCGATATTTGGGATATTTCCACGTTTCGAAGCAGCTGAGATCCGATGTGGGAACTGACGTACGATGCCTGCCTCTCATGGAGTGAGTATCAATGAGTTTTTGGTGACAGGCTCGTTTGCCACCTCGCGTCGATCCCCAAGACGCTTCCTGAAGGGAGCGGTTCCGAGATGAAATCGAACGTAGTCGTTGGTGAACTCGGCTACAACTTCTCCGATGGTTTGTCGCTCTCTTGACCATTCGGACAGGGTCTCGATCCAATAACATTGGCATTCCGTTGCTGGTCTCATGTTCTGAGCGGAGACACGTCCTTGAACGGAAAACCCCTTTCTCCTGGAATGCTCTATTCAGGAGCAGCTCAAGCCATGATGCAAGGAGTAACACTGGAAAATAATTCTGATTTCGTCAACAGCAACAGAGGAGGCGATGAACTTGACCACCTTGACGGCCGTGGTGCAGCTTTGATGCACCGGAGTACCACCACCATGACAGACCATTGAGATAAGCGTTCGCCATGTTTCCTTTGATCTCAGAATGAATTTCTCGCCTTTTTCGTCGCCATATTTTCAATTTTTCCGCATTCCGCGTCCACTAGGCTCCCTTCATCTTCTCTCGATGTCTGTTTGGATCACGTCAGGGAGTATTGTCGACTCCCGAGTCGTCCTCGTGGACGTCGCTTCTTCCATTGGTGGCTGCAACGGCGCAATTCGAGGAGAGTTCTTCGAGCACACAAATAACAACAATACGATGAAAGCCTTTCCTAATGGATGGCGCAGACCCGCCTCTGAGCTTCATAAGGAACCGTTGGAGGAAGTTTCATTTCAACGAAGATTACACAAACCCTCTGCCAGGTCGATCCGTGGTCGAACGATGTTGCGGCTACTCTCCGTGATGAGTTGCAACAATGGGGAGTTCCCGCTCCTGGAAAATGATCGAAACGAAAGACGGAGGAGAATGATTCCCTTCTCGGGCGAAGTCGACGAGCCGAGTAGGCGTTGCGGGAACGATGCGTAACGCATGCTTCTGAACTCGAAACAGTTGCACGCCACGTGCCTTCTCGTGCAGAGGGCACTACGGAGCCTCAGTCGCTAATTGAGCCATCAAAACCCGACGCTGCTGCTGTTCGAAGGTTGGTGCCTGGTTGGTGTCTGTGAATCTGTATTGAGTTTGGGCAGCGGTGTTGCTGATAATTCGAATATATTGCGTTTGCTTCAGAGGGGGCAAACTTTAATTTTGGGATAACACGCGAAGGCGCATGCCAGGAAACACATCCGCTGCCGGCAACAGACAAAACTCCCCCGACCGTACGCCTCCAGGACAATTGATTGCGCAACGGAGCCGCTTCAACAAACGAGGTCCGCCAGATCACTGAACGCTTCGCCGGAAGGTTACGCGAACTTCAAGAGATTCGGGAGTCTACATGCGCGGGTTTTCGTCAAAAGCTTGGGGCTTCCTCTCCGGTGGTTTCAGGAAGTCAGCAAACGAAGTTGACCAGGGAGCGGATGAATGAAGATTCGGCTTCTTTGATTCGTTCACTGACCAGTGGTCAAACTCGACCAAAGCAAAGTTATACGACACCGCGGCCGGCTGAGAGGCCGTGAGCACCGTGCTGTTCCGCCCACAAACTTATCCTCCCGCTAGCTCTCATATTATATCTCGCTCGTTTGCTGTTGCCTCACGTAATGGCCAAGCTGTTGTCGTTGTCGCGGCAACTTTGAGGGGAATTGGGATAGGGGAATAGGGGGAGGGGGAGCAGGCACATGCCTGTTAACATCTGCTCCGTCGTTGTGGAACTTTGCCCCGAAGCTCTCGTCGATGTATGTAAGTCGTCACGAACATGTCGAATGGAACTGAGGATCAACGTGCGCTGCGACTGCGACCCTCCGCAGAATTGTCGACAACATTTGACTCGATTGGTTTGATGATGCGTTTTATCTTTTAACTAAATCGAGGAAGAGCGAGGTCGGTCTTGATTCCGGACGCGATCGTCCCCTGGCCTCGACCAAGGGCCGCGAGAACTAAGGTTTCCATTCATCCCTTGAACGAGATGAATCGGCAAGTTTCGGTCGCGACCGGTTTCCTGCCTCAGAATTCAGAATTTCGACTTCGATCGAGGACGGTCTGCAGACCGAGAGCAAAATCCAAAAACAAGTTGATTCAATCCGGGCTGGGCGCGGCGATGTCCTGTTCCATTTCATTGTTTTCGTTCCTGAAATAGAATCGAGACAATTTGAGCCTCGCCACCGCTGTCCCGCAGCTAAAGTCGTCACTGAGGCATCCACAACATCAGCAGTCGCACATTGCTATGCACCCCGATCCAGAGGAAGTGGCTGCCTTAGTTTCTCCGTGGCTGGCGTAAAACACCGCCGCGCCGGCTGAGTTCGCTAGGTGATGCTTTAGTAGATTGAGCGTTGGATAAAGAGTGGAAAACCACTGAAGCGCCGAGTTCCGCTCTCCGGTCCAGTCAATCTGTCAGCTCGACAAGTTGAGCTGTCCTCGCCCAGGAACTCGTTTGGCTTCGTCGATCGGGCTGAGCCGACGATTTCATCATTGTCAACATTTCATTATCGACTCCCGGGTTTTCAGAGAAGGGAATTGAAAATTGTTTGCGGAAACCTCTGGAAGCTTCCCGCGCGCATCGGAAACAACCATCCAGCGTCGGTCGGTCCACTGCGTCCCTCATGCGCGCCGAGTGTTTGTCGAAGGTAACCCTTTGCAACGAGGACTACAAGAGCTCGCCGGTGGGCAGATGGTCGGGTTGGCAGACAACAAACTGGCCTAAAGTTGAACGAAGAGATGGGTTGACGAAGCGTTCTCTGCCTTAGATCAACACCGAGAGTTTGCAGCGCAAATTGGCGGCCGCCGCGAGTTTCCCGGGAACAACATCAACGCAGAGCGTTTTGCACGCCCTGCTTCAGGTTCGATGCTCGAGTCCCGTCCGTCAGCTTGTCTGTGATTCAAGGCAAAGCGAAGAACAAACGCCGCAGCGTCCGATGCGGTCTTGAATCCAGTCCACCAAATCCAAATCGAACAACACCGCGTGGGTGTGAGAGCCGCGAGATTCATATTCGAGAATGACGAGCCGTGTTCCTCCCGTCTCGCGGTTCCGTCCAAATCCCGTCGGATCCCTCTCGTTTTTTCCCTTCGCTCGCTCACCACAACCCACAGCAGACGCGTCAAACACTGCTGAAACGCTGCAGACACCAACACATACGAAGACGAGGAGAAACTTTGGGGGGTTGGAGGCAGCGAATTTTCGAAGGAATCCAACGTTCGGGTGAAGTTTCATCTCAACTCGTCCCGACATCTAGCCTACAATTCAGACTTCGTGGACGCGCAGCGAGTTCGTGCACTTTTTCCTCCGTTTATCCTTCTCCCGTGTCAGAACCTTCTTCAACTCCGAACGACCACGGGAAACCACAGGAGCGAGTGGAGTTGAATCGAAAACAACGCAATCTCTGACGTCTGTGGGCCAGGAAGCAGTCGTGACGATCAGGTGTTCTTAATGTAAACGATGATCTCCGCTCAGTCCAATGGAGTAAACAATTGTCGTTTAATCCTCACCCACTATAAAACACTCACCCTTACTGGACGTACCTGGACAGTTGAACCGCAGCCGTGGAAGTGTCGACAAAGTTTCCAACGCAGACGAGATATCGTCTACCGATGATGACTTTTATACAATTTGTTATACTCTTCTGTGCCGGCAGCATCTCGCAGAGTGCTCTCTGTAGCTCTGCGGTGGAGAAAGCGCTCAAACGGGCGGAGATAGTTCCAGACGTGATAGAGAATGCTCCCGCAAACTTGGTCAATGTAAGCGAACGCGGATTTAGTCCGCTTCGTGTGATCCAAGTGAACTATTGTGGAATGTGGAGCATTTCTCCGCGATTTCTGGTTGGGCACTCTCTTGGAATAATCTAAACGTCACGCTCGAACGAAATAGTTTCTGCACATGACGTGCCACCTCGTCAGCCTGATGGTGAGAGCCACAACTTGAACTTGATGCTTTGATTCTCCGCATCCGACTCAGTACCGAAACCGGATTTCACGTTCAGGCCGTTCTTAGGCACGCAGAAGGTTTCGAAGAAGAATCGGACACAGTATCAAGATTGGTTCCTCAAGACCTCTTTGAATCCGCATCTCATCTGAAATCTACGGTGCACATGGCGGATATTATGCATAAGCTTTCCAGCGTTCACATGCTGTGATGGAATCAGAAAAGAACCCTGGAAAAAAACTGATATTCGTGTCTGGATATCCGCTCCTACTTCCCAGGACACTATCGTTGTGTTGGGATGCTCCGAGTATTTGCAGAGAAAACATTAAGCACTCCGGAACTCCACGCGATATCCGGATCTATATCGCGATTCCTTCTCTGACCTCGTTGCCACCTGGGAGCTCGGGACTGAGATATGATCGATTTGCAGAAAGCTTTTGTACAGTTCAAGAGATACGTGGACTCGTTGGTACGCTAGAATCAACTCGCGCCAACAGATGGTACACATATAGCCACTGCACCTCTGGCACACTCAGAAAAGGCTCAGCAGACTGCACGGGAAAGCGATAGTGTGGAGCAGAGTTTTTCATCCACTCGGACAAACAGTTCAACATTGTGTCGCGTTCCGCTTTTGATGTCAATATCGGTTGTGTTCAATCATCGAGATGGATCGTTCGTTCGAATTTCAGGTGAAATACGGAGAACACCGCGTCCACTTGGGCAATGTGTTGACACCAACCCAAACGAAAAACGCCCCAGAGGTCTCTTACCCAAGCAAAGCTCAGGCCTTTTATCTTCTGTGCATGACAGATCCGGATATACCTTCGCGAGAGAATCCAATTTATCGTGAATTCAAACATTGGCTCGTCGGAAACATTCCAGGAGACAAAGTCGAGAAAGGCGACATTCTCGCCGAATACATGACGCCCGCCCCGCCTAAGGGAAATGGTAAGACTACGAAGGCTACGACATCGACTTCGAAGTAAGTAAATCGAAATAGTGATATATTTCATGGTTGCAGGATTCCATCGTTACACGTTCCTGGTCTATAGCCAACCCGACGGCAAGATCGACTACGCCGTGGAAGGTCTCAGTTCTAAAAGCAAAAAGAACAGAACGAATTTCCACATCGAAGACTTCGCGGAGAAATACAACCTCGGGGAACCGATCGCAGCCAATTTCTTCAAGGCTCAATATGACAGCTACGTAGATGTTGTTCAAGAGAACTTGAGCGGTAATTAGGCATCAAGTACTCAACCATAAACGTGAAAACTGCACGCATATGATCATTGTTCAGACACATGTCGAAAGGATGCCGGGCTTCGATTCGTCTGAATATACTTCATTGAATTGAGGAAGACGCTCAGCAGTGGCGCATGCAAAGGTGTTCTGTTTTCGTGCGCATGCGCAATCTATTCAACGTATCAACTTGGAATCAGATGTTCTTCTGCACCTGATGAATATGGAACTCGAGATTCGGCTCCTCAAACATGGATGGTGTCGCCCCGCGTCCCCAGGAAAGGGGCTTTCAAGGCTGATCATGAAAGACCGCAAGTTCTCAACTGCTCTGGAATATTACATTTGGGGTTTTCCGGCACAATTTCTGTTTCTCTTTTTTTCTCACATCTTTCGTGTCTGGAGACTCTTCGTCGAGAACGTTGTGGCGCCATGACTTATTCTGTTTTCGTAAATACAAACTTCCCTCGCAAGAATCCGATCAAAAAACGCGGGCCGCGCTTATGCAGGAGGGGCTCCGCTCACGACATGACAATTTTTTCTGCCAAGAGTGGACACGGGAAGCAGAGCCATCTCCATTCGAAAGGAGAAAGATGAACGGCATTCGCGTCTTTGCTGCTCGAATGCTCTGCTTTTATGGTGGTGGTCTGTGTCCAAGTCCGAACGCTCGGCAGCATCAATGGAATGAGAATATTATACATGGGCGAGAGTGTTTCTGTGGCTTGATGTTGATTAGCCTCAAGCGGAAATGAACGATAATTGAATGAACACTTTTGCGCCTGCACTCGTGAATGACGTTGTCAACTGAATGGGCGCAATCTTGCCACGCTGTGTCGGATCGACGTGTCCTGCGTCAGCTTCATTCGGGGCCAAGGAAATTTGCGGTCGTCCTCGACGAATGTACACACATACCGCACCCTCCGCGCAATTTGCGACAAGAGATCGCGGACTGGAAGTTTTGTTTTGCGCTCGGTGCTTTCCAGGGCATTCCAAACCGAAATCTGTTTGTCGAGTGTTTTAATTTCCGGCGAGGAGACGTGTCCTTTCAAAGACGTAGTGAGAGACGTTAAGAGCTGACTCCTGAAACCCTGGCCACGCTTACGCCACGCCATCAACAGTAGTTACAACTGTAAAGCTAGGTGTAGCGATGCAACTGTTGCGAGTGGCTTAAATTAGGCAAATCACGTTACACGTCGGGTGGTAGACTGGCTGAGTCGGCTCGACTCGGTTTGGCTTTGGTGGCTGAAATGGGGTAAAGCGAGCTGGGGTGGGGTGGGGTGGGGTGGGGGTGGGGTGGTTGTCTTTCCGGGCAGAAGCGGGCTCCGGAGCTCCTGCAGAACGAGCAGTGGAGAGCGTTACAGTCGGTCTGGATTATGCAAACAGGCAACACACGATCTGCAGTTTGGACACGGCACTACCTCCGGCACGCCTTCGGGCGCTGACTCACCGCGACGCACGGTGAGAAACAACATCTCACGTATCTTGTCTCACCGGATTGAGATGATTTTTCGGAGGAACATCGCCCGACTTTGAGGAATACCAATGCAACTGCGCCGTTCGAAAACAACACGGATTGTACGCTCGCTCAATCGGGTGATTTCCCTCCGCAGTTGTTGTTGTTGTTGTCGTCGTTGGGGGAATAGCCACACCAACTCGATGTTCAAACGGCGAGTGCGCGCGTGATTCGCCTAGATAAGCCTCGTGTCGGAACGCAAATTCGAAGTGGGAAAATTCCCGGGAGAAGGAAGCGGCGAATGGAGGAGCTGCAGTTCTTCCGCTTGGCAACGACGTACTTTGGATGAGAAATGCGTTTAAATCCATTTCCATTTATGGACTCAAGTTCTCGAGTCTCCGTTCGAATTCCCCTTTTTTCCTCTCTTATTTTCCCCTTTTCCTCGCGATGGAGCTGAGCTTCCGCTCGGCTTATTGCTTCTCTACGGCAGGGTGGTGAGAGGCTCCGTCCGCGTCGAAGTTAGATCCTGTTTTCGCGCAATTGAACATAAATGCGAACACCGCGCTAGACCTGCTGTAAAAGCGTCGGCGAAACTCATCCCATCCGCGCGAGGAGTCGTCGAAAAAATGAAGCGCGCGCCCGCTGCCGCATTCTCGCTAATCGCCACAGACTTTGGAAATCCATTCTGAATTCCGAGCATCATTCTTCATTCTAGAAACCTTCCGTCACAATTCAGCATTTACTTTAGTTGATGTATTCGAGGAAGTAATGATTCTCGTTGATGTAACGATCGAGTTCGTGAGTTCTCTCAGCAGTAGAGAATATCTGAGGAGACTCGTGGAAGGTCTCAATCAATCGTCGAATGCCTCGGAGCATGAGAATAACCGTGAGTTCGAAGAGGCGGAATAGTTTTCGAGTTTCATTCAAGGTTTATTGAGCGTGCGGATCGAGCCACCGCGGTCGTTGGCTCAGCTAACTGGCACTCGGTATGGTGGGTCCTGACCGTCGGTTTTCTTTTCTTTTCTCAAGTGGTCTTCGAAGCGGTGATATGCTGGGGAGCATGTCTTTGTGCTCATGTGTGCGCGCTATAAAGACCGGCCGACGGCAAGGCATGCTGACTGGGTGGCTTGTTCGGTTCCTGCCTGGGGCGAGCCCAAATCTAATTAGTTAGTGGTTTCTTTCGTTTTGTCCGTAAGTGGCACGTCAAGGAAGGGCTTGTTTGCCATAAGGAATCAAAGTAAACAGACGCTGGCGCGACAACGACGACGAATCGAGACCGGGAAGAATAAGGAGACAGGAATTCAAGTTACGAGCGGAACGAGGAACTCTTGCATCTGAGCGCCTCTTTCTGCGGAGGCCGAGGTCTATTTCGAGTGGGCGCTCTGCTTCAGAAGTGTTTGAGGCTCACCCGGACTTTGCTCAAAGTGACAGTCTGACGGACAACGACTATCAAGCTGCCGCAGTAGGGCAAGGTGTTCGTTCAGACGAGCGCTTTTGTTTGGTAAATAATGTCGATAACGCTCGCATCACCGTAATTCGTCCGTGGGGCGACATGAATCACTGGCGGACAACAAACGATTTTTGTGAGCCCTCATTGACCACGTAGCTCAAATTAGGCAGAATAACCGTCGAGGCGACCTCTAGCTCTGAATCGGCGTATGTGAGAGTGAGTATAATAATCAGCGGAGTGGAGCGCGTATTCGAAATATGCTTCGTGGCGCCGCTAGTGCGGTGGCTCCATGCTCGGCTGATTCGTCTGCGGTAAGTCGGAAAAACCTCGAACGAGCAAAGTCAGGTTGTCAATTTTAGTCAGGCGCCCGTCCGGTGCTCCTGTTTGGATTCGCTCCTCATCATCGTCGGCCGTACGATTCGTTGGCACACAAGAGCCACTTCATAAATGTCGGCGTTTACAACGTCCCGGAGCATAACACGTCGTAAAAACACGGCGGCCCGTTGCTGATTTCGGCATAAGGACCTAATTCATCGGTTTCGGGAGGGCTTTCTTTTCGAAACGGAGAAAATTTCACAAAAATAATTAGATATGACCTTGTAGATTGAAGAATACCGAGCAAAAATCATCGGAAAGTAAGGAACTTCGAAGAAAAAAACGTTTTCCAGAGAGGGAAACGTCTTTCGCGAGGTTTCCCTCAAAACTGCGACATTATCTACAAACTTCGGATGAAAGGCTGCGTCTGAGGACGTTTTTTCCGCTTCACCTCAATCGCTTTCTTGGGACTTGCGGTCGGTGTAGAGCTCAAGTTGGAGCTGAAAGGGCGCTTCACAGACCAAACAGCGTGTGTGTAGGTTGCTGATGCTGACTTGGGACGCCTCGAACGTTTGCTTGCTTGCCAACCACCTCAGGGGAGATCGTTGCTCATCGCATCAGCAAACACTCCGCACGAGAATTGAGTTATCTATCTCTCGTTTCCTGATCTGGTCCGCGGGGGCTCTGGAGAGTGTGGCATCAACTGCTGCCGCCAGCGTCTTTCACGAATTTCTTCCGAATCCGAGCGATCAGCTGTCGCGACAATCGATTCGATGAAGTCTCAACCGTTCCAACAACACAGCATTCCAGGAAAACGCGAAATTTTCTCGCCGTGTCTCATCGTGTTGTCGTGTGTAGTTTTCTCTCGGCTAAAAGGACCGTGGCGACTTTTGTTGGCACTAGGCGTTCCTATTATTGATGGAGTACGCCAGTGGTTCTCGTGTTAGACACACATTAAATGGGCCGATGTTTCTTCTTTGTCACCTTCAGGAAAAGTTTCCTTCGACCGGTCGTGCAACATCGAGGGTTTCCTCTCTGTAAAGAAGAGAACTAGCTGTAACACGTCTTTGTTCAACCTGACACTTCTATAAGCGACAAAGTTCGCTTTTCTTTCTGAACTTTCTTCGCACGGCTGGCGTTAAATTGACTACACCCCTCGCTCTCGAAGTCTTGCCGTGTCACTGTCTGACGAAAACGAGTAACCAGGGACAGCGTCGACTCGGCACCGTCCCCGGAGTCGGTCGCGTGCTCCGGAATTCCCGAAAGATGAACTTGGAAAATCCAAAGGAACCTTCTCGTGTCGTGTCCACTTGAAGATCTATACGCGAACCGAAACGAACACCCGATCCGGCTGTCGAGGATCCCGATTTGCCTCACGCCTGACCGAGCGAGCGGACGATCCGTGAAATCGCTTGCAAAGAGAAATACTTCTGCGCCGCCGTTACCGGAGCCAACTCTATTCGGCGAGAAAGAAATCTCGCGTCCATCTCGTCTCTGCCCCAGGTGGACCGTCATAACAACCATTTCTCCCATTAGAAATCATCGTCAACGATTCTGTTGATCGTTTGCTCGGAAACTTCTTCCCTTCCTCGGTGTGGTAAGCGCATGTTCCCATCCTGTTTCTTACCTGCGTGCGTCTTTCCATCATTTCTCGTTTCGGAATAGTTTCTCGCGGAAAATAATGTTTACGTTTTGAATCTGTCGTGACAAGTGCGAGAGATGCGACAGCAGGGTTTCGTGTCAAACGACTTTTTGATTTTTTCTCATTTTCCGGTTTCTTAGAGTCGGAAACTTTCCAGATGAAGCTCAAACGAAGGAGGAATGTTTCTTTGGAATTTCGTTTCGAAAAATCTCCTCCTGGAAAATTGTCGCAAGAGATTGACGTCCGCGTGATCTCATCGGGAAACGGCGCGACTGGGATTTTTGCTAGTTCTCAAAGCTCGTCCGAAGAAGCGTTGTAGGATCTCACTAGATCGTCGTTCAGCACAAAGCTCGAAAAGTTTGAGCCGTCCTTAGAGGAGAAGTTGTTCCAGGGAGATCTCGTCTGATCAAACAAGTTCGTGTTTAAAAAGAGTTCTACGGGAAAGAGGGAAGAGAGATAATTTTTTCCCTGCTCGTCCCCTTACGTCTGACGGCTACGGCGCCGATTCCCTCTTGGTCTTGTGCCAGCCTCGCTCCCATTCCTTTCGGTGTCCGATTTCAATTTTGATTTACGGCTTCTTGCTTCAGGCGGACAACTTTCTGAATTCAGCTTTGATCTTCACTGGTAGAGTTGAACAAGTTTCGCGATTTTTTCTTCTCTCCCCGTCGACGAGTCTACGTCTTCCGATGTAAAACATGGCGAGTGAAGATTCAGAGTCGTTGATAGGTCCACGACAACGAATCGATCCGAAACGGCGACAACGAATACATCGACGGCCGCCGCGCCGCTTTAATTATGGCAGTTTTCAACGAACGGGAACATATGCTACAGCTAGCCAGGGAAAAAATTAAGATTTTCACTCGGTCTGCAGGTTTTGATTCTTCGAGGGCTCGCAGACGTCGAGAGTATTTTTAGAAAGTTAAACCGGTGTAAATGTGTCCGGTGGAGAGCGACGGAGCGTGGCTCTAAATCGTTTTCCTGCGTAGACAGGTAGGAATGGTTGGTCGGTCGCTCGCTCGCTCGGTAGAAGCTCACCCTCCCTCGGAAGCGTGTGGGCTTCGTTCGTATCGGCGCACAGCCAGCGCTCCCTCAGGGCTGACGTCGCCCGAGCGCATAGCGTGGTAATGACACAGCGTTAATGAAATATTTCACTTTTTTTTTCAAAATAAATGATGTCACAAGCCGTAGCCGAGGGACGACGGCATCGCCGACAATCTAGGGAAAGTAGGAAGCTACGGGATGATAGGAGCTTTTAAATTAAGATGCCTCCCTGCTCCCTCGTACCTGTCGCCGCGGGTTTCGGTGCCCAACAGGCTTCTGTCGACTGCGGCGGCCACAGGTTTGAAGTTTGGCCGCATCGATCGCAAAACTCGTGGATCTGAGAAATCGGAAAGAGTCCCGGCAGCGTCTTCTCTTCTCTCATGTTTGAGTTTCGATTTGTTGCTGACCGGAGAAATTCTCGCCCAACTTTGGACAAGAAGTCAGGAAACCTCAAAGCGAGCAACCCCATAGTCTCATAATTCCTCGAGAAATCCATTGTCAATCCATTTCGGCGAACTTTCGATTGATTTCGTGACATCACAAACCTCTCTAATGAGTCCTTTTTCCAGAGGAGTTGAAGGGGATAGTACGGCAGATACATCGTCTGTGTGCGATGGCGATTGTCCAGCGATACGTTCGCTCCCGTTAGTATCAGGGAAGACGAGAGTTTCGTTTTCGTCGTTTCGTGTTCGAGTGTGGCAGGTGGCAGCCCGTCACTTCTATCCGGGAGAAATCCTCGGCAACAGAATGCAATGATAATCATCTTCGGTCTTATCATCACCGCGGGGCTCAGGCCGCTTCCTGTATCTGATGTTCGAAACTCTTCATCTGAAGTAGAAGCGGCGAACGAATCCCCATCTATGGTCATGTCCGGGATCCATTTGGGATTCAAGCGGATTAGTGGAGCATTTTGGTTCTGAGGGGCAAGACGGCGGAGGGATGCCCCGACCGACCGACTAACTGACTGACTGACGGACCGACCGACCGGGCAACGAGCGAACGCCTTGAAGACGAAAGCCGGCCATGAAACGAGGCTACCACCCCACTCGCAAGGAGACACACCGCGCCGCCACCACCACCCCGAGTGGACTGCTGTCGTATAGCAGCCCGGCTCAGTCGAGGGCCGGGGCTCTATGTCGGTCTGTGGGTCGGCCCGATTCGCTGGCTTGTTGGCTGGCTTGCACAAACGCTATACTAAATCCCATTGATGGATAGTCACGACGGGGGCAAGCATTCCGAGAGCTGCCCCAAGCAGTGGGAGAGAAACTTCCCTCGGTGGAAAAGCCCCTCGGCCAAGTAGGAGAAGAAAAGGAGTCGGTCGAGCAATATTGGCTTTTTCGCTCTGTTTGTTCATGACCTCGCTCGATGCTTCTCGTCCGACGGTTCCACCTGATCTTCGACAACGACGACGACCGCCAGTATCCACCAGTCTACCGGATGATTGCTCTAAGTGCATTACTACTGGAAAACGATGGAGGACCCTCGCCGACCGCTGTTTCAGCTTTTTGTGGGAGAGGAGGATCACTATTGTCTGGTCCGGGGTTTCGGGAATCAGTTGTTTCCAATTTCCGAAACTTCGAGAAGTCGTCTCGAAGTGGCGGCGAAAGATCAGTATTGTCGTAGATCCGTCCACAGAAGAGGTTTTCGTCCGGGGACAGGCTCACGTGACGCTCGGCGGTGATAAGTTTTTATGTAGAGACAGATATCTGTGGCACATGTTTCTCCCTCGTATCGCTTCTTCCGTAGGGTCTGTGTCTCATCGCAGATGGTGCCGCCGGAGACACTTCTCATTCACCGATCCATTTTTCATCTTGCGCTACAACAAGTTCAACTTTTTTTAGAGCTCTTATCTTAAGGTGCAGATGGCGAGCTCGGCTGCTTGCTTCACCTATGATGGACAAACTCTTGGGCCGCGTTTTCGCCGCCAGCCCGTTCGCTTCCCGCCTTTCAGGAACGTTCCTCGTTCCGGGAGGATAAGATCTTCATCGCTAGATTCGAAAACTCGAGAACCCTTCGCCTCTGGGGCTGAACGAACTGACAAGAGTGGACCGGGAGGAAAATTGTGGATCGGACCACGGTTCGTTCCAGATGGGATAAACTGGAATGAAATCCGAGAATAAGACCATCCCTACACGCTTCGATATTAGTTCAAGCGCAGATGAGTCGAGTTTTTGACGAGACGCGAGATGCCCTCGGTGTTAAAAGCGGTAAGTGAAAGTTTTCCGCTTCATCTTGAGACTGGAAGGAGGCACGAGGGCTCGAGGAAGTCGAGACGGTAACCCTATTTCAATTTAGGCATTTCAGCTCCGGCCCACTCTCGGTTTCTCCTCTTCGCTCACCCGCTCGGGCAGGACCGAAGACAAATTTCAATTTCGCCCCTTCGACTTTTCTCCTTGGCCCGCCAAAACGCCTCGAGGAAAGGTAGACAGCCTGCCTCCCTTCCGCCATTCGAACAGCCGGTAGTTTTCTTTTCTTGGCTGGGGGCGCGGCGGACGAGAAGGAGGACCGGAGATTGTGCCGTTGCTTCTCCAAGAAAGTAGGCGCTCCTCCCGCGTTTGAAATTTCTGCTTTCCCGGTGGCGCAGTTTCCTCTCCAGCCTCCAGGATCTTGAGTGTCTGACCTGACCGACAAATATTTGGTCATTTCCCTTTTTCCTCCTCCTTAATTGCAACCACTCCGGATCGCTCTATTTTGTCCTGTCGATTCGAGCGCTTTCTCAAGTTCTCTGTCCGCATGTAGTCTCACTGAGCCAGAACAGTGATCAATCCAGGCTGCGAAGAGCCCGAACCCCACAATGCGGGGAGTCTCCTTTTGATCTCGAAACCTCCTTCTGTCTCCTGAGATCATCTTTAGGGTCTTGTTGATCTCTCCACGGAGACAAGCGCGCTCCTGATCTCTCGTTAGGGGAGATTTCCACGCCCGGGACTCTGTCCATACGGACGGGAGAGTTCTCCTCGCAATTCACACAATTTTCTCCAAGCCGTTCCCGTCCTAACCCTAATTGGCGGCAACAGAAGCCGCACCGTGTTGGGGGAAGCACGTTACGAGATCCTTTGCTGCGGTCAGTCCGCCAACCCAGTGAATCAACAACGTCATTTGTTTCCCCAAATAGACTCAACAAATTCTCGAGACCGCTGCGTGCAAAACTCCTCTCGGTTTGCAACGGTCGCGTGTCGGTCATCGTTAGGAACAGTCATTGACCAGATCGGTGGGCACGGAACGATTTGCTCGGATTGTCGTTCGAAACGGATCGCTACGGACGGCTTCGAGCAACCGTTACATAAGATCGAAGTACGTTTTCGACATCTTATCCCTCCGGCGAAGCTACGGCTTTCACCGAAAGGCAGGGCGTGGTACGGGGAAGTCCTCTGAAGTTCGTGAGCAAGCGATCTTTGAGCGCTGAGTTTCCTCGCCTGTGGATCAGGAAGTATCGGAGATTACGGGAAAAAAGCGAAACCACCGAATCTCGGGCGGGTACAGCGAGTTCCCGACATGACGGATGTGGTTCAAAAAACGCGGACCTGACTGATGAGATGGACGAGGGAAGAACAACCTCAACGTTTCTCGTCGACGCGCTGGAGTCAGTTGTATTTCAAAACGGGGTCCAAGTTACTGACTTGGAGTAGAGCGAGAGTAAAACCACTTAAAACGATCGTAACCGAAGTCTTCTGTTAGTGGGTTTGGTCTGACGTTTGAGGCTCTTGAGATGGATTCGAGCTCAAGAGCCAGCATCGATATCGGTGTGTGATTTTAGTTTTATTGCCTGTATCCACCCCGTCGGTGTATCGATTCGTCGGCGCGGGATTGTGCTCTGAAGCTCTCATGAGGAAGATTCGCTCGTCGAGACGTCTCGAACGGAGGATTCAGAAAGATCCAAAACCGCCGTACTCATCGAAAACCTGATCTTGGAGAAGGATTTTCCTCCACTTTCATGTCTTCCACGGACATTCAGATATTCTTTCGCGGAATCAGAAGCTCCGATTAAATCTCGGTCCTGACCGCTGGCTTTGGTTTTTTTCGCTCGCAGAAACTTCCTCAAGTTCACGTTTATTCAAATTCGAAGCTTGAAGACTGAGTGAGTTTAGGACGAGACTTCCTCTTGGGCCTGAGGTAAAGTGTTTTGCGACTAGACATGCATCCGTTGCATCGGCAAGAACGGCTTTAAACTTATCTGTGCTCAGAACTAGTTTTTTTTCTTCAGTTTCATGGAGAACCGAAGTTATCGGGAACCTTATTGGGTTATTGGATTTGAGAAATCAGGTTTTCGGGATAAATTCAGGCGAAAACAAGAATTATGAGCCTTTGTTAGAGAACTCGTTGCAACGGCCCTAAGATATGCTCGAAAACAGATTTTCATGAGATGTTTTTCTCTCTGGGATGCATTTTCCCCCAGAAATCCTCAATCTCAATGTCGTATTTTCGCATAATATCTCATGACATTCTGTTTCCGAGAATATCTCAGGGCCGTTGCCGCTTGCCGTTGCAGCGGCTTCTTTTATGTCGGCTAATATTTATTCTTCTCGCCAGCAATTATCCCAAAAAGCTGATTTCTCGATCCCAATAACCCAATGAGGTTTCCAATAACTCCAGTTTTCCATGAAATTAACGGAAGAAACTAGTTTTGAGCGAATTTGGCAAGTTTGGTGCAGTCGTAAAAGAAAGCCGTTCCAAGGATGCATGTTTATTGGCAACACGAGAGGAGCTGGATATCTGCCAACAACAGTCATACATTGAAGATCTTTTACCTTATGTGCGCCGGACGTGCATTCGGAAGAAGTGATTTCGTTCAATGTTCTGCGACAGATGTTTGGACAGCCATTTTTGTTTCCCCACAGCGATCTCTGTCGTTCGATGTCTCGATATAGTGTTTCATCGATGTCGTCTTTGTGCATTGTCAACGACCGCTCAAGATAGCGAGAAAAAACATTCAAGTTGAGAGCACGTGAAACGACAAAATATGGCGCCCTGCCCTGATGGTTCCGATCGCATCGGCTCCGTCGAGATCGAAGCGTCCCAACTTTCAAACAAAAGCCTCGAAAACGAGGATCTTCTCGCCGGTGGCTCGTTATGGTGCCGACCTCGCGGTCATCTCCAGTTCCGATTTGTGGAGGAATATATTTCAGGGATAAAGTGAGTAACAGTTGACTTGCGTGAGCAGCCACCCCACCGAATCGTCTGGAAAAACTGGTGGAGAAAGCGGTCCCCGCCCGCCCGCCTCGTTGCCTCCTTCCTTCTCTCCTAACCTACTCGCCTTCAGAAAGGATCGAAGTTTATATCCGGCAAGAGTAGACCCAGCTCCACTCACTGAGTGCCGCCCGGCGAGCTAAGCAGTCAGCTTTACGGAACACTGCACGCAGTTGCCGACGAGGAAGGAATTCCTCTCTGGCGCTAGTCGGCCATAAAATACGCATTCGGAAACGTACTGCGGAAGCATGAGATGCCGTATGGAGGCGGAGAGTTCTATCAGGGTCTCGAGTCAATTTTCTTCTCTTCCTCTCTGAACGTTCTCCTCACCGATCCTTTCGGATCATCGGGGGGACCTTCGAAATTTTATTCTCTCCTGTGCTCTGCCACCAACATCGTCTCCGGTTCACGTATTCCTCATCTGTTCCTCGTGAAAAGTGGACCGGGAAGGATTCCTGTCGAGAGGAATAGCGGCATCTCGGGGGAGTGCGCATTAATGAAACATAAGGCGAAGAAAAAAAAACAGTCGAACATGTTTCTTAGTAGCGTCTGTTGTATTGATATGTGCGTGTGTGTCTATGGCACGTGTCAGCTATCGTCTTGAACAGTGTGGGATGCTCCCCACTGAACGAGGAAGCGGCAAAAGGGGCTCCGGCTCGAGTGTTCCTCACTCCCAGCCTCATCTCCATACTCCCTTTGGGGGAACGAGGAGGAGGAGGAGGAGGACGACGACGACGACGAGACCGCGATCCTAATTTCATTATGGCTTATTCCATTCTTTGTCTCGCTTCCACTTCTTCGTTTGGCCTCTCACGAAGCGAAGCGACGGCCGAAGCAGCAGCTGACCCCCAATAATACTTCAGCCTATCAACTTCTCAAAACTAACTAGATTCGGCTCTGAGCAGGCACAGCTCTCGAGTGTATATCTCGTAAGAAAGTCTCAAAGTTTCTGTTCTTAGAATCGAATGGATCACCGTTTGGAACCGGGGGACCGGAGCGAAGGTCCAAGAGGTCCTTCAAAGCATTGGCAAACACCTGAACAGGACGTTGACGTCGAAGTAGAGCGTCACATGAGATATGGAACGATCGGATCAGAATGATGGCCGTCCGCGGTGCACTCTTGGGTGTTCGATGATGATGATGATGATCACGATAAGGTTAGATGGCGGGGGCCAAGCCAGTACAGGATCGTTGTCCGATCAAAATCTGATCGGTGGGCGCTGTGCTCCAATCAAACGAAGTGTCCTGTTGTGCTCTTTCGCACTCGGAATCAATCAGTTCATCGATTATTCAGCGATCGATCATTCCTCTCCGCTTAATTGTCTCTTCATTTGCATCAGCGGAGTACCATCTCGGCGGGTCGTTGAAGTTTTGAATCGAAAGCCCCATGGAACGCTTGTTGGAGCAACGATCGGGAGTCTCTCGAGTGCTCATCGAACGTAACGATAGCGATACTCTTCGGAACGTCCATTGGCGTTCTCATCAGTTTCGGCCCCAGTCGAAGTTCTGTTGAAGGTTCCGCAGCAGAGTGAGTTTACGGACGGAAAAAACAAAGCTTGGGAAACCATTGAACTTGAACATGTGGCTTTGACAGATCTTCATAAGACCGCGCCGAGAAGGATCGTGTCCGTTTCATTAGAAGCGTCTAGCACAGACGACGGTGCATGTCGGTCGGTCCGCCGCCTGGTTATGCTGGGCTGGAAGCAGGCACGCCTGCGAGCAGCAGGTAGCATCGTCGACATCGAACGAGCAGGCAGACCGCTTCCAAGGAACGAGTTTGTATTTCGCAAAACCATTCAACTGGAAGTGCGGCTCTGGAGGTGACGCGCATAGATTTGAAACTTTCGCGTCAGTTCACACCAGCTCCAACCGAGCCCGTCTATCCGTTCGCCGGCTCAAACTCAACTTTGAGCCGAAGCCACGTCGAACGAATTTGTACGTAACGGAAACGTCATCTCCCGTCGTCTTGAACGACAGCTCGCCCTGGACGACGAGAATTTTGTCTCCGGCTTCAAAGTTTTGCAATCAACGGCGCGGGTGGAAAACACGTCGAATTGCGATGTTCGTTTCGATGTCTGCAAAAAGTAGTGTCGAGAGATCAGAATCACAGCGGGGCGATTGTTTGTTGGCTCGCTGTTCCAATAGAGAAGAGACGTGACGGTCACGTTTTTCCGTGTGAACAAGCTCGCACGCTCATGTCTTTTGACATTGAACGTGCTTTGTCGCCACTGATAGAGTGAGCCTCTCTCGTCTCTGTGGCGAGGAAGTTCATCACCTAACACTCCGAATTCCTCTCGTGTTGTGGACTTTCCCCGATGAGTTTCCATCCATCCATCCATCCATCAAAATATCCAATTACAAAATATCCAATAAATGGAATGTTATCCATCCATCCATCCATTCATCCATCCATCCATCCATCCATCCATCCATCCATCCATCCATCCATCCATTCCCCTGACAACCTGGCCATGAATTCATGGAATCGTTGTCCAATTTATTCACCAAAAATAGGAGCTCTGCCCGCTTTCGCAGATCCGGAATTCGATGGCGAGTCGGCGTCGCGTCGGTGTCGTTCGCGACTCCTGTTTATCATCCGCTGTCTGAATTCATTGCTCGGCCATGAAAGAGAGAACTCACAATTTTTGTGTAAGCTGCAAGAAAAAACATCTTTCCGCTGTTCCGGGACAGTTTTTCTCTTCGGCGTCCGTTCTTGTTCCTCGTGAGCACGAGGAAAAAAAATCGCGGACGAGAGAACGCTTCAAGTGAGAGTGGAACCCTTCTGAACTAAGGCAATAATCATCTGGATCGAAACAGAGCTGGCAACACGCTCAGCAAGAGGAGAACGGACGCTCCACTTTATGTTAAGCCGTAAAATCCTTCCTCCGATGGCCTTCTGTCGCTGCACGGGACGCACTGACTGAGAGCAATCCGAGCAGGACCGCAGGGAGAGAGAACGAAGAGACCGTGTAATGTATTCATCTCCATCCGTTTCGCCCTCAGCCATTCTCTTAGTGAGAGCCTCCTTTTCTCGGAGCGGCCGCGCTATTCCCAACGCTGCCTGAACGTCTTTACTCTCATCTGCATTTCTTAATAGCTTCCTGTCTGTGTTGATTTCGGTTTGGCTCCGGGAAAAGTAAACGTCGCCTAAACGAGCAATAATCCTTGAATGGGCGGCAACCGGCAAAGCTCGACGACTTTCCCTTCCTCTTGGAAAAAAAAGAAATAATCTTTGCTCTACACCTGACCTGAGAGCGCCGACGGCTAACATTTCCGAAGCAAACTTTGACAGCACTTTGGAACGACGGCAGCTGTAGCCTCCTTCGAATTGGCCTCGGCAATCTCGTTCTCAAAGCGAATCAGAGTCCTCTGCGAAGTGAAATCCGTCAGAATCAACAGAGCCGTCGATGTGGAAGCCCCGCGAATATTCTTGATGCACCCTTCTTGAAGACCTTTTGTAAAAACGATCATCTGCTGATCTTTTCCTTTCGAAGCGAGCTCGTATATCATCCCTGAAGGATATCACCTGATTTCGTATGCAAAGCGTTCGATGGCGTGTATCGGATATGTACAGAGCCCTGTATATCTTCAGAACGGGGGCCGAGGAAAACGAGGATGGGGAGGGATCTGGGACAAGAAGCGTGTGAGGAGGTTTGGATCGAGGCGAGGGCTTCCGACGTTCATACATCGTTGCACGTCTAAAGTCCGAGAGTGCGATACCTCTTCTCGTCTCTCGAAATCGCTCTCCTCGTGGAGATCGCTTCGATTACCGCAGTGAAAACTAAGCTATGCTCACTTGCAGAATTTATGGAATTCCGTCGTACGCCTGTTTGGTCCTCGGCTGGACGAGTAGACGAATGGAAGAAGTTTTTCAGACTAGTCCTCAGGTCTCGAATATCTATCAACATTTCAGATCGAATGTGAATGGAGACTTCTGCATTTCCAGAAATCCTGCGAATGATAGCAACGAGGCGGCGCACTATGGGCTAAAACGGGAAAATAGGTGGAAAAAATTCATGTCGGAGTTTCCAACCGCCGATTGGTGGATATCGTCACAAAATGGCTGGGAACCCGGGGGCTATTCATATGTCGCGCAAAAAAAAACATTTCCAGAGGTGGAGAGGTCTCTCAAAGTTCAGGTAGAGAGAGGTCACATCTCCAGCGCCATAATACTGTGACAGTGCTTTCCGGAGAATTCGAGTGGAAAACCTTCAGAAATGAATAAAACTGATAATAGTGAGTTAGAACACTGCAATATAGACCCACTAAGGGCACATCTGGAGTTTCATGAGGCTTCCAAGAAGTTTCCATGGTGTGGGGAAGTTTTCCTCGAATTCCGCCAAAATTTTCAATGTTCTCGGTGTTCGAAAAGTAATTGCGCCACGTTGCGCCATCGTCAAATTGGTCTTGAAATAAAGCCCGTAAAAAGTACTTTCCGATGTAGTTTTTTCAACCTGCGCAATCATGCGCGCCCTGAGATATGATGATTTTCACAGGCATCACAATCACTGTCCCACGTAGACGCTTCTTCGACTTTTGGGCCAAGTCTGACCATGGACGCGACACAGGAGCGATCATGATGGCTTTACTGGAAGAAGAGATGCTTGAGAAAACTGAGGTCGTCTCCATTCTCGGGCCTCAAGCACCAAATCAGCCAAATCTCGGGCAAGGTACTCGCACGATATGCGGAAACCGGCCGGAAGAAAGAGCAGTTCTTCAAGAGTTGTGCTGCCTGGCTAGATGGGGAGCCGTTCTCTCTCTCTGCATCGCGGTGAGACCGAAACAATCAGTGTCGAAAACCGGCCGTCCTCGGAAGACTTTTTCAGATGCTGGTGCCAAGTCGAAGAAAGCCAGAGTGACCCCTCTACTCGAATATGAGAATATGAGCTTCGTCTGAAGATGACGAGAACACCACTGGTCGGAGCTCAAGGCAAGACGACTCAGAGTCCGATGTGAACCCGCTGCGCAGTGACGAGGAGTCATACTAAGATATTTCATGAATGACGTCGATACTTACCTTATCCTTAACACAAGATTTCATCGACTCATTCTCTCTCACTATCGAGTAATCTCATCGGAATAAATATTTGGTCGCACATCGTCGTCGCACAGGTCGCAGCGATCACGAGCAGTTCGTGCATACACTCAGTCGCATTGATTTTTTGCGGAATGAGATTGGGTGGGGGAGGGGGGCTGAAAAAGTTCGAAAGGGATTGTTTCGTCTTCCAAAGTCCTCACTCGTCGACTTCAGCCATGAACAAACCCGAAATTCTCCGAAAATAGTTTTTTCCACCTAAAAAGCCGTTTTAGCCCATTGTGCGGCGTGAAACTCGCTTTATTCAATCAAACTTCACTCCGGCTTTTTCCATCCAAATTTCCTTGCTATCGGGCTGAGGATTGGCCATTCTTGATAGCGATCAGACGCAAAGTACGCGGCCAATCTCGGAAGGCTTCGGACCCGTTCGGCGTAAGCTTTCAACGACGGCAATGAGTCGAGAATCGTTTTGCTGAGATGAAGATGCCAATCCAAATATTCGAAGAGAAGGAAATCCACGTAGGTGAGCTTGTCTCCCATCAACCAGGTCTTGTTCTGGAGTGCTTTCTCCCACTTGGCCAAAAGCCCCTTGACGTCCTCCGGGTAGTTCGGATAGCGCATTTTGGTGATTTCCATATCGAACGCATAGCCTAATATGGCTTGTCTGTGAAAGAAAAAACATCATCTTTTACCAAATATTTGTTTCGAATTCCCCCACCGGGTACCCGTTTTGTTCAGTTTGAAATTTGGCGGAGAATTGATATGAATTTCATTCCGGAGCTTGGAGAATTTACCCGAGATCGGCTGCTTCCTGCTCGTAGGACTCCATTCGCAGAACGTCATCAGCCCCTTCGACAACAAGTCCGTGTTTGCGTGCAATGTGCTTGAGGATGACAAGACTTTGGGTGAGCTTCAATTTTGAGCCGTCTTCGCGAGTTTCGATGTAGTACGGCAAATTGGGGAACTCCATGGCCTCTTCCCCGTCTCCTCCGACAAGGAGAGGCGACTTAGTCTTGTCTTCAATCCATTTCTCCCTGTCCTGAGAAGCGATTTCCGTTTATTGAGTTGGAGAAAAACTACACCGTCCAACGGCTCAAGATTCTTCGGAAACAAAGGGAAAGAGGGAAACAGAGGGCGGTGGCTCCTATCGTCGGTGCATATTCCCCTGCTCTGACTGGTTACTCACTTGGAAAAGGTACTTTTTGTCTTCGTACTCCTCACCGACATACTCAAGCAGATTTCGAATCGGTTGAGCACGGCCTCTCAACGACCAATATCCTATGGTGGAGAATCAGAACCAGTTAGAGCCAGTTCTTTCACGTTCGCATGGTTGAGTAGTTGGAAACTAGATCTGATTTCCAGAAGACTCGAAAGGATTCCAAGGATCTTGATGATCTAAATCTGAATCTCGATTCATCCAACAGAGAAGAGAGTTCATCTCCCGCCGATATACCAAGAAGCTGAAGCACATACCCAGAACGATCGGTGCCATTTTCCGCTGGAAAGATGTGGGTTAACCTGGAATGTTCGATTTTGGAGCGACAACGAATGATGGAATGCCACTCGACTGAACCGGCTTTTTGTACAAGCCGCCAAGAACTGCCAACTTCGATCGTGGAGAGAAGCTCAGCTCTTGTGGTGAGAAGGGAAACACCCAGTTTACGTTTGTCAACTCATCCGATGACTTTCAATTTTTAACACATATTACCGTGATGATAGAGTTCATTGTCCCAAGACGATTCTCGAAGCTCTCTTATCGCAAGTGGAGAGCATTTTCGATTTCGAACCAACTTCGATACTTTTCTTATCTCTCATGATAACAGTGCCACTCGACGTGATGTTCTTACGGCGATTCAACCAACAGAAAACATGTGCCTAACAAACTTTCCAAATTCTTTTCCAATATTGACGTTACGGTAGATCGATGATTCGAACACTACAGATTGGTCATCGCGGATGGGACGAATGAAAGTAAAAATCTCTTTCTGAATGAGTCTGGACCTGAATGTTTCTTTGTTCGACGTCCGAGTAGAATGCCCTTGAACGTAATGATCCACAATTGTTGACTCAGCGGCATCAAGACAGACTGCGATTTGGCACGATATAATCGGAGGCAACTTTCTGGAAGCGGTTCGACTTCCTCGTGACATTTTCAAACCAACTCAAAAGAAGAAGCCAAGTGTACATCCGATAGAAACCAATGACTGCGAGTAAGTGGTCGTGGAAAGTTCTGAATAAGAAAACAATCTTTTTGCGAATTCTGGTGTGACGTTGATAGACCGGTCACACGAAACTGAGACATTATCGCTCAGTGCTATAAAACCCAGAGCTCTTTTGTTAGATAAAAACACAAAGGTTGCGAACAGGCTCCAAATCTACTCATGTGTTTCGATTCCACGGTCGGCAGATTACGGAGATTTCCTCTCGCCGAATTTAGGAAATCCATCGAAGCTAAGGATTTAATAATTTTTTGGTAGCGAGAAGAAGAGCATTTTCATTGGATAAGTTTCGGAAAATCAGGCTTAGGAGTCCGTAGTCGGACGTTCTATTTTGTGCCTTACGAGTGAGGTTTTTTGTTCCATGCGAGGAGATGATATTGTTCAACTCGCTTCTGAGCAGTTCTTGGAGGAAGTCCGGAATCGGAGTTGAAGTTCCAGATGTGGGCTGGAGGAAGCTGATCGAGCTGGCGCATGGCCCATTCATCCTCCACGACCGTTTGATGGGCCGGGAATGAAATTATCAATGTGGAGGAAAGCGTATCAGTGAATTACGGCGCTTCCTCGATTGTGAGTATCAACTAATCGACGTTCAGACTGCTTCATTCATTCGAATGAAATTCAATAGGGATTGGAAAGGCGTTCCCACTTTGAGCCAAGCCAAAAGGAGGCTGTTTGGAAGTGAAACAAAGAGTCTGAAAATATTGGCATCCATCATGATTTACATTCCGCCTATCGATATGGATAGATTGATAGATGGATTTATGATGTGTGATTTCGTCAACTGCTGCGGCTGCAAGGCACCATTCATCAATTGATTCCTCGACGAATACCCTAACGCTCAAGTTTCACCAATGACATCCCTGATGTTGATTTCATCTTCGAGGGTCCCGTGGGAAAAAAATGACATGTTCGAATGTACTAGATCGATTCGACAGTGCCGGTGTCCCTTATTTGGAACTTCATTCATGTTCCTCGTTCAAATCCGACGCCAATTCAGTATTGCGAGGTTTGGCTCTGAAGAATCTTCTTTGTTGTAACGAAGATAATATCATCTAGCAGTTTACGCTCACAGTGACTTGTCTCGCTCTCGATGGTGCCTATTGTGCCGCCTATTGACACTATTAGAACAGCTAGTCCGTGGCAAATGCCGACAATTCCATTCATTCAGTAACGCGTGTATCGAGAAACTGATCAAATGAATCCCAATGATCGTCCCAATGAGAAACTGAATCGTGCGTGTGATTCGATTACTGTTCAACTGACCGTCATGCTCTGGTAGGCTCTAAGGCGCTCTTACGCGTACGTCGCGTCGGCCTCAGCGGGATGTGTGGAACCGTCTTCCAACATGACATGTTCAAGCGCAGCTCCGAAACTTTCTATTCGAAACGAATTGCACAAACATTGTTGAATTGATAAGAATTCAATAACAAAAAACTCAAATGTCCCAGTTTACCCCAGTTTCGTTTTATTGAGGCTCCTTGGAGGGGGGGGGGGAGAAGCTTTCTTGAAACACCGTACCTGAAGCTGCTCTTGATGTCGGTACTTCCGACGACCAATAACCCCATGAACATAAGTCGGCTCCGTTCCTTGCACTCGGCATGACAGATTTCCCAGCGGCGTTAATATTTACGAGTTGATGCGTTTGATTTGTGTCCGATTAAGATGAGCATCTCGTCCCCTTAGTGGAAGTAACCGTAGCCTCTCCCGTAGCCTCCGTAGCCACCGTATCCACCGTATCCGCCGTATCCGCCGTAGCCTCCACGAGTGTAATAACTGGCGCGGGAGTAGTAGAACGGATCATACATCCTGGCTAACCGCCGGTAGTAGTAGGGTCGGAATAAATTGTAGCCGTAGTAACCGAATCCGTCACTTTGTGCGAAGATACCGAGAACACACAAGGCGAACACCACGAGAAGAAACTGAAATACGTCGACGGGTATTAGGGTTCACATTGTCTCCTGCCATCACATTCATTGTTCAAACTTCGAGATTTCGCTCAGCGAGCCCGTCCGAGCACAAGAGTCTTTGTACCTGAGTTGTCGATTTCATGTCTCGCCGTCACTGAGACAGACGGATCACTCGCTTCTTTTCCGAAGGGGCTTTCGCTAAATGCGTTTCCGTTCAGGGATCGTGGATCTTATAGAGGCACCAGCTGTGGAGGCGGTAGGCACCCGCAGTGAAAACTTCAGACTGCGCGGACACTTCCAGGTTCGGCGACATCCGAAGTACAGGAAACTATTGCAGCTCATTGAGCGCGGTTCGAATTCTGCTTCGATGGTCCTTGACCGCATCCTGACTCCTACTCTGGATCTTTTCGATCTGTTTACCCGAACACCTAGAATCAATCGACACAGAACAACGATGAGTCGCGAAATTCGGGAGAAACAGAAGACCGAGCACCTTGTGAAGGCTAGAGATGACGGAATTCCCACCGCTCGCCTACTTTGCAAATAGTCCATCATCTTTTCGTCACGATCCGTCGACGGTGTGCGAAATGTTTTCCTTTCCAAAAACGTCACTGTGACATTTCTAACAGTTAAAATTGTCAATGACTGCGGTGATTCGCAGCGCTCACGGCTCAAGTCTCGAACGTATAGCGCGGTGAACGGACACTACCTTCCGCTCTAGGAACTCGTCCGAGGCAAAACTCATTTTTGTCATCCGCTCTTGCAAGAAGTCAAGTTCGGGGCGTGATCCACCCTTAACCCGGGAGAAACGCATAGAGCCGTATTCGGTAGCTCTGTTCTTCTTCTTGGAGACCTTTTTAGAATTCGAATAGAAACGAAAACTACCATTATAGATTGACGATTGATGGATCTATTCGGAATTGCTAAATCAGAATCGATTGGCCGAAGATGAATCGAGAGAATCAGACGTTTGGAACATTCCGTTGTTATGTCATTCGAACATCCAGCAAACTGCCCCCCGTGGCGACGCTCAATGCTCAGTGGACCAAGGTTACGGTGACGTAACCTACTTTCTGGAAACCTAAGGAGTCAGCACGAATCTCAACACTTACAATCGAAGATCAACTTCGATTATCGAAAGCTCAGCACTGGAGATAGTTTCCCGCATTTCCGAGCGGGCGCTTGTTCGAATAAACTCTGAACGACCAATGAGTTGCGATGCCCACTTCTACAAAGTACCTGTCCGCGCTATTGAGCTTCGTACAACGGGTGTTTTAGTCTATGAAGAGAATGAGGAAGGGGAGAATGAGATTGATATAGAGGAAGTCATTAAGTTGGCTGTTCATTCAAAAGCCCTACAGCTATGATGCCCCCCACTCTAGCGGCTCACTGGGCATCATCAGCACCAACTCTCTTTTTCTTTCTCTCTGTACAACAGCAGCATTCTCGTTAAAAGACTTGCACCGGCCGTACTGGAGCGGCTTTGGGCTAAGTATAAACAAACACGAAACGCCTCAGTGCTTCTCTTCGAAAGCGGGGCAAGGGGTACACACGTCCGCTTGGTGGGGTGGTGGCTGGTGGGCACGAGGGGCCTTTCCTGATAACACCCAGCCAGCCAGCCGACCCACCCCAGCATCTATCCATCCAGCCAGCCAGCCAGTCAGTCAGTCAGTCCGCCAGAGAGTAAGTCGCTCGCCCTCGACGTCTGCGATCGAGGACCGCCATGCCATCACTTCCAACGTGGCTTGCCACGGGCCAGGCTCACGGATAGCGCAGACAGACAAGCAGCTAATTTTAGCTAAGTCTGGCTCGCAAACCTCATCCCGCAAAGGGGAAAAACTTTTGTCCTGCCCGACCTGGCTATCAGTGTTCCAATTTTTACGCGGCAGTGTCAAACAGCGGTGGGAAGGGTCCGACGAGAGAGCTGACTGCGATAAAAATGCTCTCGTTGTGATGCTGCCACTCCTCAACGCTAGACTCAGCCCAGCAACCCGCCCGATTATAACTGAACTGACAGTCACACTGTCACCAGCGCATGCGCGTTCCCGAACCGGGCTTTGAGCCCCGAGCTCTCGAAACCGGGTTAAGTACTTTCAGATTCCAATTCTCAAGGTCCCCGACTCGTTTGAGGTCTCCGGACAATGTGTGCGGTTCGATCGTGATGGCCGAAAGGGAATAATAATTCTTCTTCTAATTTAGTGTCGTCCTATCGGTCGTTTTCAGAGCGAATAAAAGCCGTCGCGTTCGCGTAGGTCTGCTCCCAAGTTCGTTCGGCTGCTTCTGTCCAATTAATCAGAGCTCCTCAGTCGTGCTGTATGTGGATGGCCCACTGCTTCTCTTGCCACCGACCCCGAACCCTCGGGGATACTCCGATTCTCAACGGACCTTGTTCGGTTTCGTGTAAATGAATAACCCCAATACGTTCCAGCTGGTTTGATTCGAACGTTTTTGCTTCGTTGGGATATCCTCCTCGCAAGAACTCGACGAGATAAGCACATCTGGCATGTGAATCCTTCACTCTCTGCTAGGTATGTATGTATGTATGTATGTATGGCAACTCACTCAGTCGACGTGCTCCTCCGCTTCTTTCAATGTAATAACAATGCTTCCATGTGCCACGCCCATCGCAATTCTTCGCGATATTCTGTGAAATACTTCATGGTTCAGTGAACGCTCCTCAGTTTGTGAATCTATGATTAGGTCGAAGCAGAAGTTCAGTTCCCGATGTTCGTTACGATAGTAATCTCGGCATGAAATAATCCTCAATCCTTGAACGACTTCTGTCTTTTCCTCAAGACGAAAACGGCGGAACTGGAAGCTCGTGAAAAGTTTGACTTCGCGGTTAAACTGGTTCCGAGTCGTTTACTCGATGTAAATTGAGACCGAGAGAAGTCAGGAGTGAACGGTGGTCAGCAGAAGCCACGGGAACCCTGCTGAGGAATCCCGGGGTGAGCGTTTATGAACCTCGTCTGTTCGTCTATTGTGAAGCAGCCGCGAAATGACACCGATAGCTCTCGCATGCTTTGCCTAGAACGCTTCTTACGCTTGTCGCTCATTTTCATTATTACTCGAGTTCTCAACTCCGCTCGCAATATCATCAACCCCATTCCCCTCGGCAATGGGAGGCTCCACCTGAATTCGGTGGTCGAGTAACTCGGCGGAGTTCTGAATCTTCTGGAGGATTGCTCAGCGAGACCGACACTGTGCATACGGACGTCAAAGATGCCATGTACGGATAAATTCGTTCTCGACGGTACAACGAATGTTACGTGAGAGCCATAGATAGGCGGACACGTTTTCGCAGTTTCAGCCCCGCGCACGTCGGCAGTTGGTGAGCAAGACGTTGCCGAAGAGGATGCTGTAAACCTCAAGCATCACAACTTGCGATATGATGACCCTTTTGGGGGAACTTCAAGCGAGGATCAAACGTTTCTTAGTGATTCTTCCGGCAATTATTTGTTTCGTATCGTAAGGATACTAATTCGTGCTCCTCCCACAGAGAGCGGACGGCGTTTCTCTGTGAGTGTAGACGTTACAGAGTCAGTAACTTCTTTCGAAAGTTTCCCCGCTGAGCTCTTCGTAGTGAATCGAATCGGGACTGGAACCCGAATTCTTCGCATTATGTTGACCTGAACTCGCGATGTCCAAGAGGAGCTGGGATCTGAGAGGACGCAATCCCTTCCAGGTTGTCAACAGATGAAGAACTCTTTCGTTTTTGAAGGAAACCAGAGTCGCGGAGATTCGCAGAGAGCAGAGCCGCCGTTGTTCAAGGCGTGGAACTTCCGTGAAAGAATCCAGACCGACGTCAAAGCTGAAGCTCAAGCGCGGAAAGTCTGAAACCGTCCTTCACAGAGGAAAACCTTTGGTGCATTCTCATTCTTGTGGAGTTTATGAGATTCGAACTGAAATATGGCCAGATGGTTAGGCCATGCACTGCTCGCCCTTCACGTGGAGTCTATTCTTATTCCTCGCGATGCCCTTCTTTGACTCTCGCGAGTTGCAAACACCAACTTCGTGAGTTTGGTTGAAAACTGGATTAGAATCGTGATTCGTCCCTGAGGCAGAGCCTTCCTTGCCGAGCTGTAGAACAACAGTTCTTCACAGGCTTTCTTCTTTATGTGGGCCCGCTATCAACTGCATTCTTTTCAGTTGGATTACCACCTCATTAAGAGTGGATTAGCCTTTGTGAGCTTGTGACTTGAGGAGATGGACTTGTAATTAGAGTTGTGGACCACCTCTGTGTGGATTACTATCTGATACTCGGCGAGGGACGAATAGAACAAAGACTCGCAACCGAGTCTCTCAACAACTGCTCTGAGACTTCTTGAGGTCCTTGCAGACGTTGCTTACTGCTTGGTAGATTCACATTGCAAGTTTGCGCCAATTCACCGATAGTACATATGGTTGCAGGTGGAGGAACATCTGATACCGCTCTGTGGATGTGATTCAGAATGATATATGTATCATAATTTAAAGGAGTTGAGAGAGGACAAAGTGTCCCGCACGAATCCAAGCGTTGAACTCGACCGAAATGCTGCCAGCAGTTCAGCGTCGTATTTCTGTGGATATGTATTTTGCTCACACCCCCATCCCCCCCCCCTCCGCCCATCCTCCCGTCGGAGGATCAGTAGACGTACTCGATGCCCCGGGAGGTTATTGTTTAAGAAGGAATAGAGTTTCTCCCGAAAGTATTCTTTCCCCGGCGTAAAGGAAACGCTTCCTCTGCATGACGCTCGTAGATGACAAATGCACCGAACAAAACTTGCAAACGAACGACTACGGAGTAAATCAACGTAGAGAAGGCAATCCATCACATCGCTCGCTGGTATTCAGTCTTCTGATGGCGTAAGAAGCTCCCGAAAGACTTTTGAAATTTGAATGTAGAGCCGCTGCCACCACTACCGACGCTACTCCTACTGCTGCTGCCTCACAGCGAATGAAGAAGAAACAGGGTTTGCTGGCTGGTCGAGTACATTTTGGAAATTGCATTTTGCTTGCGAAAAGGCCGCCGTTGCCGCCAACGAACGGCGGGGCATGGTTCGCCGAAGAACTGACGGAGAGCCGACGGCGGCGGACGGATGGATGGATGGACGAAAAGGGGCTAATGTACTTCTTGCATTGAAAATGTCAGAGCAAATACCTCGCGTCGAACAACGGAATGGCGCGAAGTTGAAAGACTTCTTGAGTTTTTTCTTCCTCTCGGTTCACAGTCAGATTCAGAGCTCCGATCGGAGAATTCGATGTACGGCAAAACCTGTCTGTGAGACCTCTGACGATACCGCTCGCCCAGGCTGGAGACTTCGAGGTTGAAAGCTTTTCCATTCAACCCCCGCACTGGGAGCTCTCTCGGTTCTCTCCCTTGATTCGAATCCAGAAATCAGCTGCCGCGCATGGATTATCGAATCGGGTTCTTTAGGATCTCCTGCGCCTCCTTTGGTAGTGGTGAATTTCCAGTCCTGTACAAAGCATGAGCGAATTCTCCTGCGCCAATGTTCCATTCGAAGAGATCAACTCCGGCGAATCAAGGAGAAGCTTACGGACATCGCACGATGCGGTCAAAGAATAGCGTACGAGAGATAAGAAGACCTCTTTATAAGACTCAGTGAATTCAGTTCTCCACGGAAACTGAATCCGCAACAGGAGAAAGCATCAATTCGTGTATTTCGCGGCCTATCGATCAGAGCCACGGCTGCCAAATTCAATTCCATTTTGGGGGAAAATCTAGGACTCGCTCACTGGATTTTCTTCCGCCGATCAAACTCGATTCGGCCTCGAAGCTCCGAAGTTGAGTATCGAGAGTTCAAAATATAAACCGAATCGATGAGAGGAATTTCCTATACAATCAATGAGTTTTCTCGTGGTTAAGAATGTCTCTTCTCAATGTGCTGGAAATCATGGCTCTTTCTTCGCAGTTTTCTTCCAAAGTTCATTCGGAGAAATAGCAAGCCAGGAACAGTAGGTTTTTGTGTGGCTCTGTGATCCGAGCGTTCTCCGGTCGGGGCAGAGTTGGAAATCCCAGGACGGCTGCTCGGGTTGTTTGCTAGCTGGCCTGCACCATTTGTTGTTCTCTTGCCGTGCGGGTCACGTCGAAGTTTGTCCCAGTGGAACCGCAGATCAAGCGGCAAGCGGCAAAGTGGATAAGCGTACTTCACGACCAATCCTTAGCGCAAGTCGCATTTGATTTAGCTAAATCATCCTCCGCCCATGCTTCGCTTCCGTTCCTCGCCACTTCCAAATAAAGACGAATTCCTCACACGTTCATGGGGCCTGAAAGAAACGAAAGCTACTGTTTCCGTGATATTTGTTCTCCGCGTATGAAAATCGTTGCGTTCTTCCCCATGACTCATTCAGAGCGCTGCATGTAGACGTGTTTTCCTCACTCTGCCCGTCCATGGTGGATTCCATCCAAATAGAGAGATATTCGGTCCTGTAATCAAAAGGAAACGCTGGAATACTTCCTCGAAATCGAGCGATTGACGACTCAGGAGGTCCAGGAGCTGACGCAGAAATTTCTCCTCTGGGAAACAAGCGAAACCACCGGAAAGCAAAGCAAGAGATCCAAGCATGGCGCGATCGGCGTACAAGTCAATCACAATAAAATTGATGACGCATTCAGAAAGTTGGTCCTGGGGAGGTCGGTGGATTCATTAGCTTTACGTAGCATCCATCCCCTCTTTGGGCCGAGCCCGTTTCTTTCGCTTGCAACTGCAAAGCCCAGCAGCTCGGTCAGATCCATTTTTCAACTTAATCCCAACGTGCTGTTCCGATGGTGAGCCTGACCACAGAAAGTGTCAACTCCGCTAAATTTCCGCTCTCATTAATTAGAGCAGTCCGTCAACGCATTGCACTTGAATGCGCTCGATTCTGGAAGTGTTCTGGCGATAAATTTCCGCAAATCGTCATCGAAATCGAAACAGCGAGCTCAAACTATGACGGCAGCTTTTCGTTAATTTCACTCTCAATCAGGAGCTCATAACGAGGATTCGATCGAAACGTATCCACTATTCTTCTGACAGATCGGCCGGATTTCATCGAAGTTTTGATGTTCTTCGACTTTACCGTGTCCTTCGACCTGTTCTCAGATGAATTCCAGAGGGGGGTTTTGTCCTTCAACGTCGTTTAAGTCAACCGGCAGAGCTGAGCCGAGTGAAGTCCGATCTTTTGATCGGACCACACCCGTGTTTACCAAAGAGCCATTAATCCTTATCATGCTCCGAGTTTACACTTTGCCAACGGCTGATGTGGTTGCTCAGGCCAAGTTTTCCACGAGGGTTATATAAACGCGGACATTGACGAAAGTTTTTCAGATTCATCAATACGTTTCCTGGTGAAGTAGTTTCCAAAAAGAGTGAAGTTCCTCTCAAATATGCGGTGCTTGATTTTCGTTGGGTTCCTCGCCGGTACACTCGTTGCGACAGATGAACAAGCAGGTTAAAGTTTTGTCCACGGGATAACTTGATGTGGCTTTCTAAGCGGCGAGCCCGACAATCGGGATGTTCAAAGTCAATTGGTCAAAATGCGCTTTGAGAATCTGAAATTCATTGAAACTCAACATTCCACAGCTCGGGAGTGGTTTCTGATGATTGCAAAAGAGAACGGGATGTCTGACAAAGGAGCCGAAGGGGTGAGTGTATGATGGGAATGAGCGAACCGAACAGAGAGCCGTGACCTGAAATGCTCACTTTCCAACTTTGAAATCAGTCGCTATAAATTTTTGAATCTGGGATGATGATAACGCTTTCCTGGATTCGAGTGCTTACTGAATTATCGAAATTGTTGCAGCTGTTGAAGATAATGGAGAAGATCGTGAGTAAAGCGAACAGTTCTTCGCTACAAAATCATTCGTACAATATATACTCGAGTGGAAAAGACTCAAATTCTACGCGCGTTGCAGGATACTGGCTTTTCATCGGAGAATATGCCGACAGTTGAACAGTTGGATCAAGTGGTGGAGAGGCTCCGACCACAAATCATAGAGCAAGCTGTAAGTTGACCACTTTACAGCTTCCCAGGTTCTCCAAAGAGGAGACTTTTGGAGAATAGGCGCCGCTTCCGTCTTCTGCTCGCGGACAGTTTATTTTATTTTCGGGTTAGAGATGTTTCCGATTACAATCTTCGAATACTGAGCATGTCGGTGTTTCAGGTAGCGATGATGTGCAAGAAAGACGGTCCCAGAGTGGCGTCTGTGCTAGATGTTGTGCATCAAAAAGCACGGGAGTTCATACAAAGCCAACAGACAGAGTGAACGTTCTTCGCAAACGGAGTTGATGTCCAAATAAACTGATTGTATCCAACTGCTCTTTCTTCTTCACTATTTATTTCTCTTGACTCTAGATGAGCCACAACGCAGTCTGGAATGGCGAAGCAAACGGCATCCTTTGAGGACGGATTTCTATCCCGCGGGTTTCGCCGTTCGAGAGAGCCCTTTTGGTCCGAACACAGCTCGAGCATTAGTTGCGTCGAACCACAGAGCTCAGAGGAAAGAAGTGCCTGGAAGGAACATGTGGCCGAGCGAGTCATCCGTCGTGAAGTGTAATGAGAAAGCAAATTTTAAAGTGTTTTAGCTGCGCGGTGTCGACTCTGGTGATTTTGTGCTTGCTTCGTTCGCCGGTCTTAAACCTCTCCCCGGCGCGTCGTCATTTCAGAGAAGCTCTCGGAATTCCCGCCCGGTCCGCTGACAACCTCACAAGGGCTCAGATTGATGGGGGCGAACAGTGAAGGCCTTTGTATGGCGACGACGGCACCCTCGAAGGCCCCGTCACCCATTGTGGCCTCAATACCCCGCTCGCTCGCTAGCTTGCCGACCCGACCCGGCCCTCCGCGATTTCCATCCCCGCGCCCTTCCACAAAGTAAAAGATTGCTAAGTCGACTTGCTCGCGGTGTGGCTGCGCGAAGCACAGTGCGTTCACCGGGTCCTGATGGATCGGCCACTTGCGTCGACGTCAACGAAGACCACAACATATACATTGTTAGTCTGAGGAAACCCTCCGCCGCCGGCCGCCGGCAAGCAAGTCAGATCGACGTCAATACAGCCGCCACCAGGCCGCCAGTCAGTCATGCTGCCACCGAGCCCAATACTGTTCAACTCTAGATCTTCTAGATCTCTACTGGTTGTCTTGTCCTCGGAGAGTGAAACAAAGCCCGCAGTGTGGGCGGCGACACAGCGCAAAACCGCAACGTGATCCGCATCAGATGATGAACAATATCCGCGACAGACGCGAAAGGAGAGAAAGCGAGCGTGCGCCAGTCGCAGCAGCGATATAAAAAGAGAGAAGATATGAAATGGCTCAACTGTCGAATCTACTTTCTTTGGTTGAGCTTTGCTTCCAGCGCGGAAACCGGCGGCCGAGCTTCGTATTATTCTCGCTCAGGCCGCCAATGTGGTCGCGCGACGTGACGCCACTGTCGAACAGTAAATGATGATAAGGGACACCGGGTCTTGCATCGGATACAAGGATGCTTTGGACTCCCTAGCATGCTCGCAGGAGGCCTCCTGGAACTCTTTTCATGCGGCATCCACTGATTCCGATCTCCCGAACGAGGTCAGAGGGCGTCCCGTTGTTTTGTCGGAGCTCAAACCCCGGATAGAGGGAATTCAACTCGATCTTGGGAAGACCCCAATCGAGAACTTCATCGATTGTGCGAAAGTTGCGTATCCGAATAAGCCAAGGTTCAAGCAATACGAGTAACTCAATGTGAGAAGGCGGCTTGCGAGATAGGCGTACGTAAGGAAGAGTGATGGAGGTGAGTGAAGCGTCCTCGTCGACGCTCTTCGTTCCATTAATATTGTCCAGGGACGACAGTGCAGTTATCAGAAGAGCTTCATTTGCGCCTCCAAACGGCAGGCAGGGAAGACGGGAGGGAAGTGAGGAAAAAAAACTAGCTCAGAGAAAAACCCGGATGAAGAAGCCCGCTAATGGCAGTTGGCGATCGGGGTGGGGTGTGGTTGCGGAGCTACTGCAAGACAGAATAGTGCTGTCAGGCCTTGCCACGGTTTCCACCGAGTTTTAGCTGGAGAGACGTCAAAATCGTGGCGTTGCGAGCTTTCCTCATCGTCTGGAATGAGTTTTTACAACTTCGATGGCGATGGCTCTATTCAAAGTTCGGAGCGGAATTGACGAGGGCGTTTGCCAATAGCAATGGGGAACCCAACTCTCGAGATTGGCGCTTGCTGGCTTTTCCGCTCAAGCCGCGAAACTGATGGAAGTGAGTTCGCGTTTTATCACGCACGGATAGAAACTGAGGTCGTTATTCCGGGTCGAGGTCATGCGGATGTTCCGCGGGCTGTGTTATTTTTTCTCTGTGAGTTTTTTGCTTGAAACTTTTGCCGCCCGCTTTGCTGAGGGATCATCAGAGGAATGAAGGGCGAACGCTTGACGGTCGTTTGCCGCAACTGGTACAACGTTCTCGCTGGAGGTTCACGGCTCGTGACTTTCGGACCTATCCTGAACGCTCCCTCTTTCCCGGAGTGCAGACGCCCGTCGAATGATTCTCCTCTGTTCTTGTTTCTCGTTCGGTCGTCGGCTCGGATCTTCGACCGAATGATTTCGAGTGGAAATAGTGGTCTCACCATGGAGTAAAGTGAAATGATTCCGCCGAAAAAGACCTTTTCGAGGGCGATTGAGGACAAATCTTTGCGATGCTCGTCGAATTGTCACGAACGGAGCGCTCGAAAAATGGACGGAATCCTTTTGGATGGGGTTTGCCATCGCAAAATACGCGATGGCGGGACGCGTGCTCTCCGAATGCAGACCACGTTGTGTTTGCATTGTCTGTTCTCTGTTCGATGTTCTCGCGGCTTGACAGGTAATGCGATACATGCTGGGGACAAAAAACATGCACCCTTAGGGAATCTCGAGTGTTGTCTTCGCGTCAAGAAATGCTCCCTTAGCCGCAAGTCAAACCGACACTTCGGAAAACGGGCCTGGAACCATGAACATATGCTCCGAAGGTTTTCTCGTTCTCGGTAACTCCGCGATCTACTTGGAGAGATCAGCCGATGTTGGAGCTCAGTGACTGTCCGCAAGAACGGATGACCAAGTTATGCCATGCTTTAACTGATGAGAACTCCTCTCCTCCTTCCGATCGCTTGACATTTTCCAGAGGATTCCGGGTTCACCGATTGAGCTTCCGAGATGCAGTTGTCACGACCTCTTGTCTTGACATGACGTTCCGTATCGTTCTTTTTCGAGCGCATGCCGCGATTTTTGAAGGCTCAGAACTCTGTCAGCTGTGTGCATCAAGCACCTCTTGTCTGGCAACTGTAATCTAATCAGTGTTTCTCCTTGTGGTTGCGTGACGGAGTATTTACAGTGTTCTCGAAGCCAAAGAGCTTGCTAGCTAGCGGACAAGCAGTCTGTCGAGCAGACGGGCCAGTCAGCCACAAGTGAAGCTCTTCTACGCAACTAATTAGATTTAGTGTTCCAAGCTCTTGGGGCGAGCTTCTTTTATAGCTGGGGGCAATGCTGCTCGCCGAACAGCAAACCTTTGAGAGGCAAGACGCCTAGTATTGATAACTGCTACGTGCAAACAGCGACCCCTGGAACTAGATCTTCACTACTTCTCTCTTGTTCGTCGGGGCTCGTCTGGTAGATCACGCGGGAATCGTCGTCAGAGACGAAGAATTTCCGAAGAGAACGACTTTGTTCTCAAGCGTTCTTCGTGTTCGAAACTAATCGCGACCAACAGCACTTTTCTGTCGATATTCAAGTGTTGTCGAAGGAAGCGGGGGAGCCGGGACCCCGATCGATTGAAACAAACTTCAGCGTAACCAAAGAGTTTCGTCCTCTCATCGCGAAGTCATCGGAACCACTCGCCGTGAAATGAGTCCCTGATTGCATTCTTTGGCGCTGTGTCGTAGTCCGCTCGAAAAGCGAACGCGACCGGCGCCGAGCCACGTCGGCACAACATGGAGCTGTGATGTGAGTGGGACTCGCTTCAGCTAATTCTAGTTCGAACGTTCCACACTTGACTCTTTAAACGAAACGTTGCGCCCGAGAAGAGATTCCAAAAGACGGAATCGCGTCGACGATTTTCAGACGTGTGCAGCTGGTTTCCATTTGCATTTTAGACGAAGCTGCAGTGCGCACAACAGGCTCCAAAAACGAACTGCTCCACCCTGCTATGACGGATTCATCTGTAGACTGTCCCACGTGTCCCCACGTTGCGATCATTCAGTCTGACAGCGACCTCAATGAATCTGCCATTTGTACCGTTGTCCTATATGTATGATAATTCCTGCTATTGTACCACCACGACCAGGGCTTAGTTTGACGGATGCTGTGTTCCGAGGACTCCTGGATCGTCCCACCGACTGATTTGGGAATTGTTTGGCGCCTGTTCTGTAAAAAATGTCCCGAACCTACGGTTATAATAGTTACTAACGTTGATTTCTCTTGTATTATAGTTTCGATAATCGGACATGTCAATATTTAGGAGTATTTCGAAAGAACACCATAGAATCCCATGAGAAAACGATGCCTTGCATCGAACTCGGCGTTCTTACGTTCCAAATCATTCAAGTCAAGCAGTGGTTCAACTGACAGGATGGATCGATGAAATGCAAGGATTCAGAAACTTCCAAGCAATAGAAAAATTCGAAAAGATTCGACTTCGACCAGATGAGCCGGTCGGTCGAAGACAGAATGGTCGGAACCTTTCGGGTGGCTCCGGGACATTTTTTCAGAGCCCAATCTCCTCTCCGAGTAAAGATCACTTCCAGTGCGTCCCGATCGCATGATAGGGAATTTTCGTACTTCCTCGAAGTGGTAAGTCCACCAAACTGACGCATGGACGGTCCGACATTTCGAAAGCTTCGCAGTCGTTCGGGTTCATTCAGGAGCGTGTCCCTTGGCGGATATCTACATGCGGGGAAGTTCCGTGCCCGGCCGATGACAGCCCGCTGACATTTCATTTACACACGTTCGCTGATGGGGAAAACAGTGTCAAGGGCTCGCGGGATTCCAGGATTCCGGGATTCCGGGCTCGGGTTCCACTCGGCCCGATTGATCACGGATATTCTGTTGTGGTGCCGTACAGCTGGCGGTCATTTGCGGGATTACGAAACCGCCTTAGCCGACGTGGCTGAGAAATCTGCATATGGCGACAATGATGCTTCTCGTTCGGTGCCATTCATAACACTTGTCCCGCGCTCGAGGAGGGACTTTTGCAGACACTTGGCAGCTCCTGAGAGTGTTGAAGAGTTGCTTCCTGCACCCAATCCGTTTGGAATGAATCAGAAGAGAGGTCGATATCCTCGCAGTTTCTCTTATTCTGTCGTAGTTTTAGGGAAACGACTTTGCCTGCAAGCAAATTGGTTCCAAAGTCTGTGTAAACTCTTCAAAGCGACGAATTGGACCGATTCGTTCCTGAATCGCCACGATCCAATCTCTGCTCTCATCAAGTGAATATATTGAACGCATTCCAGTTCGGTTTGGTTGTTGAATTGATTGAAACCGCTGCCGCCTCCGTCGTTCTGCTGTACGATGGACTAACAATCGACCTAAAACAAAGCCCAACCGCTCCCGTTCACTCCCGTTCGATTTGCTTTCAGATGGGTTTGGTGTGATTCTTCGGAAAATTTCGGTTTGTTTGAAACTATGCGTCCATCATTCTCGAAATAATGAGGCATTCGTCCGCATATCATGGTGGTCGTTCGCGCGTACGAAGCCCATCCTCGGCAGCTACGTACGACGCGACGCGGTACCGCACACCCCAACGCGAGCTGAACTGAACACTGGAGATTACGGACTTCATTTGTTTCAAAGTCCCCGACAATGTTTCCCGTGTTCTGCTCAGGAGCCGACCAACTTCCCGAATCACTGGCCGAACATCCGGCGTGTTGTTGTTATACAGAATGGAACCGGAAATGAGCGTGTTGGTCCTGAGCTGCCTTACGCACTAACTCCAGCGCAAGTCCTGCTGATCTGCCTTTGTCCCGCATTGCTGACTCCGCCTGCGCGTATATTTATAGCCTCGGTTCTTTTCCGTTTTCTCCCGCTCCTCATCTTGGACGCTGATATTCTCCACTTCTCACTCGAAACAATTGAAGTCAATCAGCTGCAGTGGTGGATTTGGCACGACTTTCGCGGGAACTGAACCTCGCCTGAAATTTTCTACATAACGAATCCTCGTCTGAAACTACAAGCGTCCCCGAATCCGCCGAAACAACTCTGAATGTGAAGGCATACAACGCGAACAGTTCCGATGGTATTCAACAAAATTTTCGGGTCGAGTCGCAGCTGACGAAGCATTGAGTATTCCGGCGCACTCCCAGCTATCAACACCTGCTGTCGTCTTCCACTCCATTTGGATGCGAGCGTGTAGACGCCTTCGAGCGCGACGGAAGCGCTCGGGGAGCGGGAATTCTACAGCTCTAATGATCCGCCGTCCTCCTTCAACAACTAATCGACTCGAATGCTACAAGCTTTCGTCACTTTCGTTGCCCAAAGAGTCCGAAGACACTCGCTCTTTCAAACCACAAAAGGCCGCTGGCGGACTAACCCCGAGAACGCAGCACTCAGCCCGACATGAACACCGACAACGTCGTCCGTGCCGCCGACGACGGAACGACCTGTAGCGAGGAGGAATGAACTTCCAAAGAGAATGTCCAATCTGGCAATGACATGATGGAGATGTGCCGTTTTGGATCTGGAAATCTTAAATTCAGGCTGTCCCGAGCAAAATTGGACCCGAATCGGTCTTCTCTGCTCAATATGGTCTTGCGCTCAAATTTTCCCTCGCTCTATTCGGCCGAACCTTTTTGACACAACTTGCGGGAGTCCTAACATGGTTAACTTGGGAGCAATCTTGGAAGACTTTTTTCTGTTGGAGAGCTGAGAATGAGGCGCTCCTATTGCACACCAATCGCCGAACCTCGACTAGATTTCGAGAGAGTTGAGTCGGGAAGAAAGCTTTTTAGCTGAACCCAGAGGTGCGCTCTGTCGAGATATACAAGATTCTGCAAAAATCTCAAAACCAGAAAATCCGGAGATGTGACATTTTGGAACAACTGGGCTCTTAATATTCCCGGGGAAGGCGCGTCGAGTCCCATTGCATTCTGTGAGGGGTTGCTGTAGGGGAAAAGCGACTCGTTCAAGGGAGATAAACACTGATATAAAACTTCGTGTACGGAAATCGATGAGGAAGGAACAGAAGGATATCAGTTCAGTTCAGTTCATGGCACTCTTATTTGAATAAAAGGTGGGGGGTTGACTGTGCAAAAACGACTGGGGTATTCGAGATCACAATCGGCTACAGCGGGTAGCAATATACGTGGGGGGACCGTCTGTCCTGAGCTGTCTGGCGATTCTCCAACTGAATGTGTGCGTGCTATGGTCTGTCTTCGCAGGTGCTTTCGCGGATATCGTGAGTTTTTTTCTGAGATCAGACGGGCTGATGTCGAGGAAGAGAGCCAGCGCGTCACATTGGTGAAGTTTTCGGAGGATGTTCCTGTCGTAGTCGAGCATGACGTCGTCGATACGTTCCGAGTTTGACTCTTGATCGCTGCCCGGGCATCTGGCTCGCAGTCGGCGATGAAAATAACGTTGAACTTTATCTAGGCCATCATATAAGATATAGTGCATCCTCGACAGAATTTGAGTCGGCCTCGTCAAGGCGGTCTATGGAGCCACCCTGACAGCCCTCCTGAGCCTGCATTGCCGGAGCCGTCCGCGGGTATCGTTTTCGTTCAAACAACGTGAGAATACATCCATGTGATGAAGAAGTCACAGGATATGTGCGAGAAGCCGAATGTCGAGTTCGGAAATCATTGACTTCAAGGAAGAATTCTACGTTAGTCAGAGATAATGAAGGAAGGTTCGTGAACGTCGCCCAAGGAAAGTAGTCGAGTGGTAGAAAACGGCGGACTATCTCAGAATGAGATTTTTGGAGCCACAGACAAGGCCCTAGAGAAAGGCATTGCCCTAAAATCGCGCTCGGGGCACGACCAATCGGTAGCAAATCACTGGGATATTGTTCAGCAGCCCTTTCGCACGACCAGTCTCCGGGGCAGCAGCGAGACTTGTCCACCTTGACAGCTGACGGGCGGACAGCTCTTGAAGATGGCCATTCGCTGAAAACTACTCCGAGAGGCTTTCGCGCCTCCGGAACACGAAATCATGGACTCATCTGCGCCGCACTACCCGGCAATCACAATTGAGAAACGAATCGGCGATGGATATTTTTATTGTGAGAGCGCGTATCGCACCCAGTCTCCCTCAGAAATGATTGGCGGAACTTGAGAGTCAATAACGGAGTGCTCGCCATCGCCAATTCAGGAGAGCTCCAGGATGAAAACCGAAGAGTCATCGTGCGATCATTTCTTTCGTCTCCCCTCTGAAGGCTGCTTCTTTATCATGGCACAAAACTTTCGAATTTCCCGCGCTGCCAGACTGGATGGATGCATTACCTCTCAAAACATTGTCGGCGGGCTTCGAAAGTGACAATGAGCGTGACTGAACGCTGGTTTCTAAGGGTTCTCGTTTTCTTTCGTGTGCTTTGCGACAACGGAATTTCGAATTCCTGATTGTCTCATAAAAATCTGAAAGCACCGGGATGCCTGAATCCGATTTGAACAGGGAGCTCCAGAGAGTAAGTTTAACGGCTCCACCGTAGCCATCATAGCAGAAATTGGATGACGGTTTTCTTTGGGAAACATCGTTCAAAACCTCGATATCTGCCAAGTTTCATATCGATGCGGAGTTTCCTGATCATTAACTCCATCATGTAGAGGAGGTTCTCAGTGTCTACCCAATATCCAAACACTTATTCGAGTTTTTCGCGCGATTCAGCTGGGATTCGGAATGTTCGCCGAAGTGCGTGGCATATGAGTCTCAAACACGAAATTTCTTGCAGGCTCGACATCTGGTCGCCACGCTGGGCCGTAAACCGTTCCTGCCTGAGATTCCCATTGGAGTTCGTCGAAGTCTCGCCGAAACGTTGTCCACGGACGAAAGCATTGATCGTTTGACTGCTGCAAAGCGGCTACGTCGACCTCTCGCCGAAGAAGTGAGTGTTGGCTCTCGAGGTTAATTTGATGCGAAGTGTTTCGCCGAATTCTACGGAGCTATACCGCTGAGTTCTCCGCACTCTCTCCAATAATCAGGTGCCTCTGTGGGAGGAGTATCCGGACATCGCAGAATGGCTGGACGAAATGGATGCCGAAGATGAAGAGGCTGAGCTCCTTCGTCTCCAGTATCAGGAAGAAGGCGAGAAACGACTGGAAGAGGCCGTGAGAGATTTCGATCTCTTCATGGCAAGAAATGACGCTGGCTCTGGGAATCTGGGAGAGGTATGTCTGAAACCGCGGACTTCTGAAAATGAAGAAACCATAATTGTTCAGTGGAGTGATCCGTCTTCCATTTTTTCCTTCTATTTCCGGATTCCCAGACCAAATTAGCTTGTCGAACCATGTCGAAGGATGATTCGCTAGTTGGAGTGACGACCAAAGGAGGAAACGAGCTGCGGCGAAGACCCTCGTTCATGGCAGACGTCAGTCAGGGACACATTCAGGTGCTCGTCATTCGAGAGAAATTTCAAGATTTCCCCTGAGAATTGATTTCGAAACCCTAACTTCGTGTCTTTTAGGTGGGGAGCACGGAATCCACGTGCCCACAGGCTGAAAATCTTCCGTAGGTTTTTTACAACGTTTTCGATGATATCATCGTGCTCTTACATATATCCTCGACCGCGCCGATCGAAGAACGTTCACTTCCATGATTTGGTCTCATGAAGCTTCTTCAATTTTCAGTGTCACCTCAACTCCCCACGTTCCCCATGTTGCACATCGCAGACCAGCTCCGCGTGTTAGCGCTGTCCAAGCAGCAGCCAACCTCTTCAACGCTGAGGCAGATACAGAAAATTCACGACCTCGAGCTCCGTCATTCACTCGTATCGAATACGTCAGGAGCAGAACCTTTGAGAGAAGTGAGGACTCGCGCATCCTCAAATGATTGTTTTCATGAATTCACTGTCGCTTTCTGAATTCCACCACCGTGCGTTCCAAGCAATTCCGAGTCGAAATAATTCAGCGTTTGCATTAATTTTATTTGGCTCTCTATGAATTACAGAAACCGATGAAGAAGAAACTGAGTTGCGCGCTCCGCAGAGTACCTTTGGTGAGATCGACTTTCTGTGTGATATCGTTTCAGCACGATTTGAGATCCTCCTGTGCAGGTTTCACAAGATTTCTCTCCTTTCTTGAAGTTTCGGGCGGAGAGAACGAGTTACAGGAGCCGGCTGGGAAGACAGTTGGCAACGAGCCAAATGCAACAATCCTGAAGAGCTCCTCCAATTCTGAGGAACCACAGAACCTCAAGCGTCCCGGAAATCTTCCACGCATTGCAAATGCTCAGAGCCGTCCCGCAATAGCTCCCAGAACAGCTACACGAGGAACCAAGCTTCAAAAGCCGGGGAAATTCTCTTCGAAGATCGTGAGAAAATTCTTCCAACCTGGAATTGGTCTTGAAAATACTTCATTTTCAGAGTTTCTCTCGCTAATTCAAGGATTTCCGACTCTCCGCAGCAAGTACTTCCATCTAAAGCTTCGTCTGGAGTTTCTGCTCGGCAGCTTCCTTCTAGGAAGCCCGGTTTGCCATCCAAAGAACCCGGCCAAGCCACTTCGGTATCGGGTACAAGTTCATCGAGTCGGGCTGCAACAACGATTACGAGACCTTCGAAACCCGCGCGTCTACCAGTTCGAAAATGATCGAGAAATTCTTGCGCTAGTTATACCGAGATGCGAAACATATAAAAATCATGAACAGAGATCGTTTTTATACAAGTTGATGATTGAGTTGATTCGACTCTCTTTCTTCCCTCGGTATCATGAATTGGAACGAATCGAAAACTCGAATGAAGACTAGGGACACCCGATGACTCACAGACAATGTTGTCATTTATCCCTGTTTCTCTTTATTGATTGTACAAATACTTAAACAATTAAAACCTTCACAAGAGGTTTACTTTTAGACAAACGCACCACTCCATAATCACGTAAGTATTTGCCTTTATAGAGCGAAACGAAGCTCTACATATCTACCACTCTCAACTTTCGTAGCAGATCAAGGTCTCTGGGCATTACGGTTACTCGATGTGCATGGTTCGCCAACGCCGCAGCGTCTGTGAAAACGCTCGTCAAGTAATATTCGGTCGCTGTTTGAATAGCCTCCATGGCGTCGACAGTAAATTTGAAGTTTTCGTCTGCGCGGGCAACATTCGAAGCTATCTCTCGAACCACTCGCATGAAGGGCAGCCGCGGTATTAGAAACCCGGGTTCGCTCTGGAGTCTCCGCAATTCTTTATAAAGCTTGTTTTTCCTGGAGGTAGGTGAAGCTCTTTTCGGTGGCGCTTTCCGCCGGGATGAAGCTCGACTCGGTTCGTTTTGGGAAGCCCCACTGGCTCTGGAGGTGGACGGCCCGGGATCTCCAGGAGAATCTGTGGGTACTGCAGGTGTTGCCCTGGAAGGCTTGGCAGGTGTTATCTTGGAAGGCTTTGCAGGTGTTGCCTTCGAAGGCTTGGCAGGCGTTTCCCTCGGAGCCGCAGCAGGAGATCGCGGAGGCGCCTGTCTCGAACGATCCGCTGCACCTCTTCTTGGAGATTTGGGAACAGACACTCGTGATGTTTGACGTGTCGACGGCCCTGCCTCTTCCTCCTGGTCCGATTGAAATCCCGGTCTTGCTGGTGGCCCTTCGTCGTCCGAGCTTTCAAACGCAAGCGGTTGTGGCTCCGGTGTGGGCGATCGAGGTTTCGGTCTCGCAGATGGTTGTGACTTCGATGTGGATTGATCCTTCCTTGGTCTGCCCCTCTTCCTTTCTCCCTCGGCGGGGACTTTCTTCGGAGGAGCTTGAGGGGGAGGAAAACGAGGAGGAGGAGGCGATTCCTCCTCAGACTCGTCTTCAACGATAACGCTTGTCTTTGGTGGCTTACTCTTTGACGAGATTTTCGGGCGAGGAGCCACAAACTCTGACGTTGATGTAGATTCTCTATAAATGAAGAATATCGTGAATATTCCATACATCAAGACGCTCCTTTTCCGATGAATATTCCGAACGAATACTATAGGAACTCTATCAGCGGAACATTTCTCGATGAAAGCATTCCGCGAGATTGTATCGCTAACTCACCGCTGAGGATCGGAACGACCAGTTAGAGGTGTCGAGCTGTAAACTTTGCTTCTGAAAGAACCGAATCATGGTCTTAACCACAAAGCGCCTCCAGAAGTTAGATGTTTGAGAATCATGACCGCAATCTAGGCTAAACTCATCCGAAGCCAAACTTGGAACTTACTCTCGCTTAGTTGAATCCAGTGTCCAGTTCAAGTTTCCAGCATTGGTGCTTGTGGACGCCACCTGAGTCAAGTCCCTGAAACGGAAATGGTTGAAGCCTCGAAGTTTATGGATCAGTTTTCACCCTTGTCGCGGAATGGGAAGAGTACGATTGAAGATCAACGAATGTTGACCCACTTTTTTGATCTTTGGATAAATTTCTGAATGGAGCAAATATAACACATTTTCGTCGAACTTCATACAGTACAGTCCCGATTGTATAAATTATTTCGTGCAAAAAAATGGTTGACAAAGTCGAGGGTCATGGTGGGGCAGTGCGGTTCCCGTGAACACCCCTGGAAGGACCTACTAGCAGATCACGAAGCTGACTGAGTTCCAATCGAAAACTCGCCTGCTGAGTGAGCTGGACGTTGTCGGAGGAGACTTCGACTCGCGCAGCCTGAAGGAATCTTCGCAATCTCGAACCCACTAGCTACCCTCTCTAGTGGAAATGCGCTCTGTACGTTTTCAACTTAGAACGCTCCTAACTCATCTCAGTGTTCGGTGAATCGTTCAATCGAATATCCAAACAATTCCATGTGTTGAGAAATATCTAGTCTCAGTCTCCGTGTCAATATGCGCTTTCGAGAGCTTCCTTACAACGGGAGCGATTATGGAAAATATCATGTATTTCCAAAAAAACCTCGAACACCTCGCTCTTAAATTCAAGGCTGATCATTTTCCGTGATGAAGCAAATGAAGTTGTTTGTTACTGGACTTGTTGTAGACCCTCGCATACTGCGAACGGGTGCGAAATGAGCGAGCGCATGAACAAAATTGATTTTCGACGACATCTCCAAGTCATATCTTGTCATTCATTTGCTTCTTGAGAACATTCTACCATCGGCCATATTTCGTCAGTGTTGTCGGTCTGACATAGGAGGAGAATCGAGAGGGATAAATCGCCACAATCGATAGATTCGAGAATGACACCGACGAAGTTGATATTTATCAATGTTGTAATGTCTTACATTTCTTCCTGACTCTGCGCGAGATCTGCCAACGGTACTCTCGATTTCCTCTTCGAGGCGCTGAATATATATCAGAGAAGAAACGCGCGTTAGAGGCAAAAATTTGTTTGGGACTCATTTGCGATTCCGCAATGAAATACATGCTCGATCGCCGTGTTGAAAAAATCTCACCTTGTCTCTTTCGCTTTTTCCGCTTCTTCTTTTTGTTTCTTGGCCATACTGGAAATAGGAGCGATTCGTTATATATATTCGCAGCGAAATTGAGCACCAAAATTTCGATTGATCGACTTATAAAAGACCAAGTGACTCCAAGCATCGATGTTTAAACTTGAGGGTAGAGGGAACGTGAACATGGAAAGTTCCTCCATATTTCCGGGAAGTTTTTTGGAAACCCGCAGTTTCGCGGGGTTCCGCTTGACTCAAAAACTGTCGCGAAGTTTTCGGTTCTCTCATTCGTTGTGCTTCACTCACATCTTATCTACGATCCTGTTCCTGACCGCGAGAACATCGATCTCGGGTTCCCGACGTCTTGAATGAGAACTACTCAACGTGGAAATCGACGAGGAAGATTCATCTTCCCTGCCTAGAAATTAGCTTGGCTCATAAAATCGTTCCTGGATGTATGGGACGATGGAGGAGAGAGTTTAGAATTTTCAGCGAAAGCCACGTTGTCTTACCCCAGCCACTCATGTTGCTTCCAGATCTGGGTCCCAAGTTGTTTCCTTGGTATCAACACTGACACAGAGACATGCAGTCACTGACTTTTCCTCGAAGAACACTCGAAGTTCGCTCCTGACTGTTGTTTCATCACAGGCGGATCACTTGGCGCCAAACGATTTTGGCGCGAAAATTTGAACTGATCGCGAATCGGTGCGGCACTCGATTTTCTCGGATGAACGTCAGATGTACCGGAATTTTCGGAGCCGGGATGCTAGAGATAAACCAATCTAATGGAATCGAGTGGCCCTGATAAGATAAGGACGGTTGAAGTGAGGAGCTGAAACAAAGAAGCAAAACTTCATGAGAATTTCGGAGACGATACTTTCAGAGATTCTGTGTTGCTAGATCTCCGATTCATTTCCTGGTTCTCTCCTCAGATTTCAATTAATATGAGGGAAAAAGGAACCGGATGATCTCGTGAGGAGAACCTACGTCAACGTGGCGGTAGCGAGTACGAGTGATCACTCAGTTGACTCGAATGAGATGAACCATGGTACAGGTTATCTGCAAGATCCATCGACCTCGCTTGCGAGTTCTCGTAGTTTGTTCTTTCTCTATCGTGTTCGTTTGCGTCTTCCTCTGGTTGTTGATAGGCTGCTAGAACCGCTGTCAAGTCGTCGTCGACATCATCTTCGTGCAGGGTTCCCTCATCGTGAGTGATGGTCTCATACTCTGGTGGCTCTATCGCACCGAGCATCGCGAGCAGATCGTTGTCATCGTAGTTCAAGGGGCTATCCGGAGTCTCAGCTGCAAAATTCCAAGATTGCAATCAGAACTGTGGATTCACAACTCACTTATATTCATTTTAGAAGTTCGGCTCGGATTGTCGTTTATGGTTTGCTTGCTTACACATGATCATCTCCGCTCCCGGCTGATTCGCGATGGCGTGAGTCGGAGGCTCGACCAGAAATACCGGCTGCAGAATTCGATGATTGAAATTTAGAGAAGTGAGCGAAGACTCATTGTTTCCGTATTTACGTAAATTTCGGCGCAGAGAGCAATCCTTCAGAGGCTTACGTATCAATATCCCCGTTTGTTGCGGGATGTCGTTGGCGTCGTTCGGCGGCTCGTCTCGGATATTCGCTACAGGAATGGAATGAGTTTAGTGAATGATGAGATAAGGTCAACTTCATTAGTAAACTCCTGATTTGATTTGTCGTATCGTTCGACTCACTGGCTCCAGTTCTATATTTCAAGTCGTTGATGAGTTCAAGGGGAGTGATAAGCCCCAGTTCCAGGGAGTTCCACGTATCTTGTATCCTACGCTCGTTCTCTCGCGTGATGACACTTGGTCTTGAGCGGATATGCTGCGCTCCTTTTGTGTGAGAACAGTACTCAGTGAACACGTCCTGATTGACATCTACGATCACCGCTGGAGAGGAATTTGCGAAGAAGTCAATTGTAAAAAAACTTGACGCCGGAGAATCATCCATTGCTCAGTGGAGCGTGCGTGGAGTCGAGGCGATTACCTATGAGTTCCATACGGGACCATGTTTCTTGCTGATTTGTCGCAGCAGCATCGCGTTGTTGGATTCAACGGCGTTATTTGTAGCTCTGAAAACGGAGAATCCGTTTGGTAATATGTGGTCAATCCACTGCCTCCTGATGTAGGCGACGAATCTCTGGAAACGGCTGTCAAGCTCTGTCGCCCGCTCCACAAGAGTTTCGAATGCGGCTGGAATTTCCCCTGGTGGGAGGAGGGGGAGAGCAGTGAAGTTGAGAAACATGCTGTACACGTCGTCCCGTTGCCTGATCTCCGTTGCCAAACCGATCCGGGGCTTGCTCGCCTGCCTGACCAGGCTCTACGTGAAGTGAAAAAAACAGCCGTAAACGCGAAAATGTGGAAATTCTTCTCTTACGGCGGCGGGCCTTGCAGCGTCGAAGTCGCCCATTTATGAGGGCATGTCCATGCGCTTCCACTGATTGTCACAGTCGAAGCGCCAATTTTCAAAGGGGATCTAGGAATACATCAGTTTGCCCCCGCAATTCTGACACGCAGCGACTCCGTTTCGATTGATTCCGCAATTTTGAGCACATTCAATCGCTCGATGCCTATCCGTCATCGCTACCTCAGTGATTACTTTGATGAAGACTTCGAAACACGCATGCGTTGCTTTTTGGTGGCATCGCCGATTTCCTCTCGAAAACTTCGGATCGAACATCAATTATTAGAAACCTAAATTGGCACAATCTGAATCTCTCGCAAGAAGGAAGCGATCGTTTGTCCGTCGAATGGACTCACGTGGTTCGTCGTCCTCAACTTCCGGAGCTTCGATTTGACGTTCTGCCGAAAAAGACATCAACGATTTATTGACATCCAGTGATCTATGGGAATGCCGCTAATGAATTGTCTTGCGTTGTATAACTTCTGTAACGTCGATTCTTTTTTGAGCTGATGCTTCCGATTCTCATCCTCTCGTGATCCTCAACTTCTTCGTGGGATCGGCGGATTCCGTTGTGAGCTTTTAGATGTCGACGAGAAGACTGGGGTCTTCGACTCCGACTCCGACAAGTTTTTCGGGAAAAAGGACACCTTCAGAATCGAAAGCTTCGTGATTCACAGTCCCGGCCAACCGCTCCAACTCTGATCTGGGTTAGCACCAGCATGAGGAGGGTGATCGAAAGGGCGCGAAAGGCGCTGAAATTGGCCGTGCGGTGAAATTGCCTTGCGCTGAAGTTGGCCTCCACGATCGAAAGCTGGGTCGATCGTGAGAGAATGTCAGGAATCCCGACGCAAAAGGGTCAGATCGACCTAGAATTCGATATATCACTCGTTTATTCTGCGTCGGTTGAAGGCAATCACAGATAAAAATTTCAAATAGAGAGGTAGATAGAGAAGGGGCGGTGATTTTGGGTTGATACGTCTCCTGGACCTCACTCGAATTCTACCGTGATTTACGATGAATCGGGCCAGTGTCGCTGAACTTGAAGGCCGGAGTCGGATCGGTAATGACGAGCATAAAACCTCACAAGATTCGAGCACAAAGGCGTCGAGTTGCGCGGCGTTGTTAGATGTCTCGTCAATGCCAGCTCCCGATTCGAGATTATATTGTGAATGTTTATCAACGACACCTCTCACGATTTCACATTCCGAAAGAACTCAGTCTTCACTTGAATGTGTTTGGTATTTTCCATTTTGGTCTCTGGTTGTTTTGGATTAGAGCCCCGGCGACTCATCGCTCAACGTGAAATGTGAACACACGGATTGCGAGTACTGAGAAAATGATTCTGTCGTAATTCATCGGTCTGCGATAGCTGCAGGTGGGGCGGTGGGAATCATCTGATTCCGCGAGCGGCAGACGCGAGCAGCTGCCTGCGGGCCAGTGGATCGAAAGCCTGCTCTACTCGCCTCTTTGGTGTGTTGGCACTTGGCACCTCGCGGTTCAACTTGTCGGGGCTATACTCAAAAAATACCTAAGCTCCTTGTGCCATTCGCCGAACTCTGCCAACGGTCAGTGGTCGATCCTGTAGCGGCCTGGAATGAACGCCAACAATAGAAATCATCTATGGAGCTGCTTCGGAAAACCCGATCTCTTCAATTTGTTTGTTAAAAAAAAGTTTCTCATGGAACTGACCCGAATTTTCGACGTTTTTCCCCAAGAAATGGAGGTATCCTACTCGGCAGGATAGGCCGAGTAGGAGGGCATCAAAAAGCTGTTGGCGGCGATATGACACCCAACGGCGGTGGCGTTACTCTAAATTACTCATTCCACGATCCGTTTTATTGACATGGTCGACAACATGAGCTTCACAGGAATACGGATCAAGTATGATTTGTAGATCCATATCCGACATGAGTAGAGACGCGTTCCACGGGTTGAATGTCTCGAAAGAGATCTGCAACTTGTCCCTCGTGAAAATGACAGCGAACCGTTCCAAAGTTCATTTTTCGCGTATCTCGTGGCTTACGGAACGTTACTCAATGAAAAGCAAACGCTACCTTACAACATTTTCTCTTCAATGTTCTCTAGAATCGTTAGGTTCCGCATCGCACGAAGTGCTACTTCAAGGACTTCTTTATCGAAATCAGAAAATGCTCAACTCAACCCTCGCTGCACAGGTCACCAAACAACGAAGTTGCCCTGACTACTACCGTGATCCACGACATTTCGGTGTTTCATCTCGAGAAAGAGCGCGCTAAGTCTGAAAGTACCTCAAATCAGCGGGACCACTAACAGGGCGTAGCCCTAGTGGAATTGATGATTGAAAGTATTATTGAATAAATGAAGCTTATTTTAAAAAAAAAAAAATGGGATCTCAGCGAAGAGCCCTAGGGCTTCACCAAATTACTGGTACTCTATCGACTCCTCCGGCTTCTGTTTCATCGTTCACAACGCCCTCCGTCTGACGTGCACCTCTGGTGTACCTAAGGGCCAAAAAGCAACAAATCTCGCACGGTATCCCCCTGTGTAGCGCATGAGAGGATGATTGGATAACCATGACCATAACACTCATAGAGTATGGGGAAAATGTGATGGCAGCTGGAATTGAGTCAAAAACGGTCTTTCACGGCAGAAAAGTCAATCGGTTCCTCATTGAATATTTTATTATGGTACATGAAGTAAACAATGACGTTACTCTATCGCTGTGAATGTTTCAGAGTACATAGCTAAGTTCATATCGTTCGAACCGATTGGGTCCATCATTCGGCACTCGCGGATATGCCGCAACCAAAGCATCCTGGGATCCGATGTACAGAGAATTGTAGATCTTCCAATATACATCACGAACTTTCCGCGCGGGATGGAACAGTCCTTGTAGACAATACTGCAGTATACGCGCAGGTCCGAGCCCGACTCTCATGCCTTCGACCGCCCCGTGTAAAGCTTGGATCAAATGTGGACTCGTCTCAAAGATGTTAGGCCAGACGTAGTTCAGTAGATGAGTGAGTGCGTCTTCACACCCGAATCCGTAAACTCCTAAACTCATGTGCTGAATAGCTGAGCATGCTGTTTGTCGGTGGACAAGGTCGCGGTCCATCAGGGCATCTTCGAGCAGAGGAGTCACCGCGTAGATGTAGTCCTTCCCCATTTCGCCGATGTACTCGAAGAGGAACGACAATGATTTGAGAACGCCGTTCTGGACATTCATCTCAGGTACCCGATATTCATTCATCAGAGCGGGCAGTACGGTGAACGGCGAGCACGTTTCGGCAACGATGGCGATGGCCACGGTTGTGCACACACGATTCTGTCGTTCCTGTACCCGGAGATTATTCAGCAGTGTGGACAGGACATCATGGGGTCCAATCGCTTTGGCGATGTATCTGCAAGAAGATGAGGGAAACGAATCGTTAAATGATAAGTTATTATACGATTTCCGGTCAAAGAAATCGAAATATAGGGGTCAAAACAATAGCTCAGGGACTCAAACACGACGTCACTCACCCGAAAGTGTTGACAGTCGCTCTTCGGATCGCCTTCTTGTGGGCTTTGAGGAGCTCGAGCAGCTCAAAGCAAATTCGCATCCACTCTCTGGCAGAAACGTATTCCGCTCCTCGATCGGCGATTCTCCCCACCAGATCGATACAGTTTTCCTGAACTTTCTCATGCCGATTCTTGAGAATAGGAGTCAGACGCGGCAGCAAATCCTTGATGGGAGGATTCATTTTCGACATTCCGATCACGTTGACGATGGCTTTCAGGGCGGCGAGAATCGATCCGAGAACCTCGGGGTATTCCTCACCCAAATATTCGTAAAGGATTTGACCCAGATGAGACATGAGTTTCTCTTCCTCACATGTTTTCATGACCACTGCGATCCTTGCCACGAGGTCGGCTGCTTGCTGGCGAACTTTGGCGCTCTTGTTGTTCAATCTCCACAGAATTGTTCCGCAAATCTGCGGGAGATAAGGTTTCACGCGCTTCCCGAGAGCGTTGACGATGGTACCGAAACCGTTGAGCATGACCATGTCCTCGGAGGTTTGTTCTTGGTAGGCATATAAGATACCGTCGATGAGCTGTTCTTCTAGACGCGAGTCAATTTCGACGGCTCCCAGATTACCCAATATTTTCTCAGCTGTTTCCATTACCATCTTCCTGTACTGTTCGTTCTCGTCTTTCAAGTCATCTACGATCCTGTTGACAATCTCAGCCGCTCCCACCTTGTTGGCGATTTCGACAGTGGTGTCTACTAGTTGTCTGGAAGACGGAAACGGTTTTGGTTTCATTTCTCAGGCAAAAACGATTCACCTCTTCACTCAAGTAACTTCTGAAAACAATCCAGGCACACTTAAAGTGACTCACTTGTAGTTCCGTTTGTCGAGAGCCATGCGTTGATTCCAGAAATGTCTGAAGAAATGGGGCAGCACTTCGTCCTTGATATACTGAGCTTCCACACCGTCGGTAGCGCAACACTGTTTCACCACCTTCAGTACAATCTTTTTCATCTCCTCGTCTGGAGACTGGAACTCTCGGATGAGGATCAACATTACTTCTCGAGTATAATAGTTCGCATACTCAGCATCCATCAGAGGGATGAGATAACCGATGGCTTTGAGGAAGGCGGCGAGACCTTTACCGCGATGGGTGCGGATACCTTTCCACAAAGGCTTCAGGACGCTATCGAAACTCTCGATACCTGCAACGATGTTAAGGTGTTAAATTGATCAAGCAGAGAACTCAATGTACCAATGAGAAAAATGAGAAATGAAACAAGGGATCGATCACCTACCGTACGGAGTGGCCGCTTCGGCGAGCGCAGCGAGTCCCAGAGCCGTGATGGTTCGAACTTTCTGTTGTTCATCCACCAGTCCGTGTTCGATGATTTCGACGAGAGATCTTAAATGAGGAAGGATGGCGCACCCCATCAGAATGGCGATTTGTTGAACGATTTTGATGCCTGTGTGACGAGCCTGCCAGGATTTTTTCGACTTACACACGGCTTTCAAGAAAGGTAACAGAGCCGGAATACCTGAAAGTTATCGATGAAATCGTTAAACGAAACGAAACACGAACAAAGTCATAAAGAGTGATCGAGTAATCGTTGATTCCCTCTCGCATGTTGCCCATTTGAGAGGAATAAAGATCTCCACGTTCTGGTAAACCTACCGAGAGCCGAGGCGACCACGGCGAACGCTCTCGCCGTTGTGTTCCTGACGTATTCATCGATGTTGTCGATATCGGGTCTCATCGTAGATATCATAGTTGCCAAGCCGGCAGCCTTCGCCAAATTGGAGATGATCTCTCTGCCCTCGACTCTGGCGTAGTAGTCCTCATCAATCAAGAGCGGTTCTATGACCACGAGAATTTTGTGGACATACGGACGAACCAAGTCGTCCAGCTTGTACAACACTCTATCAATGACCTTGACTAACAGATGCCGCTCTTGATCTTCCAAGGTCGGACTCATGAGCAATGGGAGGATCTGGTTGAACAGAGCGCCCGGACCGAACTCTCGGGCTTTGTCTGTGATTTGCCGCATCGCCGACTTCCTCATGGGAGGCGTTCCGTTTTTGATCTTCAGAAGGAGCGTCATGATTTTTCGTTCCTTGGATTCTTCAGGAGACAGCAGATCTTCGTCTACGTCTGTCAGAAGTTTGTCGAAGTACTGCATGTCCTCGGGTTTTAGAGGGGGCAGTGAAGCGTTCTTGGGTTGGGTGTCGACATTCTTGACGGGTTCATCTTTTTGGAAGAAAAAACCTCCACCAGGACCCAAACCACCGAGGGGAGTAGGAGTCGCGGCCAGTTTCCTGGCCGGTGTACGGATGGGAACGTATCCTGAAGGCGGTGGTAGGATTTTATAGCCGGTAGGGAACAACGAATCAAGCTCTTCATCTGACATCGGACGGTTGCGTTCGTCGATCTCTTTCTCATAGCGGAACATTTGCATTTGTTCAGGAGTCATTGGAATCATGTGCGCGGCAGGTGTCCTCAGAGCTGCAGCCTTCTCTCCGATCGGCGTCGAACCGCCAGGAGTGAAAACTTGAGATGGAGTCATGGATGGCGTCATGGCGCCTGGAGTCATTTGTCCCGGAGTCATTGAAGGCGTAGCGGCTCCTGCCGATGGTGTCATCGACGGCGTCGCTGCCGAGGGGAATTCATCCCATCGAGATCGTCGTTTTGATGACGGAGTCGCAGCTGCCGCGGCTGCGGCTTCCAATTTGTCGATCGAACCGTCGACACGAGGAGTCTCAGCCCAACCTGAATGACTCGGCGTTTCTCCCGTTCGCGGTGTTTCGTCCCAACGATTCCGTCGGGTCGATGCTTTCTGGCCCGGGGTTTCAGCTCCAGGGGTCGCATGACCAGGAGTTTGGTGAGCTGGCGTCGGCTCCCACATCCTCGGGACTTGGCCTGGAGTCTCTGCTCCAGTAGGGAGACGACCAGGAGTTTCTGCCCATTTCTCTTGAGGTCCCTGCTGTGTCATGACCGAGGGCGTTCGAGAAGGGGTTTCAGATTGTTCCCACCCTCCGAGACGCTTCTTCGGCCCTGCTGAAGGAGTTTCTTGAACGTCCCAACGTCGTTTCTTTTTCTCGGGCTCTCCGCCATTCTTTGATTCCGTTCGGTCCTTCTCGGCAGGAGCTTTCTTATCACCGTCGCCGCGACGCAAAGCCTGTTCCTTCATGATATGCGCATATGTTCGCGACTGCATATCAGGCGTTTTCCCTCCGTCTGCGAAGGGATCGATTCTTTCCGGTGAAATCTGAAGCTTTCTCCGCTGCGCCCGGTACTCATCCTCGCGGTCGGCGATGCGAGCCACGCGCTTGTCTGCAAATGGATCGTAGCCCTTGTCCGTAACTTCTTCGAGGAATTTCTGCGCGTTGACCTTCCGAGGAGCCTGAATATTCGACGGCTGGGTGTCCATGTCATCGTCCTGAAGCGAAGAACAAAGATCGGTTAGCAGTGTGGAAACATGAGCAACCTCTTCAGAGCCCGGAGGAAGACTCCGATTTCTTGGGGAAACTGAGAGACTGATTACAAACTCACGTCGGCATCCATGTCGTCGTTCGCCGGGATGGAAGTTACGTAGCCGTCATATCTGTTTTTGTTTGAGTTGTACAACTGCCGATCCATGTACGGAGTGTTCTCTCCAGCTCCGAGTGGAACTCCATCGCTTTCGGCGAGCTTCTTCTTCGCCGCCTGAATCTGCGCCAACTCTTCGTCCACGTCTGGAATGAAGGAAGAAAAGGAGTCAAGGAAACTCATGAGTCACCGACCACTGGTCGAGCCTTGAGAATTCGTTCCAAATGAAAACAAAAATGAAAGCAGGCGATTGGCAAAACATGAGAACAAAAAGGTATCGGAAATCGTTTCAGAGACCGAAAACTCGCATGTTCCCATGACCCGTCGAGGATTTCGCGAGCTTTCATCCTCGCTATCATGGGGTGTTGGACTGAGCAAGGTCGAGTTCACATGAGCGAAGAGCATCGCGATCTGATTCAAAAAGAGAGATATACTCTCTTGGCAGTGAGAGATTTCGCGAAAAACTTATCGCAGATCATATCTTTTCAGATCGTCACAACACCGAGATCAACCATGATCAAAATTTTCTCGGTGTATCGGAAAGAACGCAAGGCTTCCCTGAGTTTGCCTGTGGCTCATTTTAAACACGGAAATTCTCAGAAAGAAACCTATACTTTGAAGCAGGCTTGGAAGTTGACGATAAGTACGCATAGAGATGCTTATGTCATAAATAACCGCGTGTTCTCCCATAGTGGACTTATGACATGCATTCGAGAATACTGAGGGTATTTGTAAGCGGAAAATCTCTCGGTTTGCATCGTGAACTCGGACGGTTTTCCGGGAACTTTTTCGGTCGCTTCTCGCCCCGGAATAATCGAAATCGAACTCCCTTTGACCGATGCTCAATGATCACTGCGCTATTGGCCAGCCTACTCGAGCTGACGCTCAGCAAACTATTGAACATTGTGAGCCTGAAGGCAAATCCAACCCCGCATCAATGTTAACGGATACTGTTTTTTTATTGTTGCACGAGATCGTTTCATGAGTATCTTTGAACGCGAATCGTGAACGTATCGAGCGTACTAAGGCGGTTTCGAGCGGCATCGACTCGTTCGGGTTGAAACTCCACCAAGATGGTTTCCATTGTTGGAATGGAGTCTGAGCATCCTAGTGGATCATCTCAAAAGCTCCGATCAGTCCGAAAAGAGTGATAAAATTGAAAACGTTACAAAACAGCTTCTGTTTCACTTACCGGCCATGTTTCCTCTCCAAGCAAAACAATGATGAGGTGATCCGAGACTGCACCACACCACCACACACAGCGGCGGGCAAAATACTTTCGTCTGCTAGACGACGCTCTGCAGCAAAAGGGCGCCCAATTTTGAATCGTTCCGCGAAAGCTCGTGAGGCCAACTGAATTATTGGAACTGTCGCTACGAAGATTTTCGCTTCATGCGCCTCTCGCAAAGTTTACCTATGCCTGTGAAGTGATCGCAATCCTCCCGATCAGAATCTCTATCATAAATCCGCAGGAGACCTGATAGGTTTCATCGGTGCACCAGAAGTTCCGAAAGGGGCGAATAAGGGCTGCATCGCCATTGAATCTCCAAGTTTATTGGGGCTATGCATTACGATGATCCACCAGATTCATGAACATGAAACAAGGAAACATACAATTATTTGCTGGTTCGTTCATGATGTCATTTCTTGAACGATTCTGCGCCCAAAATCGCCTTCAAAAGCGGGAGAATGGCAACGTTGACGTATTCCTGGAGAAACTTCTTGGTCAAATCTTCCGCGACTTCATAAACCAAAGGTGGTAATCTCATTAGGTGGCTAGCGCACACAGCGGTCACGTTTGTGTCCACCTGTAACCGAGCGTATTGGCTCGTTAGATCATCATGCACACATCTTCAGAGGAAGATGTGTATCGACTGCATGTAGATGTTGGAGAGCGTCGAATTCAAGTTTTCGCTCGCGGAAGCTCGATAAGAATCTGAGTGAACTTTTGAAACTTGAGAGCCAAGATGAAAGGATCACGGCACTACGTGAAAGATCCGCGAAGTAGATAACCGCTGGAGAATCTACCAAACCGAAGCACTGACTTTGATATGTTGCAGCAGAACTTTTTTCTCAGGTAAGTGTGTGATCCTTGAGAGTGCATCCATGGTAGCATTAGGCATGGTGCAGGTAAAACGGCCAAAATATTTGTGTGTACCGTTCAGCTGGCCATTCTTCATTACCAACACAACTGCCGTCCGTATCGTAGGATAATTTTCATCTGAGAAAGGCATCAGTGAAAATTCCGTCCTTCAAATCATGCTTTGAAACAGTCGTTACGGCAGGAGGGGACAGAAGGTGAGAAAGTTTCCATGGGAGCATTGGACATGTTCACATGGAAACTTGCGTATAATTCATAGGTTGATTGATGCCTTATTGAAGAATCTGAGCAAAGTTGGGCACTGATTTTCAAATCAAAGCTGATTAAAAGGAAACTATGGCTTTATTCATGTTCAAATGGATGGATCTGAATCTGCCAACTCAACTCGATGGAGCAACGAACGGAATTCGATTGGAAGCATCGGTGACTTACTTGAAGGGTTGAATTCGTCGAGAAGTTCGGGATCACCCATTCGGTGAATAATTTTCGGACTAAAAATGAGATTCATAAACTGGTGTTCCTGGCCATATGATCCCATTCCTGGGCTGGAGTAAGTTGCCTCCATCGACTTCTGAGCTTCCTCTAGAGCTTTGTCGAGGGCTTGAGTCAACTTAGCAGGCTTGATCATACCTATTGATGAGAATCGCGGTAATTATCCGGAGTAGTTCGCAGAAGATGTTGAAAAGAAATTCCGAGACGATCAATCAGGCTGCTCAGCGCAGTCAGGTTCTGCTCTCAATATCCTCGACTCGCCGTGGACAGACCTCTGCAGCTGTGCTCCTGTATTGGGAACTGGCCATTCATGAGCACAATTTCGATTACGACCTTGGCTACGAAACACGAAAACGATTATGTACACGTGAAAATCGTGATCGTAACGTGATCATGAATTTCGTGCGTAATCATGTTCACGGGCCGTGATGATAACGAAAACTGCAGCTTACTTAGATCAGTGACGCCAGATCCTGATGGGAAAGTTGTTCCTGAAAGTGTGGAGGAACAAATCAGTTATTTTCGAGATGACTTGTGAGGATATCCGGTGTTGACCCTCGACTAAGTGAACCTTTCTCGCTGCTGCTGCGTTCAAACATGAAGAAAATTAGACATGTGACCGTTATGACGACGGCGATAGTTCTCCATAGCCTGGCCGATGATTTCTTCACTTTTGTGGAAAAAAACGCCGGGTCTGCAAGAGAACAAGAATCCTGCTTGATGACCCAGTCAACCCAAAAAGATCCTCCTGGAGTACTCTCGTCAGAATAGCGCCTCCACATTTACGCACCGAATATTGTGAGGTTTCCTTTCTTTGAGTGGGAATCTCGGAGGCTTGGAGGGCTTCCAAGAACGGTTTCACCAAAACCCCGAGTCGTGATGTACGGATTGATGGAACTTCTAAAATAATTGCTATCTTCACCAGATGCTCGTTGATGTTGACTTATTGAAGAAGAGTCCTGGAAAAACTCCGTCATCGGCCGCAGCATCTGAGGCATCGATGCGGCCGACAATGTAGAATGGGAGCTCAAATGGGGAGAAGATAATTTAGGAAGATTCGGAACGGTTTTATTTCGCATCTGAGAGAACGGAGCGAACGTGCTCTGTCCCGTAGCCACGGAACCCGGACCCGCCATTTTGGAGGACCGACCCATAACAGCGGTCGTTCCGATATGTGATCGGTCCGAGGCCGTTCGGTCCATGGATGGATCCGCAGGAGTTGTCATTTGGGTGGGGAACGACGCAGTGTCTGTAGTCTGGTCGGGAATACACGGCGCGGCCGCCCGCAAGGAGCTGATCGGTTCGTGCGCCATCGGACCTGCTGTAGTTTCCGAAGTGATCCACTTTCCGTTGAAATTCACCTCGTACTCCGATCAATACGAGAATCATATTTTCGTTGTTCAGAGGCGATGGAAACCCGAGTTTTGGCTCTGTTAGTTTCATGGCGTATTCGCGTATCATTTCTATGCAGACTCCAAAACCGGCGATAGATTCGTTGAAACACCGGAAAGTGGTCGCGGGGGTGGTATCGGTGAGTCTCCATCGCAGCGTCATTTGGAGCTTGCCGCGTACGTCTCAGAATCAGCCATCATTGAACGAATCAAGGCGATGACCGTCTTCGAGAAAACTACGTCTCCTTCTGGAAAATATAGGAATTTTTCAGGATCCCTACGGGCTTCCTAATAGAAGGTCAGCAGCGGGCGTTTCGATCACACAAGCCCACTGTTTACCACCTTTTACCACAAAGATTTTTCTACTCTCAGCGAGTACTAGTCGCCGAACAGCCAGGCAGTCAGAACAGTCGTTATCGACGAAACTCTGGCATCGAGACAAGATCTTGGCCGGACAATCCTTCGTGCTTTTCCACTTCAGTGCTCCGCGCTCCAGGAACATCATGCGTTACGCCTTTTGCGAGGCAGGGTATGCGAATTTGTGCGGGCTGATGCCAAAGCAGTTCTATGGAAGCGACCCCGCGCCCAAAAGCGGGAACTGGGGATACACTAGTGCTTCAGCGGGTTTGAAGACTCCCACGGTACTCTCTCTGATTTGATGGAATCGTTGACGACACGTGCTTCCGGTGCGGTAGAGTGGCCTTCACTTGGTGCTCATCGCGGAGGAAACATCTGCATCAAGCATGCATTTCAAGCTGTACTTCTTGAAGTCTGCATCAAATTTATTAAATCGTTCCTCACAAAGCACGCGCTCCCTTTCTTCCTAGAAATTTTCCGCTCAGAAGTCATGTGTGGTGTTCACAGAGACGTGATCGATCATGTAATTGATAAGAAATGTGTTTTCTGGTGTCGACTTTAATTTTCCATCAGATGGCGCTGATGCAGAGCATAAAAAACGTCAATTCCGAATGTGAGCCCATGCAGTCTACTGAAGGCGCATTCCGGTTAGGATCAGTAAGCGCTCGAGTGCGTATACCGATGAGCTATGGACATACATATATGGTGGCCAACCAGACTTACAGAGATCAGTTCAATAATCTCGAACTCAGAGACGTGCTCTTCGGATCATTGGAAGGAGACAAACTAAAATGCAAAAACTGGATTCACCCTTGACGACTTCCATCTTGCATTCCAATAAGAGTCCGAGCGTTGCAAATATCATTCGTCATGATAATTGTGAGTTTTATCATTTTCTCCAACATCTTTCAAAAGTTCCCTTGACATTAACAAAAGCTGTTCTCGAGGCAATCAATACACAATAAGTTTCTGATACACGGAAAATGTAAATCAAGAACCATGGAACATCATGGATCCTTGAACTTATGCTTTTCCAAGATTTTCTTGAGTAATGGTGTGACCTGAGTGGAGAGGTAGTCCTGGATATACAACCCGACCAGAGCCGGAACGAATCCGAAAATCTTGTCGTGCTCGAATACGACCTGACTAGGGGTGGAGCAATCCACATTAATAGCTTTATCAACCTGAAATGCAGCGTAACAGATGAATTTGATTCCCAGGGTTACTCCACACGGTCGCTTTTCGAAAATGGAATTATGAATTCGTAACGTTTCGGGATACGTCCGAGGTTCGAGCCCTTCGCGACGATCGGTGGTGTGGACAGCTCAAGTATAAGCCATTTCGAGACTGCATACTGACATCAATGACTTGTAGCTCGATTTTTCTCGTGGGGAAGTGAGTGACATCCGAAATTGAGGTTACCGCGACGTCGGGTATCTTGCAAGTGAACCTGATCAACGGTTTTATCTTCCCGGTCAAACGCGCGTCTTTCATTCGGAACGTCAACTGTGTTTTGATCGTGGGGTCATTGTCATCTGAAAGAAGTATCGATAGGAACAACAAGTCCACAGTGATGTGAGAAAAGCCCACTTCGACGGAGGTGTCGATATCAGGGGGATTTTCAGCCGTTTTGGGAGTGATAAGTTATGACGACGATGGTTATTAACATGGAGCACTATGGGCCGCCTGGACATTTGGGAAGAGGGTCCTCAACGGGAACTCAGCAACTCACTTGGTTCGCCGACGGTACGGGGAATTCCGTCACGCTTGATCTCACTGGGATAAAACCGGAGATCGAAAGCATTGTGCGATTCGCCATAGGAATCGAGTCCTCCGCTCTCATAGGACTTCGGCATAGACTTATGTACTTCCTTGAGCGCTCTTTCGAAAGCTCCTTTCAGCTCTTCCGGACTGATTCGATCTTTGGAGATTTCAAAACTTATTATGCCGCACAGCGGCTTGGCGTGAAGATTTCAGGAAGTATGAGGAATAGAAGGCTCTAACCTCGCTCTCTGGGTGCTGATGACTCCTTGGAAGGTCTCACGCGTTCTGGCTGCGTCCCTGGACATGCATGACGCCACGAATTGATTGATATAACTGATTAGTACTAATCTCCAGAATTTTTCTTCCTCCCTCAACTCCCCTACCTTCTGAGCCCCCAAAATTGTGGGTAACTGCAAAAAGCACGGCGGCTGCTGAAACAATGGCGGCTGCTGTCCACAGGATGGCAGATATTTTGTTCTTTTTCTTCCTATCCAGGATGTCTGTGGGGAAGAAATCAGCTTGAGCGAGAGCAGATGCCCTTAGGGTCTCCTCTAGAAAACGACGTAAATTGCGCCTCAATCACTCGCTCACCGGAGGAAATTTACTTTTTGTTGCAGGCTGTAGCTGAGGGGCATAAGCGTCTCGGAAAGATGGCGGGAACCCCTCCGTGATGTTGCTCGGAGTCATCCAACTCTTCCAGTCGACGAAGGGTGTAGCCGAAGTATTTGGGAAAAACTGTGGCATTTGAGGAAGGGGCACCGATACTTGGCTTTGGGCATACGAATCCAGTGATACGGAGCCTGGGAGGCTCGGAACCATTGAACCTAACATCTCAGCCTGCGCGGCGGATGAGCCTTGACTTGCAATGGCGAGATCCGACGCATCTGCTGCTTGATTCGAAGGATCCATGACCGCCGTGGTCTGGACGGATGGGTCAGCGAAAGCTGTTGTTTGAGTTGAGGGATCTGCTTGGACAGATTTCTGGACAGAAAAGTCTGCGGCAACCGGCTGTTCCACTATCGGTGCGGACGAGGCCGGCGAGGTTAATCCGCGAATGCTGTCCGTTGATGGCGTTTCGGAGTCCGAGCGGGTCGTTGGGAAGGTGGGAAGGTTTTTAGAAACAGGTTTTCGACCAGATGGATCTGTGGAAACAGTTTCCGGTGAATTTGTGGTAGCTGATTTATCAGCTGCGGGAGCCGATTTTTGGTTGGCGGGGGAAGCGGGTGCAAGTGCCCGGGCGGAGGATGCAGCGGGAGACTTTGTTGGGGTTGAGGGGCTCACAGCACCCTGTTTCTTGATCTTGGACTCCGTGGGAGCCGGTTTCTCAGTGGCGGGAACCGTTTTCATGAAAGAGGGGCTCAAAAACCCTGCTTTCTTGATATTGGACTCCGTGGGAGCCGGTTTCTCAGTGGCGGGAACCGGTTTCATGGCGGAGGGGCTCAAACCACCTGCTTTCTTGGTATTGGGCTCCGTGGGAGCCGGTTTCTCAGTGGCGGGAACCGGTTTCATGAAAGAGGGGCTCAAAACACCTGCTTTCTTGATATTGGACTCCGTGGGAGCCGGTTTCTCAGTGGCGGGAACCGGTTTCATGGCGGAGGGGCTCACAACACCTGCTTTCCTGGTATTGGGCTCCGTGGGAGCCGGTTTCTCAGTGGCGGCGACCGGTTTCATGGCGGAGGAGCTCACAACACCTGCTTTCTTAGTATCGGACTTCATGGGAGCTGGTTTCTGAGTGGCGGGGACCGGCTTCAAGACAGAGGGGCTCGCAGCACCTGCTTTCTTGATATCGGACTCCATGGGAGCAGGTTTCTGAGTTGCGGGGACCGGTTTCATACCGGAGGGGCTCGCAGCACCTACTTTCTGGATATTGGACTCCGTGGGAGCCGGTTTCTGAGTTGCGACACCGGCTTTCTTGATTTTCTGTGCGGAGAGGTTCGCAACAGCCGGTTTATCGAAGGAGGACCCTACGGACGCCAATTGCTGTTTATTTGGGCCCATGGCATCGAGTTTTCGAGCGCAGCAGTTTTCGCCAGCTAGTGTGTGGAAGGCCGAGTCCGTGGAGAGCGGTTCCCTGATAGAGAGCGCTGCGAGAGCTGATTTCGGGCTGGAGGAGTCCAAGGGTTTCGCAGTGAAGGGAGCTGCGGCAGCTGATCCCTGGTAAGTTGGGGCTGTGGGTGTTTGCTTCGGGAAGGAGAGGTTCGAAGCAGTCGATTGATGCATATTGGGATCTTTAGGAGCGGGTCGGTGTGTGAAGGGGTCTGCAGGCGCCAGCTTCGGGTCTGCCCGGCTCGCGGGAGCGCGTTCCGAACTGGAAGAGTCTGATGAAGACGAATCTCGTTCTGCAGGGTCCATGTAGGCTGACTTCCGAGTTGAGGAGTTCTTGTGAGCCTGTTCCTGAGTGGAAGAGCCCGTGGCCGCCGGTTTCTTGACAGGGCCATCCGGAACAGCCGTCTTCGGCATCGGCGACTTTTTGGGAGACGGTTTTCGGGTTCGCGCATCCACTAGAGTCGGTTTCTGGATCTTCGGATTCACGGAAGTTTTCGGCGACTTTTTCCCGCTCATAGTGATACGCTCATACTTGGACTTTCACAAGAATCATATTTTCGTTGTTCCGAGGTGATAACGGTCATAACGGTCCCTTCGATTCTCCACAGCACGATGACCGTAACCAAGTCGTTAGATTCAATCTGCTCACGTCGGGCTTCGTATCAGATCAAATCAAATCGTCATACTGATTTTCTATGCTCCCATCGCAGAGTAATGGAAAACGCCTCAAGCGGGTCACGGACTCTCCGATTCCAATGAAAAACAACCTAAAAGCATGTTGAATTCTTGCCTCCGATTGTCTTCATTGAGTCGTCATCTATGTGAGCGATTGTAATGTGGCAATAGCAGAAGACAGAGCAGTTTTCAAGAAATATCTCGTTGACTTGGTGGGTTCTGCTCACAATCAGTATTAAGCAGAGGAGCTCGGAGAAATCTATGTACACACCTTCGTGACAAATGTTAGCGATTTATAGGTTCCGGTAATGACAAACGAGAGTATTGAATATGAAATATCAGATTCTAGAAACTTTAAGATGAGCGAACAGAGTGCTGCAAGAATAAATGAAATCCCACAGCCCTGGACGCACAAAGGTTTTCCGTTGTTATCCAATGGAACTCAAGTGGAGTTAATTAGGGATTCAATTCTCAAAATAGATTAATTTTTTGCAATGTGTCAACTTATGAATAGGCACACTGCAGTCTATCATATGAGCCTCCAACAGCACTTTTCCTATCAACAACTACGGCAGATTTCCGCAGCAGAGTTTGTATCAGGAGAGAATCTTTCTAGAAATGTCGTTCACATCATATGGATTTGTACTTGGTCTTCGATTTCATATTTTCAAGATCCGAATCCGGACCAGTTGTCGATAGGTTCTTAACGGGGGAAAACATCGCCCGTCTGCGCTCTACCACACTTCTCCAAACGTCGTTGTGAGATGGGGTGTATCAGAGTGTTGTAAATCGTTATTAACAGATGCCTATGACAACTTTGATAATAATTGCGGAGAAAATCAATGGGTTTGATCTAATATTATCAAAAACTATGAATACAATCTGATCATCAAACTCAGTCGAGGGATCAGGTGACCTCAGAGCTTGCCTCATCAGAGAACATTTATTGTGGGATCAGTTCTCAGGGGCTCATGATGACACAGTACTGTACAACTCGATAAATCAATACTTCAACCGAGCAAGCGGTTGATGCTTTTAGGACGACCGAGCGAGAGGACATCGGAGCGATGATAATGTATTCCTCTGAAACGGACGCACTAAATGTCAGCGCCAATCATCGACCTCGAGCCTTTGCTGATCGCACCCGGAGTACCTTCTTGAGATTGGGTAAAAAGTTCTTTCGAACGTAACTCTTGATATACTCTCTGGTGGCTTGTATAACGAATTCTTCCGCCTCTGTTTCGTTTCCAACATCCTTGAAGAAATTGATGCACTTGACAGGGTGCTCATCGGCATCTACCTGTGAGTGAGTCTCACATTTTGAATCCAAACAATATTCTCACAAGTATTCAGGGAGCTATATTCACCAGAGGGAAGAGCAATATCAAAGGGCGGTATGCGAATCATAAAAAAATAATCAGAGAACAGACTTCGATAGCTTGCAGTCGAATTTTCAAATCCTCCGGATAGGAAAAGCTTGAGGTTGACATCATGGAAACGTCAAACGTCGTGCATTGGAAAGATTCTACTCTGTTTTGAGGGGTAGGCACTCGCTTCCCCTCGACTGACGCAGTCTCCATTTTCATCGTGACTTCCACCAGAGCTCGGAAACCTGCGGGAAGAATCAGATCAAACCACCGCGAACTCAAATACGTTCCGTGAACAGGGTTTCATACGATCTGAGGAGGCGGAAGCTCCATGGGTGCCGCTCGTAGGTGATTACGGTTTTTGTCGTCTCAATCTGCTGTTCAACTAAAATGCTACCAAGCTCATTTGTGACATTTCCGCCTCATGGACGAGCAGATCCCTCTCCAATGGTGCTCGGGTGTGCGGAGGTCCGTTTTCCCTTCAATCCAACCTCCTACAGTAGTCCTCGGAGAGATTGATTTACTCACCTTCGGGATTCCGTATTTCGGGGGTCCCGACTCGTGAAATCAAGCCCGGTTTAAGCTTCAGAGCTTTCTTCTGGTAACCTTCAGCTGATGGTTCCAAATCTTTGTCGGTGTACATTTTGCCACGAAGCTCGTTCGCGTCCTCGATGGCTGCGTCGAAGAGTTCCGCTAAATCCTCTTCCGTCCCTGCAACAGATGGTGATGTTAGCTCATCTGAATCGGATGCTCTTGACTTGGACAACTCCTGTAACGTACAGCATAGAACGATATGGACTCATCGGCTCCGGACATCTACATCTGAATTGTTCTGCTGATGTAAACTAGAGTTGCAAGTGTTGGATTGCAAGTGGTAGAGGAACGCAACGCCCGACCACCAAACGCAAGCCTGGTTCACTGAGACCACAGTTGAATCGAGGGCTGGGAATAATCCGTTTCCCACTCGAAGCGAGTCTCTGGCCCGCACATTCTGAACTCGGCTCCAACAAAGGGTTACAGCTCGATATAACGGACCGATTCAGTTTCCAGCTGCGTTGGCTCCTATACCGACACGGTCCACCAACACGGGTTTCGAAGAGATCATCAAAGAAAGCTCTCATCATAACCTAAGCAGAACAAAGGAAAAAGCGTACACCTGTGCAGCTGAGAAGGTGATCCGTGTGGCGCAGCTTCGGCACTCGCACCGTGATCGCTTACACCTGGAGATAGAATTCAAGAATAGTCTCGCGATCTATATACTCTGTTGCATAATCATCCGCGCACCCATGTTCTTCACCATAACTTTCGAACCAAGCGCTCGATCAAACTGAAACTTGTTCTGCGGGTTGAGTTTTGAACTCTGGTTGAGGGTATGTTCCCACCCTGCTTCCTCATGCTCGGAAATCGGTATTGTCACCGATGGAATCATGTCTCGCGGCTCGAAACCCAAACGCATTGCAGATTTCAGCACACCCAGCAGCATTCCAAGAGTGATGGAGCCGAAAACGCATATAAATGCAACGACCGTTCTCGCGTTCGTTTCGCTGGTCCTTCTCCACCTTAATGAATATCGGTAACTCCAATCATAGAGACGTCATCTGGAGTCTAGAGATCAACTCTCATGACCAGTTCCAGCTCAGTCGGGCGATTAATTAGGAAATTACGGTGGAAACATGGGTGCGCGCATAATTTCTGCGTTTCGAGTGTTCTGCGTTCTGATCGAGATCAAAACTGGAAAAGATTTCGCTGCGAAAACGATGAACGCGATAAACGTAGAGAGGCACGATAATCACCTGGCAGTTTGCTCATTGCTACAGCAGCGATTATAACCAGAGCGATTGCCACCCCACATGGGATTCTCTTCCACACAGATTTTTCCTTGGGTAAATTCTGTTCCGTGCCAATTTGTCCCATTGGGAAGCCGACTGTGGGCAAGCTGAAGGTTTGCGTGCTCGGAACTGTGAAGTATTTTCAACCTTAGACAGATGACGCGTGCATTGAAAGTAGCGTTTCCAATCAATGGGAATCATGATGGGTCGGAGACGTACACGAGGACATCGATACTGGCCAATAACCGCTCATCGGAGCTTGCAGTTGAGGGTACGGACCCATCGACATTGGGGCTTGATAGTAGGGGAAGGCCGACGGGTAGGGGCCTGCTGACTGTGAATATCCAGGATACGAGGGGAACGGAGCATACGATCCCGTGAGAGCTCCTCCTTTAGAGAACATAGCATTCGGAAACATGCCAGGAAACAAAGCCGCATCCGAGTTCTGAGAAACCGAAGAATCGGGAAGCGGAGCCTGGAGAGGCACGTCATCGATCTCACTTGGCGGCGTGCTCGCAGCAAATTGTTGTTCCGAATGTGTGGCCTGATCTTCCTTCACAGTATCTGGTGCAATGTTGGCGGCACTCGAGTGTTGTTCCTGATGTGTGGCCTGACCTTCTTTCACAATTTGTGGTGCCATCTTGGCGGCTTTCGAGTGTTGTTCCTGATGTTTGGCCTGACCTTCCTCCGCAGTTTGTGGTGCCACGTTGGCAGCTTTCGAGTGTTGTTCCTGATGCTTGGCTTGACCTTCCTTCGTGGTATCTGGTGTCATCTTGGCGGCTTTCGAGTGTTGTTCCTGATGTTTGGCCTGACCTTCTTTCACAATTTGTGGCGCCATCTTGGCGGCTTTCGAGTGTTGTTCCTGATGTTTGGCCTGACCTTCCTTCGCAGTTTGTGGTGCCATGTTGGCAGCTTTCGAGTGTTGTTCCTGCTGCTTGGCTTGACCTTCCTTCATGGTATCTGGTGTCATCTTGGCGGCTATCGAGTGTTGTTCCTGATGTTTGGCCTGACCTTCCTTCGCAGTTTGTGGTTCCATGTTGGCAGCTTTCGAGTGTTGTTCCTGCTGCTTGGCTTGACCTTCCTTCATGGTATCTGTTGTCATCTTGGCGGCAGCCGTCAGTCCCTTCGGGTTCGTGACTCGACCTTCCTTCATGGCAATGGATACATCGCTAATCGGGGCCGCGGGGGAATTTTTCCCCGTTACTTGATGTTTTCCTAAGGTATCGGGGGCCTTGGTGGTCGCGGCCGTGGAGAGTTTCGGCTTCGTTGCTTGACCTCCCTCCATGGTTCCCGCTTCTCAGCGAAGCTTCCAAAAACTCAACATGGTTTCGTTGTTTGTTCGAGATGATCTCCGACTCCTGACCGGATCTCGGATCGAGCTGAGTTCAGAATCGATTCATTATCAGCTAGGGATCTCGATTTTCTTTCGCTGCTGCCTCTTCAAAGGAAGCCCAGAGAATGCTTTGGACAGACCAGCCGCTCTGATTGAGAATTTTCGACGGGAAACTTTCGGAGTGTAATCCATTGTAGTTTTTCCTCGATTGTTGCCCAGAGAACCATGCTGTAGAAGTAGATTGTGGACACTCAGGATCGTCGATGGTCGGGGCGTCCTGGACCTCGTCGTAAGACTTGTCCGACGTCATTTCTCAGTGGAATCCAGTGAATTCCATTTCACACGAAGCGGAAGAGCAACCAGATGTCTATGTCATAAAGCAGTCCCCGTCACCGTTTCATAGGCGGACTGCCGGGGTTTCCTCCTCAAATTCAGGAGTTTTAAATGTTCTCGATTCACTTCATCTATTTAGCCTTATTCTCATCGCGGAGGAGAGAGAAGCTTTGAGGACAATATTCGTATGGGCTGTTCATGGGGCTCTGAGGCTTGCGAAAGATCCATTCGATTGGAACCGTTGTGTCGCACTTGGTTTCCTTTCTGGTGAGTATCTGGTAAAAAGCGCCCTCTAAGAGAATGAGGATGTACCCAATCACATGTTCCCTTTCAGACTTCATTGGATTCGACGACATTAACAGATAATTGCTCAGAGTGGAGCTTTGCATTTATTCTTCTGATGAAGAGCTCCCTTCACCCGCTTGTTTCGCTTTTTCCACGCATTGCTTCAACTTGTCCAGCGTGATCCCAAAGCCGTAATTCTTATTCGCTTCTTTGACTATTTCTGGAGAAGCGTCGTAGAATTCCGCTTTCTGAGTGCGTCGCTCTGGAAAACGAATCAAGGAGTCTTTTCATCTCTTTCGATCATGTTTCTCTCCGAGTCACCTCTCTTTCCACCGTAAACCCGCGTAAGGCGTAGTTCGAGTTGATATTTAGCTTGAATTTGATATCTACCTCCGTTCTTGCAATCGTAGACAGCGATGAATGCGAGTTTGTTGTCAACCATTCCCGGCGAATTGAAGACATAGTTGCCATTGAATTCTGGAAGGGAAACACTTCAGTCGACTGGATGAGCTGCTGTGATCGAAGAAGTTTTGCAGAGACATGGGGAGTCTGCTTGGAAACGTCCATCATGGCCTTCGTGAGATCTCTACTCACTGTCTCCGGGAGAACTTATGACTTTGTAACAGGGTTCCAACTCGCATTCGCCCGTCAGCTTCAATTCGAACGTTCCGAGATTTTCGATTTTGAAGGAAGTCTCTTGGAGGGGTATGACCATGCCGACAGTTTTCGTATAAAGGACCTTATCGGTGACCGAAATGACACAGGTTGTTCGATTTCCCATCTAGAATAGCGACAGGAATGGTTTGAGTCTCGTTTTCTATAGGTGAAAGTTAACGTACACCCCGATGTCATCTGGTTTCGTCGTGAATCGAATACTCCTGAATTCGAATCGGTTTCATTCCCACCTTTTCGAGCAGTTGCGAATGTGATGCCGTGGTGTCCATATTCTCACAAAGTTTCTTTCCGAATCTCTTTCCGAGGCCAGTCCATTGTTGGCCAGAGACAAGGGCGGCAGGAAGTATGATGACACATGCTGGAATCAGACGTGAATTGGAGTCCCTTCTCTTTGGATAAAGAATGATCCGCGCTCGCCCAAGAAAGACCATAATCAGAGCAACGAAAACAGATCAGACTTCCTGTTCTCTTGTTGAAAAACTCTGGAGACCGAAGCAAAGCATCGTTTCCTCCAACTTCGGACGGGACTTAGAGCGAACTCACCAATTACGAAGAGATTGAACGATCTCATAGTGGCCCGTATGGCAAAACGTTCCGAATATCTCAGTTAAGCTCCTATCTGCTCGAGCGTTCCACTCGAACTGAGTTCAGGAGCCCTGCGGGTGAACTATTTCATCAACTGGCATCTCAGGTGGCGGAAGCTGTATCCGCTGCCAGGACCTACCTCGACGACGGCATTGACAGACTTAGTTTCCACAGCGGACGTCATCACCCATCTGGATTATAATAGTATGTCTACTATCCGAGTTGAGATTAGACAGAGCGTCGTAGATTCGAGGTCATAGACTGACGAAGAAAAATGAGCCTGGACGAGGGTCCCGGAAACGCTCGTCAACTCCGATTCAATTTTCCTGAGCACTCAAACTCGAATAGGTCTGTCCTCCCGGATCAACAAACCACGTGGTCATCAATGTCCATGCGCGAGAGAGCGGAAATACTTCGTCCGGAAATCTAATAATTTTGACCTGAACGCAGATGATACAGATATTAATCCGTGCTACGATTGAGCCGAAATTGATCCGGTACCATAGGCCTGAGTAATCAACGACGGCTTGTACCATACGTTGGCTTGTTACACGATGCCATCGCTCGGAAGACTAATTTTTTTCTTTCGAGTCAGAGTCCATCTTCTCCGATTTTCTGAGTTTTGACGGCGGCGCTGTACTCGAGCTTAATATTAAGTGATGTCGATTCTAGTGTGACTTGATAATAATATCAAGTTTTTGTCCTGATATTCTGTACTTTGATCCATCGGAAAGTCCTCAACAATCCGTAGTCACTGATTCTGTTCTGCTTTGTTTTGTTTGTTGATGGAACACGCACTCTAGGTGCACATACGTGGAAAAATTGACAGCACGATGCTGAGTAGGCTCCAAGTACTGAGCGAGGAGCAGAGAGCCGGCAGAGGAGTTGCAAGGTCGCACGCCTCCGAAGTTATGAACGAGCTGCAGAGCATCAAGAAAATCGTTTAGGTGATTCCGCAGATCCAGGAACAGGTTGAGTGTCTAGAAGAGGAAAATCAGATACTGCGCAGCCAAATTGAACTCATGAGTCTACGTGCAGACAATGAAGAACTCTATCAAAAAGCGAAGAACCTGGTGATATACGGCATCCCTGGAGTCATAGGAGAGTCAAGAGATACATCGGTAAGCTATTCAGTGAGTCTTCTGTCAAGCAAACAAAAACCCATCATCTCGCAAAGGCTGATACAGAAGGAGCCCGATGATTGTTCAGTTCTCATGCAAGCAGGACGCGCAGGAAGTGTTGTTCAAAGGCCTCAGATCCAACCCAAACCTGATTGCAGAAACGATCGGACTGAACGATAAGACGAAAATAGAAGTGAGGTATCACCTCACAAAGTCGACACACTCAAAGCGGCCAACCTGTTGAGAAGAGACGCCGGATGGGCCTTCTGCAGACCGCCTATGAGCACTAGACCTTGCACTCCGTAATACGCCTTACGACACCGTAAGAGAGTACGGCTCGTAAAATAATACGGTCCGTAATGGCAGTACGATCCCGTCACGGGAGTACGGTCCGTGATGGCAATACGGTTCGTAAACGAATACGGTCCGTAGTGGCAGTACGGTCCGTAATGGCTCGACATCAAACTTTGCGACTTCAGCGACAAGGATTACGAAAATGAGGCAAAGAAACTTCTTCTTAAGTACCCCAACCTGTCCAAAGGTAGCATCGTCAAGATCCCCGACGTTGAGGCTTCGATCCATCTTAAAGAAGACCCGAAACCATCGTATTTTCGACCGCGTCCAGTCCCACACGCTTTGCTGCCGCTTGTCAATGCTGAACTCGATCATCTCGAGAAGTTCGATGTGATTGAGAAGGTGAATGCGAGTGAATGGGCACATCCGGTTGTCATCGCTCTCCGAGGGAAAGGAGATCTATCGACGAAAAAAGCAAGGATATGCGGCGATTTCAAAGTTGGGTTGAATCGTTTCCTGGTCGTCGACGATCATCCTTTGAAGAACATACGACATGCCCTAGACAACATCGGAGTCGGGATAAGGTTCATAAAGCTCGACGTGTCGAACGCCTTTCTCCATATGCCGATACGCACCGAAGACCGCAAGTTCCTCACTGTAAACACGCTTAGAGGTCTCTACCGATTTAAGCGGATGTGCAACGGTCTTGCATCCGCACCATCGATCTGGCAGCGTTTCATGGAGGGTATTTTGGCAGGAATCGAGGGTGTTGAGGTCGTTATCGACGACATTGTGATTTCAGCGTCGACCGACGAAGATAATCTGAAGAGACTTGACACCGTTCTGAAGCGTCTCCATGATAACGACATCCGTCTCAATCTCTCGAAATGCTGTTTCTTCGCTGAAGAGATCCAGTTTTGTGGGTTTCGTTTGTAACACCAAGAAATCCACAAGTGCGATGACAAAGTGTCAAGTTTCAAGAATGCACCAAGACCGAAAACCGTGAGTGAGTTGAGAAGTTTCATTGGCATGATTCAATTTTACTCATCCTTCGCACCCCAACTAGCCGACCTCGCTCACCCGTTATACCAAGCATTTAATGGTACCGCAACTCAGCGCTTCTCATGGACTCCGGATATGGATCGCGCATTTGAAGCCGTGAAATCGGAGATGTGCTCGCCGAGAGTGCTTGTTCCGTTCGATCCAGCGAGACCTTTGCTACTGTCGACTGACGCGTCGTCTTACGGCATTTCAGCAGTTTTGTCACATGGTTACGACGATGCTTCTGAAAGACCGATTGCGTATTATTCAAGGACTCTCACGGATACCGAAAAGCGCTACACACCCCTCGAGAAAGAGGCTCTCGGATTCAAAGATTGGATTAACCGTTTCTTCTATTACCTGTTTGGTAGGCGATTCACACTGATCACCGACAGCAAGCCATTGGTCTCCATTTTTTCGCCATCAAAGGCATTGCCTCCGCTTGCCGCTATGAGGATGATGAACTACAGCCTGTTCCTTCAATTCTTCAACTACGATATAATCTACCGGAACACTAACGATCATGGGAATGCAGACACGTTGTCCCGCCTTCCCGTGAGAAGCGAGGACTTCGTTTCTGCTCAGGAAGCTCACGACGCGACGTGTTGCTTGTGGAGCTGATCGACCAAGCTCCTCTCGATATTCCTCGCATCGCAGAACAAACTCGTAAGTGCAAAATTCTACGCCCGATTCTGATATGGCTTCATGGTCTGACTGCCATTCCGGGAAAACGGTGGAGAATCGACCTTTCCGAGTTATCTGTTGCTCATGGTGCTATTTTCCGAGGACACCGCGTCGTAATCCCAGTTGCGTGCCGCGCTGAGGTTTTGCAGATTCTGCACGAAGGACATTTCGGATCCGATAAAATGAAGGAGCTGGCACGGAGATATGTTTGGTGGGAAACGTTGAACACCGACATCGAACATCTCGCACGGGACTGTGGTATTTGTGCACAACACGCAAAACAACCGCCGAGAACCTTTCATCCATGGCAACCTTGCGAGAAACCATTCGATTGAGTCCACATAGACTACGCTGGGCCAATTGATGGCCAATACCTTTTCATACTGGTGGATGCGTACTCAAAATGGTTGGAAGTCTTCATTTCACGATCGAAAACATCTGAAGTTACCCTAAGACACCTGCGAGAAGTGATAGCCCGATTTGGTTTACCGAGGGTGATCGTCACCGATAACGACCCTACGTTCGTTTCGGACCTGTTCGACGGTTTCTGTCGAAAAAACCGAATTCTTCATAAAACTTCTCCCGCATACCATCCCGCTAGCAACGGACAAGTCGAAAGATATGTACAAACTACGAAGCAAGCCTTGAAGAAGATAAGAGCTGAAGGAGAGAAAGATGTACATACTGCGCTTCAGAGGTTCTTATTCAGACATCGCATGGTTACAAACTCAACTACGAAAAAGACGCCGTCTGAACTCATGATCGGCCGACAACTACGCTCCCTACTAGATCTTTTACAGGAGCAACCAAGGGAAGCATTCAACCCAATAGAGATCGACAGTTTCAAGCCTGGAGACGGAGTCATGGCCCGTATGTACAATGGACGTCACAAGTGGGCGAAGGGCGTTATTGTTAAACTTTGTGGAAGAAAAGTTGCCCTGATTTGCTCATCCGGACGAAAAACAAAACGGCACTTTAACCAACTCCGACGAATGAGACAAGGTCAGCCCACCAGATACGATGTCATTGCAAATGATACATTTAACGAGCCCTTGCATCCCGCTTTATTAGTTGCCGACGATGCAGAGGAGGTTGAGCGAAGAGCTTCGAGCTCTCCAGGTCTCGTTGTCTCAATGGACGATGAAGTGGTTGAATCAGGAAATTCGAGCTCTTCAAGTTCGGATGTCTCAGGCGACGGTGCTGATGACAGCTTCGAGGACGCTCAGGAAGAAGACCCAACACTCGATTCCGCAGAAAAGGAATCGGCTGAGGAACCCACGGATATCATCGGTCGTCGGACTACCAGAAGTACGGCAGGAGTGCCGCCGCAAAGATATTCGCCAAGCAAATCATAAAACTTGTGAACTTTCATATCAATTCTAATAATGTGAATGTAATCTAAAAGAGGGGAGAGTTGTTAACAGTTCAAATCATCCCGCTGACATCTTGTAAATAAAAGGCCCTGGCAGACAACTCTGCCAGCGCGCACTTGGTCGGAGACCGGATTCCCGTGAGCATGGTGTACTTCTTTTAGGAAGGCTAGCTAGGAACAAGCAGCACAAGTTAATAATAGGTATGTTATAGGTATATATGTTCTACATAAAATATATATTTTATACATATATAAAATATTCTGACGTTGTTGAGATTGGCCTTGGACGTATCTCTTGGATATTTCTGGGAAAAAATCGATAACAAACTCAAAATTAACATTGATCATTGAAGTGGATCGTACCGCCAACATGTTAACCATCGTCGTTCTCGAATATTCAGCTGAACACGATACAGAATTAAAGATTTGCTCACATCAAATTGACAACTTCCCCCAGCCCTCATCAAAAGGGAAGAAGTTGTTGAAAAGTGTGAAAGTGTTTTGTGCGCGAATAAAGTGTATCCCATTTCAGGAACTCTCAGCGTCAACAGAACTAGTTTCTCGAGGAGGAAATATCATTGAGCTTCCTAAAAAAAAGGCATTCTTATGTGCTACAGTTCTAAAAAGCCTCCCGGTTTCCATTCGCATCATCTGTAATGCGAGCCATCTCTTGAAAACTTACCGAAATTCTGGAGAAGTCACGAGAAAATCCGATATGATTGGCTAGATGGACGTGGTGCCACGAACTTTTACCATCTTCCATGAAACGAGACGGTGATGACATGAGTGAAAAAATCGCATGAAATCGACGAGGATCAAAAACTCAGAAATCACGGGTTCGTGAAGACCAAATAACCGGAATCCGTTCTTTGAATAACGAGGTTCATTTTAACAGTGAAGCCATCTCCATTTGATCACAAGCTGTGCAGGTGATGAATCGCACGGAGCGGCAGGTCCGAAAACGAGTAGCCTTCGGTGGAGGGCTGCAAGGGCGGCGAAGAGACCTAGAGATTTAACTGAAGAATATCAAGTTAATCAAGGTCGCTGCGTAGATGGTCCGCCCGAAACGTTCACATCAGAGCTTCCGAAGAGTGCGAGAACTCGAGTAGACTTAAAGATTCGGCAACTCGCTGAACCCCTCAAGTGCGATCATGATTAAGGCTGTAAGTTTGTCGCGGCAGAAAAGAGCAGGGGTCGCGGAAAATGGCGGCTCTCATTGAACTACTACGGAGAATCGCCGAGAAAATGCCGCGATCATCGCGAAAAAGTCGAGCTTAATGACTAACTTACGGCCTCAATCATGATCATTACTGGGATTCGATCAGATCAACTTGGAACCGACCGACCATGATGTTGAGGAGAAATATGACGCTAATAGACGTGGAAACATTCAATGCATGAACAGCATTCAAGCTTAATTCGAACGTGAATCAGCAAATCATACTCGACCCATGCTCCTGTGCTGCCTACGTTGTCGATAACGTGTACAGAGCGACGTTTTCACGCATCAGCATGGTAGTCTCCCTGAGACTACTCCTCCAATTTTTTCTATTCCTGTTTGATAGAGACGCATTTGAAAATGTTTTATGAAAGACGTGAAGCGACCTATAGCACCAAAGTTTCCTCCGATCTCTGCCAATCGAAGCGATCGGTGGTTGGGTCCGTAAAGTACGTCCACTTTGTTGGAAAGAAAGACGCCATTTCGACCCAGACACAAGATCCGCTCCACCTTTGAGTCCCCACAAACTCTGAAGGTCATATTTTTATTCGAAAGTCGACATTTCTGACAGGAGCAAAACTGAACTTCCGTAGTGGATCATTCGTAGATGAGCTTTTAGCGCTAGGCCGTCGCACTCACAGCCACAATTTGACCATCGCTCTGGTTTCCGGCCCCGCTGTCAAGTGACACGCTAACCACTCCAATGGATGCGGGCTCCATCTGGGCCCTGGAATTTCCACAACGATTGAACTTTATTATTTTCGGCGTCATCGACTCATCGTGGATCATATACATTTATCTGAGGTTGGATTGATTACAACTGATAATTTTCGTTACTCTTTTCTAGAAGTTACTCACGCGGAAGCTTTAGCGGCAGCTTCGACACAATCTCTGAGTGCCGTCAGAGTGGTTTGGATCCCATGGACGAATCTGAGATTGAGGACAACTTCGGGTGAAGCTTCGTAGATTTCCGCTTTGGTCGACAGCATTTCTAAACTAAAGACCCGATTTAGAACGCGGGAAGATTTTTCCGTTCCCGAAAACTCGAGCTTATGAGCTTTCGTGTTTACAACAAACAAATCAACGATCAAGAGATGTTAACATACGGCCGTCTCTGCAGTCATAGACAGTGATGTAAGCAAGCCTATCTTTGACGATTCCCGGGGACGTATACACTGAGGCCCCTTTAAGCACTGTGGAAGAAAGTTGATGAAAATTCTGATCGAATTCCTCGGTTGCCATGCGGAGAGTATCTCGAATATCATTGAACTCACGCTCTTGCGGAGACTCCTCGACAGTGTAGCAAGGATCCATGCCGCAATCACTCGTCAGGGTCAAAACGAAATTCCCAACATCTGCGATCTCGAAAGCGGACTGGCTCCGAGGCTGAATTCTAGCGTTACAGACATGGTATGTCACTTCGTCCGAGACCGACAGCACACAAGTCGTACGATTTCCTTTCTGAAACGGAAAATTTAAGCGACGTTTACAAAAACAGTGATGTGCTCACAAAAACCGACCGAGCAGCCTTCCAACACGTGTTGAGAAGTCTCTTAAGTTCCATGAAACGAGTGGAATCTCACTCGAACTCTACTTCGGTCATTTTGAGTCATTGTTCGGATGTCTCACCAACTCAATCAAGCTCGTATGTGGCGCCTGGTTGAACGTTTTCGCGCATATATGTTCGCCAAAGCCGTTGGAGGGATATATGTCTGAACAGGAACCCTGAGTTGAGCTCACGAGAACGGAAGCAACGATTACCACAACTGGAAAAAACGAATAAAGTTTAAATTTAGGCATCAGAAACGAATCGGAGAGGAGTCGCGAAGAACTCACCGAAAACAAATGAAAAATATGACTTCATTCTGAGATCCATGTGGCGGTCGGGAGGACCTGCCATCAATTGCTCACAAATGGACGCGGTCCTCAGATTCAGAATCTGATCCTTCTAAGATTTCTGTTTAGCTATGGAATTACCTTTGATATCAAAAATATGATTACTGTGAGTTCTTGGATGGATGCGCTCACAAAACTGGAAAACAGAACGGTCTTCCAACGGTCCGGACCGTCTACTGTACTTCACTCTTCACTTTGAGCTGAAACCTGAAATATTTCCAAACTAAAAACTGGTCCCATTCGATGGGATTGCTGTATTGTCTGATGCAGTCAACATAATGTTCAGTTTATGTCAGATGAATGCATTTGCTCTTGGGGCTGTATGCTAGAGCCGAGAGATTCATGCATCTGATTGAAGTCTGGAAATTGATAATTTTTGTGACAAAGGTATCCGTCATCCGGGGTTTGGGCTCGGAATCGTTTCTTGCGGCATCTTTGGTTGGATGAAGGTTTCAAATACTTTCTGGATATCGAGCGATTCTGCAGAAGATGGCAATCTACCGTAGAACGGAGAGAACCGCCTGTCGCTCAGCTTCGACTTTCAACGGAGCGCCACGGCGGCTTCTTCCGGACTAATTGTGAGTTCACCAAGGATACGGGTGGCTGCCAGACCCACAGCTGTCGTATTTCTTTTAACTTTTTCAGTCCGATCCGATCCGGAGTGTATTTTGCTGCAATACTTTCCGAAAAAGGAGGTCACGACCCGGTCCGTTCTCGTGATTTCGCCCAAATCGTGATCTAACGCGATAACGTGCGACATTTGCCCTGAGGAGCAGACGAACGGAGACGGCGAATCAGCTGACGCAGGTTCCGTTGCCATGAAGGGCCATGAAGGAAGTTTTCATCGATCGGCAACCGTGGAAGGCACGAGTCGATTCAGGGGCGGAAATCAGTATTATGGAAGATTAGATTAGATTACGATTAATTGTATCACATAGGATCCGCTTGTGTATCAGTACCAACTGTTAGAGATTCTGAATACTAACAGGGAGGTTGTGGCTACGACGATGGCGGAGCTCGGAAGAACGGACTTGACGCAATTAGAGTTGCAGGAGGTACAAGGTAGTCAGCCAATACTTAATAAAAGCTTGAGGTCGTAGATGATCTTCTAGTAGCAGCTTATAGTTCTCGGTACGCATTATGGTCTCCACAAAGATGATTTGGAACGTTCCGCGGCGGCTGACCGCTCCCCAGACCATAACTGAACCACCCCCGCACTGTATTTTGGAATAGAATTGAGGCTCTTTACTAAGGTAGTGATAATAGTTTTGAAATCAATCCGGACCGTCTAGATTGAATTTTTTCTCATCGCTGAACACAAGTTTTTCCCATTCCAAAGTCCAACTCATCCAATCCTGGGCGCGCCGGAGTCTGGTTTCTCGGTGCTTTTTCGTCAACGGGGGCTCCTCGCACATTTTCTTGAATTTCAGATGGGACGCACTTTTCAAAACACGCCAGACGGTCTGTTTATGCACTGGGAGGTGCAGACTCTCCATTGAGGACGTTTCCATTTTTCTTCTACGCTTTAGATAATTTTCTTCGTTTTTTGTTTTTTGAACTCTTCGAGTCGGGCGCTCCCAACCACTGCGTTCGACAAATGCGCCTGAACCATGGAGTTCAACCAGTTTCGAATCTAGCCGTTCATCCGACAGGGCTTTCGAGAAGCAGCCAGTAAATGTTTCGGTGTGCGACGGTGGCGCTGTTTCAAACTTGTATCGTAACTTCTTCCGCTTCGAAACAACGATTCAGGACAGAACACAGAACCCAGCCGAGTCGATCTTTTCGCTATTCACGCCTAGAAATGTTGCAGCAGTGTCGTCATGGAGTCGATTAATACAGGGAAAAAACCAAAGTTGGTGACTTCTGCATCTTCCGCTTCTGAAGTGAGTTGCGATCTCGAGCTCATCGGCGCTCCTATCCCTCCGAAAACCGAACAGTGCAATCGTAATCTAGCGGTAGGTGTTGCCAAAAACTGTTTGTCAACCAACGCGAAGAAACGCCAGACCTCGCCGGTATCTAAAAATCGCCGTTTAGAAAGAGGAACTCATTCGGGTGCTGTTAGTCGTGCCGAACGTCAGCAACAACATCTCGATCAGATGAAGGTGTTTCAAGACCAAGCAGACACAAGTTCTTCGACGCGACAAGTTTCAATGCCGAAAAACGACGATCCTTCCGAACTTCAATAATGACGGCTTATCAGCAGCCTCATCGCGGTATTATATACGAGCACAATCCGCGTACGGGTCACAGCGAAACCAGCAGTGAAATTTCGGGAGAAAAGCACTGGAAAAGGAAAGCGGTTTTCCATTCACGTCGCGGACGAAAGTGGCGAGATTCGCATCGCAGCGTTCAATGCGAACTGCGACAGATTTTACGCGAAGTTCCAACTGGATCAAATGTACGACATCACAACTTTCAGGGTTGTCGATGTCAACCTGGGCGAAAAGGTTAGGCCCCGGCATCTCGAAAACCCGTTATCTCGAAAAAAGTACCCGGGAGCTCGAAAACCCGGGAGCTCGAAAACTCTCACCCTCAATCTGGCTCTCCCCGCGCTCCGCATAGAAAGTTCGCTGCCTTTGATCGAAAACCAGATTGAGGGTGAGGGTTTTCGAGCTCCCGGTTTTTTTTTTCGAGATGGCGGGTTTTCGAGATAACGGGCATATTCACCGGCGAAAATATCCGAGACATTCGACTGCTCGATCCTTCCACAATTAGTGATTGTACTAGTGTAAGCCTACCGGCGCTCAAAGTACACTCCGAAACTCTTGGTTCTGTTGCCAGCGGTGCGCCCAACAGGACTCTCAACACTTCTGCTTAAGCTGTCGAATATTCAGGTCGTGAACAGCAGAGCCACTGGTAAAATGTTGCGGAAACGAGGAGCCGACTTCATCGATGAGAGCCTCATCCCTGTGACCTTGACTTTGTGGAACGATGATATCGCCAAGCGGAAGGATCTGTGATCTATCTATACAGAGTCCGTACAAGAGTCTATGATGGTGTCAACAGCTCAACGTTCAGCGATGTGTCGATTTATCCAAAGTTGTCGGTATTTTTGCTTTAAACGGGTTGCGGGTTGGAGCGAGGACGCGGTAACTTGCTAGAGCGGCGACTTGGGCAGGCTTTAGGTGCGCTTGCTACTGCATGCCGCTCGCTACGCTCGCGGGATCATGCGATTCCCCAAGCCCATAAATCACGCCGGCATTATTCTCACTGTACTCGCCATCCCTATGTTCACGTTGAGAGACAACTAGCCGCCCGCCTAAGCGTGAAGAACCTTGTAACGAAAGTCTAAAACGGAAGTCCCATAGCGACATTGACTTCGTCATCACTCGGGTGCGGAAGGTATCAACAAAAATTGAGTGTCGATAATTTCGTGTTGTGGACTGTAAATCGAGCACTTGGATCAGATTTCCAAGCTGCTGATGGCCCTCAAGAGTGCTGGGTTGACGATCAAATGGAGCAAGTGTCGATTCTTCAAAGAAACTGTGGAATTCCTGGAGTTCAAAATCTCGAAAAGAGGGATACAGCCGGGTAAAAGGAAGTTGGCGTCGGTTGAAGAATTTCCAGAGCCGAAGAATGTGCACGTGGTACGGAGGTTTCTGGGTTTGACGAGTTTCTTCCGGAGATTCATCAAGAATTACGCAACCATCTCAAATCCGTTGACCTTGTTGTTGAAGAAGGACGCCAGCTTTGAGTGGCGTCCATCATATTAAAATTTCTCCTCAAAATGCAAACGCGAATGGGTAAGTTGAAAGAACGAAAAGGGAAGTGAAAAGATTTCTTCGATAGCTATGCAAGAAACCCGACAAATCGGATTCGGTAGCGATGTTACCGATTGCGCAGATGTTGTTGAATCGATCGCTAACAAGGAGCACTGGAAATTCAGCTTTTGAGGTCCTTCTTGGGTACGATAGAAATGTACAGGAGAACGTGTGGGAACAGCCGGCGGCAATCCAAGCTCAAGTCGTCCACACGAAAAAGAGAAAACTGAGGCCAATCAACAAGAAAATTGAGTAGAGGAGAACAGATAGAGATGAAAAGAGTTGTGAAATACCTCGGAATCTATATAGACAGAAAAATGAGCTTCTCAAACCACATTAGACTGATCACCGAGAAAGCTAACAAAGTATCGAACAACCTGAACCGCATCATTCCACGGGCATACGGGGCAGATGAAGGCAAGAGGAAGATGCTGGCATCAGTGGCGTGGTCTATAGTCAGTTACGGGTCCTCAGTCTGGGAGGAAGCGCTACTCAAGGAACGGAACGTGAAGAAGCTAATCGCGGCACAGAGGATCTCTGCGGTGAGGATCTGTAGAGGATACCGAACAAACTCGAACGAGGCCCTGTTTGTCCTCGGAAGATGCGTACCATGGGACATCAGACTTATTGTCATGCGGGACGACCGAGAGAGGAGAAACAGACGTGAAATAGCACCAGAAAGGTCTTTCGAAGACCGGTGCCCACAACTATGGGAGGATCGATGGAGGAATAATACCAGCAAAGGACAATGGACGAAACGCCTCATTCCCGAACTGGAAAGCTGGTACAGGAGGAAACATGGCACTGATCCACTGATGTTAGAGAGCCCAGAATGTTGGAACACAATGCGGAGTATGATAGAAGAGATAATGACATTAAAAGACGAATACGAACGAGGACTAGAACAGGGACTTGCCCCAGGCCTCTGGCGGAAGACGTCAAGCTAAAGAGAGAGACGGAGACGTCTCCCGGGAGGGCACCGATGAAAACTAAGTGTACCAGTGCCCTCCCGCGGAACCACGGAAGGCACTGACACCCAGTTGACTGAACAATAAAGCTTTCCAATACTTGAAAACAAAAAAAATCCAAGCTCAAGTTAGGGAGAAGTTGGAGGAGCATCAAAAAGAGTACAAAAAGTGCTACGACAAGCGGATGAAGCCACACAAGGTTCGATTTGAAGTGGGCGATATCGTGGTGGTAGAAAGAACGCCAGCGGGAACGGACGGTCGTTGATACTAGAACCTCCGGTCAGGGGTCCGATGCTGTTAACTCTGGTTTTGCCGAAAGACAGTTATATGTTGACACAATCTGTTGCGCATACGAATTACTTCTTTACCGCTCACTGCAGTCAGCTCAGGTGGTATCGAGTGCATGGGGAGTCCGACGATGACGACATCGTTTCACCTAATGATGATTTTTCTGAGATTTCAGCTCGCAGCCGATCGTTGTATAGAACTGCAATCTATAATTCAAGAATATACGAATCAGGGCAGATCTCATAAGAAGTAGCGTCTTAGCAGAGCTCCGAGAAAGGGCAGTTGGGCACAGCTTGGTTGAGGCAATTGCTGAAGAGGATGAGCTGAGTTTACTCTTCGAAGGAATTTTCGTGAAACCGGAGGAAGAAAGACGGAAGCGTCGATTTGGACGCGGATGTGCCGTCGATGGTAACAACGGACAGGGCAAGGTATATATTGGCCATATTCTCTCCGCTGAGGAGAGAGAAGCTTTGAGGACTATTATCGTATGGGCTGTTCATGGGGCTCTGAGGCTTGAGAAAACGCCAATCGATTGGAACCGGTGTGTCGCACTTGGCTTCCTTTCTAGTGATTATCTGGTGAAAATGCGCCCTCCATGAGAATGAGGATGTACCCAATCACATGTTCCCTTTCAGACTTCATTGGATTCGACGACATGAACAGATAATTGCTCAGAGTGGAGCTTTGCATTTATTCTTCTGATGAAGAGTTCCCTTCACCCGCTTGTTTCGCTTTTTCCACGCATTGCTTCAACTCGTCCAGCGTGACCCCAAAGCCGTAATTCTTATTCGCTTCTTTGACTATTTCTGGAGAAGCGTCGTAGAATCCTCCTCTCTGACTGCGTTGCTCTGGAAAACGAATCAAGGAGTCATTCCATCTCTTTCGAACAGGTTTCTCTCCGAGTCACCACTCTGTCCACCGAAAACCCGCGTAAGGCGTAGTTCTAGTTGATATTCAGCTTGAATGTGATTTCTACCTCCGTTCTTGCAATCGTAGACAGCGATGAAGGCGAGTTTGTTGTCAACCATGCCCGGTGAATTGAAGACATAGTTGCCATTGAATTCTGGAAGGGAAACACTTCAGTCGTCTGGATGAGCTGCTGTGATCGAAGAAGTTTTGCAGAGACATGGGGATTCTGCTTGGAAACGTCCATCTTGGCCTTCGTGAGATCTCTACTCACTGTCTCCGGGAGAACTTATGACTTTGTAACAGGGTTCCAACTCGCATTCGCCCGTCAGCTTCAATTCTAACGTTCCGAGATTTTCGATTTTGAAGGAAGTCTCTTGGAGGGGTATGACCGTGGCGACATCTGTCGTATAAACGACCTTATCGGTGACCGAAACGACACAGGTTGTTCGATTTCCCATCTAGAATAGCGACAGGAATGGTTTGTGTCTCGTTTTCTGTAGGTGAAAGTTACCGTACACCTCGATGTCATCTGGTTTCGTCGTGATTCGAAGACTCCTGAATTCGAATCGGTTTCATTCCCACCTTTTCGAGCAGTTGCGAATGTGATGCCGTGGTGTCCATATTCTCACAAAGTTTTTTTCCGAATCTCTTTCCGAGGCCAGTCCATTGTTGGCCAGAGACAAGGGCGGCAGGAAGTATGATGACACATGCTGCAATCAGACGTGAAAAGGAGTCCCTTCTCTTTGAATAAAGAATGATCCGTGCTCGCCCAAGAAAGACCATAATCAGAGCAACGAAAACAGATCAGACTTCCTGTTCTCTTGTAAAAAAACGCCGAAGAGCGAACCAAAGCATCGTTTCCTCCGACTTCGGGCGGGACTTGCTGCGAACTCACCAATTACGAAGAAAATGAACGATCTCATCGTGGCCCGGATGGCAAAACGCTTCGAATGTCTCAGTTTAGCTCCTATCTGCTCGAGGGTTCAACTCGAACTGAGTTCAGGAGCCCTGCGTGTGGGCTATTTCATCAACTGGCACCCAGTTGGCGGAAGCTGTATCCGCTGCCAGCACCTACCTCGAAGACGGCATTAACAGACTTATTTTCCACAGCGGACGGCATCACCCATCTGGATTATAATTAGAGCTTGGAAGTTCAGGCATTGATAATTTTTGAACCTCCATCAATCAATATGAATTGATGGATATTTAGTGAAATAGTGCCTGATTATTCCAGCCCATGAATTTGTTGGGTAAATATCATCGAAGTAATCAACCTCCGATCAATTCATCCACGGATTGATGGAAGCTGATTGATGAATTATGCCTGAACTTCCAAGCTCTAATTACAACAGTATGTCTCAGGGCCGTATTTCCCATTAGGCAAACTAGGCAACTGCCTACGGCGGCAAATTTCCAAGGAGTCACAATCTCCTAGGTCCTCCTTGACGAATCTTTCTCGTCTCTGTCAAAAAATGAACTTCGTCTGCCCCCATTTCTGCCGCCTGAATAAACTTGATCAATGAGAATAGCTCTTCTTCAGCAGATAAAATTGTTTTTCCTCTGAGGGAGGGGGGAGGGGACTTCGACTGCTCTGGAAGGCGGCATTTTGGCACTGCCTATGGACGGCGAATTCCTAAATACGGCCCTGGTATGTCTACTATCCGAGTTGAGATTCGACAGAGCGTCGTAGATTCGAGGTCATAGACTGACGGAGAAAAATGAGCCTGGACGAGTGTCGCGGAAACGCTCGTCAGCTCCGATTCAATTTTCCTGAGCACTCATACTCGAATAGGTCTGTCCTCCCAGATCAACAAACCGCGCGGTCATGAATGTCTATGCGCGAGAGAGCGGAAATACTTCGTCCGGAAATCTAATAATTTCGACCTGTACGCAGATGTTACAGATATAATTCCCTGTCAGGATTGCGCCGAAATGGACGACGGCTTGTACCATACGTTGGCTTGTTACACGATGCCATCGCTCAGAGGACTAATTTTTTCTTTCGAGTCAGAGTCCATCTTCTTCGATTTTGCGAGTTTTGACGGCGGCGCTGTGCTCGAGCTTAATATTAAGTGATGCCGATTCTAGTGTGACTTGATAATCATATCAAGTTTTTGTCCTGATATTCTGTACCTTGATCCATCGGGAAGTCCTCGACAATCCGTAGTCACTGATTTTCGTTTGATTCAAAAATTTCATCACCGAGAAATTCGTAATGAGCCCTGATATGGGAGACCGAGAATACTCAATAATAAAAATGATTAATGAGGTAGATATCTACGTACATATGTTCTACATAACATATATATTTTACATATATGTATAAAAATTTCTGACGTTGTTGAGATTGGCTTTGGACGAATCTCTTAAAATGCTTTTATTACCATGATTATGGTGTGAGTTATTATCTGATCCTTTCTACATTCGTACTGTTTTCCCCTTCTCCTTATCAGTTGTCCCCGTCTTCGACCAGTCAAACCTATGTTTCTGCGTACAGTGAAATAGGTGATATTGCATACATGGTTCTCCGCACAGATTACACTGACAGGAGCTATTGGCTTCATGAAAGCCAATCGATGTACAGACTAGGTGATGATAACCATGTATCGATCCTCTCGTCATTCGTTGCCTTCGGGCGTATCTGGACTCTCTCCATCGGAGGTTCCTCATGGCCGGGGAGTACAGAAAATCCGACTCTACTTCTCACATCTTTTCTGAGAAAAAATCGTTGACAAACTCAAAATTGACATTGTTCATAGAAGTGGATCGTACCGCCAACATGTTATTCATCGTCGTTCTCGAATATCCAGCTGAACACGTTACACAATCTAAGATTTGCTCGCCCTTATTCAAAATCGGCTCGCCCTTATTCAATTTCTGTTTGGTGGAGACGCATACGAAACTGTTCTTCGGAAGCTCGCGGAGCGACCTATAGCAGCAAAGTTTCCTTCGATCTCTGCCAATCGAAGCGATCGGTAGTTGGGTCCGTAAAGTTCATCCACTTTGTTGGAAAGAAAGACGCCATTTCGACCCAGACGCAAGATCTGCTCCACCTTTGAGTCCTCACAAACTCTGAAGGTCATATTTTTATTCGAAAGTCGACATTTCTGACAGGAGCAAAACTGAACTTCCGAAGAGGATCATTCGGAGATGAGCTTTTAGCGCTAGGCCGTCGCACTCACAGCCACAATTTGACCATCGCTCTGGTTTCCGGCTCCGCTGTCAAGTGACACGCTAACCACTCCAATGGATGCGGGCTCCATCTGGGCCCTGGAATTTCCACAACGATTGAACTTCATTATTTTCGGCGGCATCGACTCATCGTGGACCACATACATTGATCTGAGGTTGGATTGATAACAACTGATAACACTCGTCACTCTTTTCGAGAAGTTACTCACGCGGAAGCTTTAGCGGCAGCTTCGACACAATCTCTGAGTGCCGTCAGAGTGGTTTGGATCCCATGGACGAATCTGAGATTGAGGACAACTTCGGGTGAAGCTTCGTAGATTTCCGCTTTGGTCGACAGCATTTCTAAACTAAAGACCCGATTTAGAACGCGGGAAGATTTTTCCGTTCCCGAAAACTCGAGCTTATGAGCTTTCGTGTTTACAACAAACAAATCAACGATCAAGAGATGTTAACATACGGCCGTCTCTGCAGTCATAGACAGTGATGTAAGCAAGCCTATCTTTGACGATTCCCGGGGACGTATACACTGAGGCCCCTTTAAGCACTGTGGAAGAAAGTTGATGAAAATTCTGATCGAATTCCTCGGTTGCCATGCGGAGAGTATCTCGAATATCATTGAACTCACGCTCTTGCGGAGACTCCTCGACAGTGTAGCAAGGATCCATGCCGCAATCACTCGTCAGGGTCAAAACGAAATTCCCAACATCTGCGATCTCGAAAGCGGACTGGCTCCGAGGCTGAATTCTAGCGTTACAGACATGGTATGTCACTTCGTCCGAGACCGACAGCACACAAGTCGTACGATTTCCTTTCTGAAACGGAAAATTTAAGCGACGTTTACAAAAACAGTGATGTGCTCACAAAAACCGACCGAGCAGCCTTCCAACACGTGTTGAGAAGTCTCTTAAGTTCCATGAAACGAGTGGAATCTCACTCGAACTCTACTTCGGTCATTTTGAGTCATTGTTCGGATGTCTCACCAACTCAATCAAGCTCGTATGTGGCGCCTGGTTGAACGTTTTCGCGCATAGATGTTCGCCAAAGCCGTAGGAGGGATATAGGTCTGAACAGGAACCCTGAGTTGAGCTCACGAGAACGGAAGCAACGATTACCACAACTGGAAAAAACGAATAAAGTTTAAATTCAAGCATCAGAAACGAATCAGAGAGGAGTCGCGAAGAACTCACCGAAAACAAATGAAAAATATGACTTCATTCTAAGCTTCACGTGGCGGTCGGGAGGACCTGCCACCAATTGCTCACAAATGGGCGCGGTCTTCAGACTTAGAATCTGATCCTTCTAAGATTTCTGTTTAGCTATGGAATTACCTTTGATATCAAAAATATTATTACTGTGAGTTCTTGGATGGATTCGCTTACAAAGCTGAAAAACAGAACTAGCTCTTCGAATGGCCCGGACCGTCTAATCAGTAGACGGTGAAGTACAGTAGACTCTACTGTACTTTGAGTGAAGTGACCTGAAATATTTCCAAATTGAAAACTGGTCCCACACGATGGGATTGCTGCATTTTCTGATACAATCAATATAATGTTCAGTTTATGTCAAACGGATACAAAGTTTGCTCTTGGGGCTAGAGCCGCGAGATTCATGCATCTGATTGAAGTCTGGAAATTGATGATTTTGTGACAAAGGTATCCGTCATCCGGGTTGGATGAAGGTTTCAAATACTTTCTGGATATCGAGCGATTCTGCAGAAGATGGCAATCTAGAACGGAGAGAACCGCCTGTCGCTCAGCTTGGACTTTCAACGGAGCGCCACGGCGGCTTCTTCCGGACTAATTGTGAGTTCATCAAGGATACGCGTGGCTGCCAGACCCACAGCTGTTGTATTTCGTTTTATTTTCTCAGTCCGATCCGATCCGGAGTGTAATTTGCTGCAATACATTCCGAAAAAGGAGGTCACGACCCGGTCCGTTCTCGTGATTTCGCTCGTGATCTAACGCGATTGTGTGCAACCGTTCAATGCACAAATTGATTCGCCAGGTCTGAGTATCGAGAGCTCAAAGAAACTTTGGAGCTGAAGACCTGAGAGCCGAGAAACTTTTCGAGTCACTCTGCGCTTTGCGCTCGTGAAGCTGCTTCGGCTTCACCGTCCCAATCCTCGCTTCTCTACTTTCGACCGCAAGACGCATTCATGGTGGTCCTTTAATAGGTTTTCCCAGTGTTTTTCGAAGACGACGACGCATCTGAGGGAAACATGTCTGATGGACGACTCTGCCAGCATTCCGATTTTCCATCGGATCAGTCTCGTTCAAAAACTTCACTTCCTCTGTGGGTGATGCTAAGAATAATTTTCGCGCTCTCTCTTTCAAATTTCCACGCAAACTCCTTTGAAACCTACTTCGATCGAAACATCTCATCGGCGGATTTTTCGAGTTACCGTGGCAAAAGCGAGGTTGCACCGGCAAGGCCAACGAAATTCTCTTCGCTGGGAAAAGCTTATTTTCAGGATTTCCCGGCGTGATTTTTCCCGAAATACTCCATCATTCGGCTAAACCTCAAGATAAACGCATTTTGAACGCTCCAAAAGATCAATCCATCCATTGTGCAATCAGAGGCACGCTGGATGACCAGCGGCACTACACCTGGTAGCCGAAAAGATTTCCCCTCCCGACCCGAACAGAACAGACAGAAAAAAGGTTCCTTACGGCGAATCTTGGTTTTTATTGGGTAAACGCCTAGCGACTTATCTCGCTCGGAAAGCTGTGGCTGCAAGTCGCCGGTTTTTCAAGGCCTTCTTTGCTCGATACAATTGAGAGATACCAAGCGAAGAGAGGGACACGCTCTATCAGAAGACTCGCAAACTCCTTATTGGGACAGGATCGTATGAGTTCATGGTATTCCGGGGCCTCGGAGCGGCACCAGTGAGAATCAAAACAATCCGCGAGCGTAGCGAGCGACACTGACCAGCAACAGTCTGGAAGGCACAACCCGGGATCGTTTCACCGCTATGGTCACAGCGTCCAAGCGATCTCGCGGTGTTTACCTGCCGTGCCTTCCACTCTATCCGAACACATTCCAATGCCCTCTCCCAACCAGCGACCACCAAGTTGCCCGCGCGGCGCTTCTCGGTGAGCTTCAGTGAGTATCCGGACGCATTCTCGCTCTACGGGGACATCTTCCCTGCAAGGATCTCTTCCCAAAGAAATGGTCGCGGTCCTCTCGTTTCGCAGATTCCCTGAGATCAATACCAAACAGCTTTGCGACGGTGGTTCTTCGCAGTTCATCCATAAGTCAAATCGGGGCCAAAATATGATTTAAATGCGCGCGCCTTCTCGACTCAGCGAGGGAACAAACAGTTACAAAAACTTGTGACCCGGATTTGCAAAGCAGCCGCCGTCGAAGATGGTGGAGATAAGGTCGTCGAGAGTGTTGTATATCATACCGAAGCCGGAACACTCAACGAAGTTAACTATCCTGTTTGACGACGTGCGTCATGACAACTCCTATAGGCCTCGTCTCGTCTGTGAGAAGTACATCAAGTACGATATGAAGGACGGGCCCATGCTGAAAGAATACGCAATCAAAGAGATGGAAGACACTGAATTCTTCGTGTGGTTCAACAATGAAGTCGACGTAGACCAACACCCGTTCATCCAAAGAATCAGACCATTGTGTCACGTGATACATCCTTGGATTGCGGGATTGACCTCTGAGTTCAAAATCGCGGATCCTGAAAATGTACCGAATTTTATGAGAGCTTGGGGACTGGGAGATCTCTATGGCTGATATATCTGGCTGCGAACCCGGATCTCGCTCCACACCCTGGCAGTCAGAAGACCCTTGTCCCACGCCGAAAATGAAGCTGAATAAAGATCGAATTCGGAACTCTGGTTTCATTCAAGATAAGTGATAAGGCTTCATCAAAAGTCGAAATCTCTCTTCGTTTGCCGGCATCATTGACAGGCGTAATTGGCGAGCAAAAAAGACCCTTCTCTTTTGAAATTGCAGTAGAGACAGTTGGAACCGTCGATCTGATGCATGCAGACTATTCGCGACGATAAAGTGCCGAGTTTCACAAGCAGGCAGGACTGGATTTACCCAAAGGCTGTTCAGCTACTTTTTCCGAAATGTGGGGGCGGTAATTCTGTCTAAGCCGTGGGGCAGCGAATCCCTTGATCTGACCCTGGTAGCAGGCTTTCAATTTGTCAAACCAGGAAACTTTTCGATGGGAAGGGAGAAGCGGGAGTGTGAATTTTGATGAGATATCAAGAGCTCTGGTTGCCACCTCGCCAATCGTCACCCCTTCCATCAACGGAAATGGAATCCGAATGAAGCGACGGAATAGTCGGTCGACTTTCAAGGGCAAGTTATGTTAATCTTTATTTCTAAAGTTAAAAACAATCTTCGTTAATCAAGAATCATATTTGAAAGCTGAATGCGTATTCTACACCGGGCATCAGCCGCGTCGGCAGAGAGGGATTCTCTCACCGTGTGCGGCAATCACAGTCGGTGAAACTCCCTCAAGATCTGCCATCTGAAAGAAGAGCGCTTCATCTTACAATTAGAGGTGAAGTGATTATATTATATGTTCAATGACCGTCGATTCGAGAGTGTGAACGAGCGAATCGAAGGGCGGCTGGATGGCGCCGTTGTTATCGAATCGAGAGGTCGATTGAGTGGTTGCTGATGAGAAGAGATACCCTAAAGTGCCGCGTATAACGAACCCCTTTTTTGATCTTAAAAGCATCTGGAACTTTTTCCGATGGCCGAATTTCAATATCCTGAGATTTTCGCGATGTGGACCCAATACCGATCTACTTTGGGAAATTATCAGAATATGGAAATTCGGTCATCAGAAAAAGTTGTGGATGCTTTTATGATCAAAAAAAGGGTTCGTTATACGCGGCACTTTAGGATAACCGAAGTTTGGATCGATATTGTCCCACTTCCTTCGCTCCCCCAATGATCGGTGAACAATACTTTCGGCCGATCACACGAACATGAGGGAATGATTTGAACGGTGAACTTACTGCGGAAGGGTTCTCGCCATGTCTCAAGCTTGCCTGGGGACGGGTAACTGCAAACGCATCGGCTCGAATTATCTCTATGGGTTCATGACGCATTCACGAATTATTTATATTCCTCGGAAATGAAGCGGAAATGATTTGATATGGATTTTCTTGCAGATCACCTTCGATTCATGAGATGACGAAAGCAGCGATAAAATCGAGAGGCAAATCCCTTTCACATTCAATGCAGGCGACCATTCGGTCGACAGGATCGAGATGCAGATCGAGCCATCCATGAATACGTGCTTATTTCGCGGAACGAAGGGTTTGACGAAGCGAACCTTGGAAATACGAAATTCTTGCATTTTCCGGGAGTCGAAGCGAAGGGAAATTATACTCAAGAGATATGAGCTAATGATGATAAGTTGTTTGGCGATCGATCGAACGATTTCCTTTTCTGGATTTTCAACGACATACGTGTGGTGGCTTGAACGGGTAGTCGCCGTTAAACTCAAACTTAAGCTTGAACAACTGTTCCTCATACTCCGTCCCGGCTGCGCCACGTATTTCGACAATCCAGCTGAAAATGTAAACAGCTCAGATCCGTTTTGACCGCCAGTAGAGTCCTGGAGGTTCTTCAATGAGGTGATTGCTCATCACGATCTCGGAACCACTCACTTTTTGAGGTCATCCTCCTGATTTTGACGTAGAGTCAGACCGGGCGTCGGGTCCGCTCTCATCAATGCGAGCTCATTCATGAGTTTTTTCTGCGAAAAAAAAGAAACACCGCTTCCGTTGTGAATCCTATTGCTGTTAGAACGGCTCCGAGGAGGAAAGCCAACAGTGTTTCAACAGATGTTCAATTGAATACTCTTGACCGGTCCACCGGGCGTCCGTATCACGCGCTCCATCGACAAGAATCAAACTTGGCCGAATCGAAGTTTTTGACGTTCCGCGGTTGAAAACCACAAGAACCACAGAATACCGACTCGTAAGTATTCGTCGAAAATCTAAGCGGCTACTCACGTGCAGTTTTTTCGGCGTAGCACTCGTAGCCATGATGATCTGGAACAGAGAACAAACTCGAACTGATTGGAACAAAGTTCGTTTGCTCTGCGGAGATTCCTCAACTGCTCATGGCCCGCTGTTCGAGAGTGAAAATTCCGAACACTTCCAAACATTCAGTTCAGGAAAGTCCTCAAGGTTTGGAGCTTCTTTCGGCGCTCACCGACTCAATCTCGATTGTGAATCAAAGCACACACGAAGCAATCAAGCAGACCCAAACTCTCGGAATCAACTAACTAGCCTAGCCTGATAAACAAGCCCAAAGAAATCCGAAATGGAGAGAAGAGTTTTTTTGCGGGCCATTATTTCAAGGCCATGGAACGAATAAACTCACCAAATGTAGAGACTGATCAACGCATCAAGCAACTGACGAGCTCCGTGTTCGTTGTTCGAAGACGCGCTGCTGACACACACAGGAACATGCACAACGTGGACGAGATCTGGGCGAGGGGAAACCGTGCCGTTTCAGCGGCTTATGGGAATCGTTCGAGCACGATACATATTCGCGGGACTTGAGTTTTTCTTTCAACACCCCGAATCACATACATTCGGCCTCAAGGAATCCTAGATCTACTGTGAGTCGCTGTGGAGCTCCTTCTTTGATCTCCGTTGGTGACGTAGTGTACTCAAATTCTTTTGATTCGCGAAGAAGTTCATCGATAACGAAGAAGGTGCTGAAGTTTTCCTGCGACCACGAACCACGTCATTCCTTCATAAGAGAAAGATCGAGAGCTCAAACTCGGGGTACCTGAGGCCCTGGGATTAAGGCCACTCTTCGATTTGCATTTTTGAGATCGAGGATTCCGCCCTGTGGCAACCACAACGAAAATTAGGGATAAGAGCGAGGTCTAAGCTTCAAGTGACAAAGATTCCTCATGGGTAGATCACAGGTGGATAGCATCAAGTTGGGGAAACGTTTTCTCTGGTGCCGGAAACCAAGCGAAATCATCTCCAGTAACCATAATCTCCCGAGGACCGTATGGGCTGACGACACGGAATTTCCACAGTTGCTTCGGCTGCCTAAATAGTCTGATGAGAGTTTTGGGTGTCGAGGGATGACACGAACAGAAAATTACGCACTCGGATCGATAGGTTTGAAGATGTCGAAGTTGTTGTCCACGAGTTCATGAGGTTCAACTTTATCCGATTGATGGCCTCCCGAAGATAATCCGAAAACTATAGGTTTGCTTCAGCGATTCTCAAGAACGTTTTCAAAAGACCCAAATGAAATACACATACAGTGCTGCCTCGATTATATCAACCCCCATGTATTTCGCCCCGGATTATATTACCTCTTATGATCCAATATGACGCCCACCCAACCCACTTCGTGGCTCTCTGTGATGCTCTCTCGATTATATCAACCTCGACATCAATTGGTTGATAGAATCGAGGTAGCACTGTATATAATGCTTTTGTCCATATTCAGGAAATGGTGCGGTCTTTTCCCGGCTGCTTTGACGACGGCAGGATCCTCAGTGTAACAGAGAAACAGATCATTTCAGAGAGTGTCGTGCCCTTCCCGAGTCCTCAAAATTTTTCTTCTACAAATGTTGCCGATCAAGAATCGTAGTCGATCACTCCATTTCCGTGGCGGCCAATTTCAGCGCGAGACCGATTCCAGCGCGAGGGTGATTTCAGCGCAAAGAACCGTGCTCGGAAAACTTTGTTGTACGAAAGGGTCGCCTCGCGTGAGCGTAGAGGTGCACGTTCCGGGCGCGGGTCCGGGCTCAACACAATCAAATTACGCCCCGAGCGTAGCGAGGGACACTTGCTGGCAGAAGTCTGGGAGCTAGAAGGCGAGGAAGTTCCGAGTGATCACTAACTAAGAGGCGTTGTTTGCTGGTCGCGAGGAGTGTGTGAGTGCCATCGCTCAACAGGTTCGGTTACGCTGCGCTGGTTGCGCCAAAATCTGTCCCGCGCTGGGATCGGTCTTGGGGTGGAATGGCCTTGCGCTGAAATTTCCGTCCGCACCATGAATTTCCACAAATGTTGTCGCATATCGGCGCTGTCTCTGGAATTGGCACCATAGATGCAAAATCGATCGTCTCGTAAACGATGAACTACCAAATCCAACCATCAGGATCTGATCGAGCGTCATTCAATTAATGAAATCGATTTCGAAAAACTGCACCAAACATTTTTCATCCAATCACGTTATTGTCTCTGAGAAGTAGAATGACAAGTGGGAGAAGGATCACTGTGACATCGAAGCCACTGTGAACGCCGCGGGCGCTGCCCATTATCGATCTAGCTCTGGTCCTCCCGGTGCTTCTATGAACATAGGGACGCAGTGTTGACGTGGTTGGCTCCGGTGTGGTCATGAGGTCCGCTTCTTCCTGGCCCAAGATACAAACATACCACTCCTTTTTCGTAAAATTTGTATATGGAGCGCTGCACACATTTATGATTAGCTGGGCGACACCTGCAAGAATGCGAGGAGTTTGTGAGATCTTTTAGAAGGTTTCTACGAAATCGCGATGCATGAGTGTGATGATCATCGGCAAACAAAACGGACAAAGCTAAATTTCACGAGATACCGACCCACGTCGGAAGCCACATAAAGTGATCGGTGTTCCAAGGAGATTTCCATGGTGTGAACCGCATAACCGTTCATGACGTTCCACTCTTCGTCGATGGGCGGATCGGTTATTTTCTTTCCCTGGATGACCTTGACGACTCGACCGTCGGTCGTTCCTGCGTAAAGGATCGTGAACTCATCATCGTGGAACTCTTCGCGATGATACACGAGTGATACGAAGATGATGTTTTCCCTGGAATCCAAGATCGTAATTTCATAACTCCATCTCATATTCTTCCATGAATCCTTTTGTTGATTCGATGAAATCCGGTACGAACCCGTGATATAAAGGACGGCCTCCAAGGAAACGAACAGCTGCCTCCATGTAGGAATGGAATCGGAAAAATTCCAGCGCGGCTTCGGGCAGTATTTGAGTGTCGTATCCGCAGGTTCCCGGTCGATACTGAGGATCTCTGTACGTCAGCAGGTCGTCCCATTCTGGATTCCAGACTCCTTCTTCTCTGTAGTCGCCGTTGAACGCATCGTTTATGTAGTCGAGAGGAAACACACAAATCGCCGAATCGTTGCTAAATGGTGACGCGAAACTGGCGTAGAACATTCGATCATCTTCCGGAGCCTTGTAGACTGATTGAATTTCGTCGAAGTAGAACGGATTACGGCCAGGAAGCGAGCAGTTTAGGCGGGCTTTCGATTACGTTGCGAAGATGCCGTCCAGCTTGTTGTTGCCAGTGTCTTGTTTACAAACTCGAGCTACATGAGAAAGCACGCTTCCTTCGTTCTTCTTCTTATCAGTCACGATGTCACGGAAGAAAAAGTACACATATTTGTCGATATCGAAAGAGCCCACGAAATCGGGCGAGTCGAGCCAACGTGAATCGTTCAGTGTTCTCATGGAACTAAACGTCTCTTTCCGAGTTTCTCCATCGAATAGTGGCGTCCGATAAATTCCGCTGTGTACACCGTCGGCGTCAGCACTGGTGCCGGCATAGAGCCCGGGAAGTTCGTCAGGATTGCCAATCTCAACCCAAACCGCCGTGGAAGAGTCATCGGGGCTGAACGGACATCTGCCAGTGCCGTTACCAAGTCCCGGTGGTAGGTCTTTCGTGACTTGTAGGTTTTCCTAAGTAGAGAGAAGAGCGAGAATCGTGAGAACCTCGGGCTGTGAGGGATGAACTCATCCCACCAATCCTCTCGAATCGAAATCATTCAGAAGTGGACTCCTGCATTGTTTCGCCTCTTTCCTGCGTAGGTTTAGCTTTTGACATCCACGGGATTCGCGGATTCCCAGAGTGTATCACATTATTCTTCCACAATACGTCGGGGTTCCGTCTAGATTCTCAGGATATGAGCCGAATCAAGCTTGCAACCAAAGAAGTTCAAATTTCCCTCTGAGTCAAATAGGGAGGAGACGCAACGTCCACCCATTTCGGCGGACAAGTCATTGATTTTTCGTCGGGGATTCCGACTCTCGAGACAGCTCATATCGACCCTGAATCTCAGATGTCGGTCTGCTGTTGCTGGTCGTGTGCTCCTGACTCTGATACTATGGTCGAAAGAGGGAACTCAGTTCCATCGCTGTCATCGACGGGCGTGAAAGGAGTAAATCATGAGATATGTTCTCCGTTTCGAGACAACTGATTACTCGACTTTTACGTATGTCTAGCGGATTTGGTATCAGTTTTTGCCGAACGATGTGTGGACTAAGGATCTGCTCCTTTCCTCATACGCATCGTACACACATGAAATACCATTTCGTATCGAGATTGCAGCTTTTGACAATATGGAGCCTTGCTCTTTACGTTCTCTCAAAATTCCGAGATTGGTGTCCTTTCAAATACTCTTTATTGTTTTCCGCTGTTTTCCATAAAAGTCATCGCGCGAAATAGAATTTTCCTTCGCTTGCTCCTCATATGCTCCTCACTCAAGACTTTCGAATCTCTCTTCAAAAAGCGCGCTGAACTCTTGGAATGGGGAGACGGAAGATCTTCCGTCAAAACATTTTTGGCTGATCATTCCGGTCGGATAGATGGCCAAGTTTGCCGAGAGCCTCCATTCCAGGATGAGGAATTGGCTTCCACGCTTGATACTCATCCAGAGTAACTCTCGTACGTGGCAAGTCTCTTTTGACACATTGGAGAACGTCAGATCGGATCGAAAACTGCGGAGAAGCTCGCAGAAAGACCTTCGTCATCCCTCACAACATAAGAGGTAACTTCGCTCTCCCTATGGAGTTCTTGCTCTCCGCGTAGATTGCCGCTCGATCGAGGACTCCTACTTTCGGTTCGAAAGAACGTAGAAATCGATCGCCAGGTAATGCGGCGGTGGCAGCGCACTGTGACAGAATGCTGTGCAGAGACGAGACTCCGGTCCCACTTTCGAGCCTCGAGCTGTTGCATTCGCGACGCGAGCGGGGGATTCCGGCGACACACTTGCAAGCTACGCGGTGTTGGAGATGCTTGGACAGCCATGAACTCAGGACTTAGGATAACTGGTCAGCGAAAGATTGACGCTCACTTCTGTGACATCCAGCCGACCTCATATAGTTGTACACTTGTTTTTCCTACTCACCTCAACGACCCAATCTCTCGGGTTCTCAGCGTTGGTGCCGCAGAGGTAAAGACGATCTCGTCCTATGGGTTGAATCACTCTGATATGATTGCGGCATTCGTAGTTTTCGCTTTTGTTTTGCGCTGTGCAGCGCTCCATGCTATCGGGAGGTAGCTTCAGGTGACCGACGTCACACCTTAAACAGAAACATCATTACGTTTTCTCGGGAATGCTTTCATATTGCGAGCGATTCTCCGATCCTGAATGCTAGCCACAGAAATCAACCTAAAGCTTCTTAAATATCTCTTCCATGAATCTCATTTCTTCGAGGATGGTCAAAAACCGCGCCAGATGACGGATTTATTGATTCGACTTCGCATTCTTTCCTCCTTCATTTCCGGGATCTTCGGATGCTACTTTGAGAAAGAACTGTCTTGGAAACTGACCTTGAGCCATTGATATTTTCCGCTGAGAGCTTGAAAACTCTATCCATTGCGCCAACGAACAGCCATGCTGAGCGTAGGTCCTCCGTAAAAAGAAATGTCCTGTAGTAGAGCTTCCCGCAGGAGAACCGGCGAACAGGAATCTTGGAGCTCGGAGTTTTCATTTCTAAATGGACGCTCGGCGCCGCGAGAACGCACAGCAACAAAGTAAGTCGCATAGTTCCGCTATCGGAGTCACGCTTCTATCAAAAGTTGAGGAAACAAACATTTAGGAGAAGTTTCTCATCTTCAGAGATAGCACATCCCGCCAGCCATAACGACGGGAGCTCTGTTGACGGATCTGCAAATACAATATTACGGAATCGTAAAAAATTTCGGAAATGGCACGGTTTTGTCTATGAAGTGACATCACACAACGAGAAGTCACGAGCCGCCACGATCGCGGCTCCGTGCGTTCCGTCACAGGTAGTCTGTTGTAGGAAGGCGAAATGAGCGCGAGTTGAATCATTGCAATAAATCATTCGAGTGTTTTCAATCCATTCCAGCTCATTGCTGAAGAGTTATGCCTTGGTGCGTTGGTATCTCAACTATGACTTTGATACGTTTCTCGGGTCGATCAGAACTCGATCTCTAGGTTTTGTCAGAGCTCTATAACACCTCGAATCGGCATTGTTCATTCCATACTTTTTGTCTCATCCATTATTCCATCGGATTTTTCCTCACCGAGAAAAGGAATCGAGGTCCTTTGGCAGTGGTTCCCAACCTGTCCGGCGACTGGGCTCCCCTGTCATGGTGGCGGCTAGACTCGGGCCTCCTGATGTATTCCCTCCAGAACCCCCTGGAATCAAGTTATCATTCGAATATCGAATCACGTTTTCGGTCTGCGAGCCTCTGTATGCGGTGCTCGATACCGCTTCAATCACAAATGCTCTTAAATTCAACAGAATTCAACCGATGTCCTTGTGAGTCTCCATCTCCAGCCGATCAACAGTCGAAAGGGAATGAAGAAAATCAACGTTTCAAATTCGCAAGCATGTGTGATCCCGGAGAAGTCGCTCTGCATTTCCTTTAGATTTCAGAATCAAGAACTCATAGATTCTGCGTGAGTCATTTTGCATCGATCCGAAGTCGACCGATCGGCAGCGATAAGCAATCGTTCTTGGCCCCTGACTTTGCCAAAGAACAGCCGCGCGATGCTCTAACTCTTTTGTTTCGGCTTTGTAAGCTTGCGAAACATCGAGTAGGGATTGAGGGCTGATATATGGGGCCGGAGGTAGATTGTTGGGGTTTCCTTTTGATCGAACCAAAATCCTAATGAAAGACTCACGGTCATGGAGGGTGTTATGCATTACTGGTTGCATTTCATCGCTCGTTGATTCGATTTCCTATTAGCTTCTGAATAGCCGGGAAATAGGAGACCGCCTTCGATGTTCAACCTTACAGCACTGTTTATTATTGAAATCGTCTGCTATCTAGACGGCGCGGAGCGCGCATTTTGGAATATGAGGTTTGAGCTTGATTAAATTATTGACAGAGGGTATTCTCTAGCTGCGCGAAAAAGTGATTTATCTCTGTGGGTATCATGCGCATAAGAATGAGCCTGGGGTAGATTTGGTCAAGTTTAGGCTGAAAATCCCAAAAAGTGGGTCTGATCGGCGACTTGAAAAAACTCATACCTCAAAAAGCACATCTTCGATTTCGATGAAGCTTCGTCGGTGGGTAGAGAGATGGAGTGCCTACATTCCGACACTAACCATATTTTGTCTGGCCATGGGAACGGTATTAACCATCAGAATTCAGAAAAGGTTTCCTTCTTTCGGCCGAACAAAAATCTTCAATCTGACCGGTGATATGACGAAAGGATAGCCCCCGATAAGAGCTTTTCAAAAAATTGTCGTGGTTCTCGAGATACAACGATTTCAAGTTGGCCCTCGAAACAAGGGTTTTCGACAGACTTCTGGCGTTCAAAGGCAGACGGAAATGGTCGAGAACGCTGAAATCTTCAGAAACGTGTTTTCTCACACCGACAAACATGTTCCAAGTGTTTTCATTCGAATCCGTTTTGGTGGGGTACAAAAGAACCGCAAAACCCGCCAGACCCTTTCATGAAGAACGATCAAAGAATGTGTCAACAAAGAAAAGTAATACTCCAACAGATAATTGAATGACTGCATGTCCTGGCTAGCACGTGTTGAGAGACTTCGAGCTCAAAGTCCTGCTTATTCTCCTATTTGCCAGAAAATGCCTCCGACCATCAATTCTATCAAAATCTCTTCGCGGGCCGGATAAGATTTACTCGCGAGCCGGATTTGGCCCTCGGGCCGCCACCTGTGCATCCCTAGATGCTTCGACGAGTAGCCGCAGTATGCCTTAATTGAAGCGTGATTCGGAAAAAGTGCCCAAGTCCCATTTTCCCGATGTCGAGAAAACGGCATTTTTAATTTCGTTCTGCATCGTGAAATCACACGGATCATCCGATATCGCTGAAATTTGGATGACATCATCTCTCGAACCTACTCTTTCCGTGAGAATAATTTGTGATGGACTAGCTTTCAGTTTTGTCGGATGAGAGATGTATCATGCTTTTCGGACTTAGGCACTTCTTCCAAATCACGTCGCTGCTTGCGCCCAAAGGACACATGATCGAATGCGAAAGGGCAACAAAGAGTCACGGGAGATAATCAACGATTTTATTTCACTGGTTGGAATGAGGTGCGACATCGTTCACGAGTACATGACAAGGCTTTGATTCCCTCAAGCTTCATATTCATCCGCGTCGTCGCCAGCTTCATCCGAACCGCGGATCGATCGGTAAAAATCCGACTCCCTTGCGCTCTCATCGACATATTTCAGTAGCTCCTCAATGTCCTTCTTCTTAGCGGGCTTCACTGGGAGGAAACCGCAAGCAACCGGTGGCAGAGTGAGCGGGGCGTGTCGGTTCTTTCCCCTCGCCAAAAGGTCCATAGGAAACCATGCACTCTCTACGGCCATTTGATATTTCGGTTTATCGTTCCGAGAAAATAGAATCGACCGGATTTTTGCAATGTGGTTCTTTTTCGCTCTGTTTCCTCAAGCGGTTTTATAATCCTTGGCTTGGACAACTTCGATGCCTTGAACGGGTTGGAGATCGGATGAGAGTGGAAAATTCAAGCCGCAAATCGTGAATTGCTCCCTGATTCGAGCTTTCCTGATGACTTGAAGCCAATCTTCGGGCCGGCTGACTTTCTCAACTCTCCGTTTCTTCTTTTCTATCAATGCGAATGCCCGATCGATAGGCATGTAAGAATGACCCGGGATAGTCGCGGAATGTCGCGCTATTACCGTCAAGTACACGACTTGGGCACTTTTTCCAAATCGTTCTGCTGATTGTTAAGGCAGTAGTAGACCTCACCGATTATTGCGTTGTACCCTCTTTGCTGATGCTGCTGTTGCTGCTGCTGCAGCAGATGATCAGTCATCTGCGCCTGCTGCTGCAGCGTTTGCTGGTAATGTTGCTGCTGCTGCTGCCGCATTTGTTGCTGGTGATGTTGCTGCTGCTGCGCGAAACGGCGAAACTCGCGCAGCTCTTGCTGCAGGTGCTGCTGCGACGGCTCGCAGTGCGCTGCCGCCAGCAGCCGGTTGACCTCCATTAGGTGTCTGTCGGAGAAGGATCATGATTTCAGAGAAACCGGTTTCGATTTCCCAAAACCGAAAGATCCCAGGAGCCGGTTTCCCAAAACCGGTTTCGGGTTTCCAGGACCGGTTTTGGGATCTCGAAACTTTGCACTTTTACGTGTAGGTTGAGTTCTCGTCTCTAACAAGCATGAAGCAAAGCCGCGTCAGATGTCGACAATCTTATTCGGAATCCTTAAGAAGTACGGAAACTTTTCTTGACGTCCTCCGGGGGTTCATCTTGCAACGGTCGCCGTGTTTGTCACGTACAGTATCACGGCCCGTCCTGACACAAGCTTCCGATCTCTCGTCGCCGGTAGCTGCAGTCGATTTTACCATACAATTGGAACAAAGAACGAGTGTTCCTGGCCAGTACCGTGGGTAACCGCGGTGATCTCCGAAAAACAGTGCTCGACTGCAGAGAAGAATAGAGACTTAGGTAATACATGCTGCGATATCGATGAAGAGTACAGACGGTGTTTTTCAGTCGAGCGCCCGGTCGGGTTAAATATCGGAGCACCAATGCGGAGTGGTATGCCGAATGAGCATCTTGAGGCGGAAGATGAACGAGGCGGGTGAACAGACTTCGACATGAACTCGGCTCTAGTGTGAATACTGGATGAATAGATTCCCACCACAGACATGAATCGGTGTATTTCGCATGCGAAGCAGTGGCGTAGCCAGCATATTTATGGGTCTACAGTAAAAGCTCGTTACAACGAAGTAGTTGAGGACTCGAAAATCTCTTCGTTGTAACGAGGTTCGAGAAAAAAACGTCACTTTTGAGCCGGAGAGACGAATGGCGCATCATGCAGGTCAGGAAAAGGAAAAATTAGGCAGCTTGTTCCCTTGAAGTTGCCTCACAGGCATTACCACCGCACCGAGGCGGTATTAGAATGCTGGAGTTTTTATTTTATGAAATCCCTAAGTTTCGACTGCACCAAGTTTCCAGTCCGACTCTTCAATAGGAACGATTCTACTTTCGCGAGATTCCGGAAAACGGTGTCCGGCACGTCTTTCACGGCAGCCACTGATATTCCGATTCACGGCACGTTTGACCACGGTGGCGACGTCATTCGTTACTTGAATTCGAGGTAGCCGGCATGCATGGGTCACCCCGAGGTGAAGAACGCAAAAATCACTCCAATGAGAGCGATTTCGTTGTAGCGAGAGCGCTTCAACATAGTCTCTAAGAAGCGCTGGACCAAAAAGAGAGAAGAAAACACCTCGTTGTAACGAAACTTTCGTTGTATTGAATTTCGTTATGAAGACGGTTTCTTAACATTGACACTACGGGCAGCCAAACAAGAATCAGAATATCCTTCTTTCTCATGAAATTTCGTTGTAACCAACTTTCACTGCATATCACAAGCGCCCAAAGTTTACACCATGAACGCATTATTTAAAGTGACCGGTCAGAGCGCGCGCCGTGGAGTTTATCGAAGCAGAGCGGGCGGGCGCTGTCAGCGGCCGATACGACTGGAAGTCGGGAGAGCAGCGAGGGAGAAGGTGGTACCCACCGACGGGCTAACAGGAGCAGGCAGCTCTTTAAATAGGGAGACTTGAGGTCGTTCCGATTGCATCCAGTTCGTTCTGTTGTTGGTGTACGGGTCGAGTCAGAATGCTCCGTCAAGTGCTGAAACAAGGCGCCTTGAGCCTACGGTCATCCTATGCCCCTTTGGGCGCCCGTGCATTGTCTGGTGAGTTTGTCCAGGCCGTTACCCTCCAGTTCGCTGAGCGATTTCGGCAACTATCGCGCACAAAGTCCACGAATCGCTTTCCGAATCTCTTGCATCGGGCGCTCTGAACGGAGCGGACCAAACGTTGCCGGCTCTGATTCTCGCTTGAGCGTCATTGAATTCTTTCTACAACACGCGGATACAGTTTTTTCTCGAGGCAAGAATACGCGCGCTTCGCTGATCTAAGTGTTTCGTCGATTACAGTGACGAGTGCTCGCCAGGGCCCAGATAAAGGTTCGCTATAAAGCGTGTGGTTTCCGTCACAGAAACTGATATTCTCTGTTTGTGGTGTTTGTGAGCTAGTGGTAGTCTAACTTGAATGCCGCGGCGTCCCTTAGCCGTAGTTTTCTGGGACACCAGATAGTCTTGAAGTTTCGGGAACTCGAGTCAGTTTGAGGTTATTCACGAATCAAATCTTTGAGCTCAGAACGAACCCCGTTATTGCGATCAAAATTTTCGGGAAAAATGTAGAGATTCGAATGAAGTTTTGTAAACTCCATCGTGATTCGATCTGGGAAGCCCAGTGCTTGCGGTTCGGAGCGGTTCCTTGACCTGTCGGATCGGCCTCCTTCTCGCGGCTCGAACTTCAAGTCCGGAGGCTTTGTGATTGCCTCGCTTTTGCGAGCTCATTCAATCTGTCAGAATGACTTTCTTCTCGTGAGCTGGGCCATCTTGTCCGAATAGGTTCTCATATAGTGTGTTAAATCTTGAGATCGACACATAATTCCGTGTTGCCTTTGTCAGCAATGACTCCCAAATCTAAAGATGGGATCACTCGATAGGAATCTCTACAGCACCATTGCTTGATGGGAGTCTGAGATTTCATCAGCTATCAATCGCTGACGATCAATTGGCAACGAACTGACGTGAGAGTCTCGGTTTCACGCAACTTTCTTGGGAGGCTTCCCAGTAGCTTGGTCTATTTCGAGAGTGACGATCGGCATTCTTCCCGTTTTCTTTAGATACGAGAATCTGGAACAAACCGGAAACCTTATCGCTCGTTCCCTCCTCTGGAATCGTTTTCGCTGAGATGGTTCGATCACAGTGATAATCGGGGATCGATCGTGGGTCTGCAACGAGTGAGCCACTGGTGGCCGACTCTCGCATTGACCTCTAGAGACTGACGGGACCGAACAGGGCCCTTGTATCGAAAGAGAGAGTGTCAGTCAAGGTCGCTCTCCACCGGCTCTGAATCGATGAAGAATTCAGTTTCGACGTCTGTAACGCTACCGAAAATACTGACGGTAGCGAAATCCGACGCATCGGCGAGTTTTGCATCGTCATCTCTGCTGACGGGTTCCGTGTCACTCAAGATCGTTGACTTCCGGAAAGACTCGGTGAACTCCTCGCAGGCGGTATTGTCTCATTGGGAGTGGATTATTCGAAATGTGGGGTCCCGAGTCAGTTTGAGATTCATTCAGTCTGCGTTCAGTTCTCTTCGGTCACCCCGTACTGTTTCAAGAGCAGTATCAACTCGCGCGATTTCCTGTCGGAGCAAGTGTGACACAAGGTCACCCTTTGGCAGTTCAGTGTGGTGGAAGACTCTGCCATCGATTCCTCAGTTGGCGACTGATCCGTTCTTTCCCTTCTTTCTCTCTGAATTCACGATTTGACAATCGACGGTACGCAATCTTAGTTGTTCAAGTCAAGTAAACCAATAAGTAGATCTTGGAAACGGAGTCTGAAGATGAGTCGGTCATGGGGTGATCCGATTCATTCGTTTTGAGCGACCGCTGTTATTGTTACTCCAGAAGGCCACTCGAATAGTGGACACTCTTGTCCGCGTCAAGTGAGCACCATTACACTCTCACAGAAGCCAACGATAACAGCGTCTGGATGCAACTGATTAGAGCTGATTGGAATTCAACCCGACGTGAGCTTTCGGTACGAGGCTCGCCCAAGCGGTCAGATTCATCCTACGACTCGTTTGCTTCACCAAAACGTGGGGTAATCTGTCCAAAAACTATCAGTAGTCGGCGCCTACATGGCAGCGAACCCATCATTCTTGAACTCGAACTTCCGCTCCGTCTTGGCAGCCGCAGTTTGGAAGAACGGATCCGATGACCAGGATAAAATGTCACTCTGACAGGTTGAGGACTTGCGCGCGCTGCTTATGAAAGTATCTTTCGTTTGTCACTGGCTCCATTGACGCTGTGACTGCAGCGCGAGATCTATTCAACATCCGCAACGAGCGCGTCGACAACTTTAATTGCCAATGTTTGAAATCATTGAGCGCGGCGGCGATGAGACGACGACATCCAACAGCCGCTGAGATGGTCGGGAATGTTCTCTGTAATTAGCTGATTTACAATGTGGTAATCACATCCCCGATCCGATTTCGCAGAGGTCTGTTTCTTTTTCTCACCTGATGGTATGCAGTCTCAGGAGTTGGAAATCAAAGCAAAGGTGCCCTGAGATCCCAGGCTGAAAACTTTCTCGCGATCCGCAAAGGATTCTGGTTGCGGGAGAATTTTCTCGGTTTCGACTTTTCGCAAACAACGCATCTAGTCTGCGTGTCCAGAGCGTAACAAGCAGAGTGGGATTTCGGTCACGGTTTTTCACTGAGCATGTTTCTGAATTTTCAGATCACCAGATCCCCGAACACCTCCAGTATGTTCCCGACGCGGCTGATCCGTCTTTCTTCCACATGGTCGAATACTTCTACCACAAGGGATGGCAAATCGTGGAAGATCAGCTCACCGAAGAGATCAAAGGAAAAATGACCCCGGAAGAAAAGAGAAAAAAGGTACGATGACATCATTCAGCACGCTGTGGCCGTTCATGAACATAACGAGCGTCCGGCTGAATAGTTTTTCAAAATGAATCTGTGAATCTGAACATGAGATTCGATCCCAGGTCCGCGGATATCTTGAACTTCTGGGTCCATGCCACGCCGTCCTCGAGGTTTCGTTCCCTTTGAAGAGAGATAATGGAGAATACGTCATGATCGAGGGCTGGAGAGCCCAGCACTCATTGCATCGAACTCCCTGCAAGGGAGGCATTCGCTACTCTACCGACGTCTGCCTCGATGAAGTCAAGGCCCTGTCCGCCCTTATGACTTTCAAGTGCGCTGTGGTAGACGTACCATTTGGAGGGGGTGAGCCATTTTTCCTCCTTCGGAGGTATCTCCGTCCTCCCTCCGTCCTCGATTGTGCCCCAACGTTCGTTTAATGTAGGGTGACATTGTTGTCTTGGTGTTCCCAGGTAAAGCCGGATTGAGAATCAATCCTCGAGACTTCAGTGAACACGAACTGGAGAAAATCACTCGAAACTTCGCTCTCCAACTCTCCAAGAAAGGATTCTTGGGCCCTGGAGTCGATGTCCCTGCTCCCGACATGGGCACTGGAGAGAGAGAAATGTCCTGGATCGCTGACACCTACGCCCAGACTATCGGTGAGAGTCTTTTCTCGGGACAAACCCTGGCAGGAAGTATAACCAGTGGTCGAAACCCTTCAGCCATGATCTTATCTCACCGCTTTTTGGAACTGGTTCTGTCGAGAATCCAATCAAGGTTTCTTTTCCGAAAGCTCAGATTTATGATTCAGGTCACACCGATTTGAACGCTCACGCTTGTGTCACCGGAAAACCGATCAACCAAGGAGGAATCCACGGCCGTGTGTCTGCCACAGGGAGAGGTGTCTTCCACGGTCTTGATAACTTCATCAACGAAGCCTCCTACATGGGGCAAATCGGTGAGTCGAGTTTTCTCTTCTTCTCAATGTGCCAAACTCAATTTCATTCGATGAGTAGAAATATTTTCGGAAGGCATCGTCTCAGAAAGGAAGGCTGATTTTCAGGAACCACCCCCGGTTGGGGAGGAAAGACCTTCATCGTACAGGGTCTCGGAAACGTGGGTCTCCATTGCACTCGTTATCTTACGAGAGCCGGCGCGAAATGCATCGGAATCCAGGAAGTTGATGGAGCCATCTACAACGCCAATGGAATCGACCCCAAGGAGATCGAGGAGTGGAAAATCGCTCACGGCACTATCATGGGCTTCCCCGGCGCCGAAACTTATCAGGGAGAGAACATCAACTACGAACCCTGTGATATTCTTGTGCCCGCTGCCATGGAGAAAGTTATTACGAAAGACAATGCTCACAAAATTCAAGCTAAAATCATTGCCGAAGCTGCCAACGGACCTACAACACCTGCCGCCGATAAAATCCTCATGGATAGGAACATTCTCGTTATCCCCGACCTGTACATCAACGCGGGCGGTGTGACTGTGTCCTACTTCGAGTGGCTGAAAAACCTCAACCACGTTTCATACGGTCGACTCTTGTTCAAGTACGAACGAGAATCAAACTACCATCTGCTCCAATCGGTTCAAGAGTCTCTTGAACGTCGTTTCGGAAAGATGGGAGGACACATTCCGGTCACGCCGTCTGAAGCCTTCCAGAAGAAGATCTCCGGAGCTTCCGAAAAAGATATCGTCCACTCCGGTCTGGACTACACCATGGAAAGGTCAGCTCAGAGAATCATGAGAACGGCTCACAAATACAATCTCGGTCTCGATCTCCGCAGTGCCGCTTACGTGAACTCGATCGAGAAGATCATCCTCACCTACTCCCAAGCTGGACTCACTTTCACTTAAGTCACGTTTCTACCAAGACTGGCTCAGCCCAGGGCAAACAATAAACTATAACCCAATGGAACCTTAAGCCTAGAAACCGCCCGAATCACTGTGTGACGTCGCTACCCTTGAAGAGCCTGGAGTTCTTACGTGTTTCCTCATCCATCCCAGTGCACGCAATTGATCGACCGATTGACTGAATGACTGACTGACTGACAGACTGACTGATTGACAACGCAAGAAGCAACCAAATGACCTATCGATAAACCGGCTTGAACATTGATAGAAACAATCAGTCAAATCTCTACAAGTCACCGCTTGCCATTTTATTCCCGACATGCTTGGACCGGGTGATTTTTATTCGTTGAACCTGCGCCCAGATCCAAGTTAGCGTTTTAACATTGAATCATTGTCTCCAGCAGCAAAGATAGTGTTCATCGTAAAGCCATTAAATAAAATTGTAAATATCTTACATCCAACTCCTGTGAACTCATTCCCAGCCTTGTCGAACGGCCAAGTTCCAATCTGTATGACGGGAGGGCCGCCGGAACTCATTTCCAAGATTCGAGTGAATGCCAACTGATCTCTTCCTCGAACTCTTCTCTCAGACATTGTATCCATGGATAGTTGACAGCCAAGAAGTATTCGGAAATACTTTCCACTAGAGTCGGAAAACGAAGAAATCCTGGTTCTATCTGTTAAGTTCGTTATCTGAGAAGTTCGTCATCTGTTGAGATTGTCTTGGAAAAAGTTTGCTATCTGTCAAGTTTGCTGTACACGGGATTCTACGGTACACCAGAAAACATACCAGGTCCGATGAACTATTCTAGCCCCGAAATTATACGATGTGCAAAAGTTCTCCTCCCAAGTGAACTCTCAAGTAAAGTCTGATCCTTCCCGAAATCTGAGGCGTCTTGACCGACCGGCAGATTGAGACTGATTTTGGAGTCAGGTTTGTCTTTTTGCGACGCTCACAGTTCCGCTGGAATCACATGATGATGAATTACGCGAGCTGAAACAATGGAAGGCCAAGCGTGCTCATTCGTACTCTTTTTTAGAATTTTTCTGAAGAAGCGCGAAGGATGGTTACTATTTCCGATGGCGACGGCCGTGGATCAAACTTCGCTTCCCGCGGAATCATTTTCCTCAACCTTTGACGGTCGTCGAGCCGCGCTCGCAATGTTCAAGCACGAGGTGTCAATCGAAGCTTTCTGAGAAGGAAACAGAAGAGGGCCGAACAAGGAAAACATCTTTTATCGTCAATGCACATGGATCCGATTTTTTTTATTCAATCGATCGCTAGATGTCTTGGTCGGATGAGTTTGGAATGCACACCCACACAAAGGAGGTCGATAGCTTAGTTTGATTCGCTGACAGAGGATATGTTTTTTTACAATGAGCCATGATCACAGACATGAGATGCTAACGGAGACAGAAGCCAGTGAACCGTTCCGATTATTTGTCTTCGTAATATTTATGATGTCGAGTGTGTTATGGTCGAAGAGGGATTCTATGGGATCTACATAGATCTAATTTGGATGGAGTCTGATATAAAACTTGTATTGTTTATTACGTCCGTCTTTCGTAAAAGTGAATTCTCGTTATTACAGTTCTTCGATCAATAATTTCTCTCCCACTCGATCAGGGATAACGTCAGTTTTCACCTTTCGTCGGTTATCTACTACGTCCTTTCATAGAATTTTCACTAAAATCTCCCTCAGCGGTGACATGCGGGGTCGGGTTGTTTAGCAGGAATGCTGGATCAACAGTCGGGGCCAATTACGTAGCGGCACTGGAGCTCAGGGTCCGATCTGCGGCAACGATTGTTCTCGCTGCCTATGCTGTCGCTGTTTTCGTTGCTGTTGATCAGATCCGTGTTGGGAACAGTGGCTTGGCTCAAGCGCCGCTGATGAGTCCGGGACTAGATGAGCTGGATGCTGAACCTTGAACAGCTTCACAAACATTATGTTCAAGGCCTAGCATCCAGGAGCGTGATTTCGATGACTCGGAGGCCTCGCTCGAGAGGATCGGTGATGTACAAGCCCCTCGGAACATAGATCGTCTCATTCTGATGGTCGATGAAGCTGGCGGCCTGTTTCACGTACTTCTCATAATGAGTCTCAACGCACAGGTACAGCAGATAGGCCGAAACACAGGCCAGACATCCTGGAACGGGGTGGGTGTCGTTAGTGTTTTCCTCCCACAGGACGCCATCATAACAATTCTGAGGTGATAATGGATTTGGTTTCTGTTTGTTCCTTCCTCTCTCTCTACTGTAAAGGCGATTCACATTAGAGAATATGGGTAACAAACGAAAGCGTCTGATTATCATTCGGCTCCCAGTACCCTGGCGCAGGTATCTTGGATCGAGGTGCCATGACTGGAGGCTGGAGCCCATGTCGCGTGTGGAGCGAATGTAAATCTCGCAAAACATCCTCGCGCGACCTTGATACTACTTTCAGCCGGGAGCGCCTCATTGAGAGCTCAACTTGCTGCCGAAAGATGAGACGGAATCTCCGAGGTTATATTTATCCTCTCCATGCTCAGCAAACAGATCTTCAAAGGCGCAGCTCGAATGCTTGAAATAGCTCAGATACGCCGAGGCGACTCCGCATGCAATCCTGCGGTATTCACTCCGTAATTCGGATATGTTTTACCCAACATATTTAGTTCTCTCGTCATTCAATCAAAGCGCGCTTAGGTCTTTCGACCTCTGAACGACATCATTCAACGGATCCACAGGTTCGGTTGAAGCAGCCATCAACTTGGAATATGACAGACCGTTCCTGATGTGATCACAAATCCCTATTCGGGCATGAAGCTCTGTTGGGTGCGGCGACGACCCAGTGACGTTTTGCCCGTGTCATGCAATAAGCATCAAGTTTCCGCAGCGTGAAACTTCGAAAAGTTCATGTTCACTTAGCGGGAAAATCCCGCTTGAAGATCCCAAGGCCTGGAGACAGATGAGAACTTTCTTCTTCAACTTTATACTATCGAATTGAATTCGAACCGAAGCAAAATCATAAAGAGCAATTCAAGCGATTGTCATTCTCTTCATATGGAGCGCATTATTCGAGCGTCATCGAAGCCCACGGCTCATTATCGGATCGATACGAGTTTCCTCACAGCCGCTCCACTGGGGCTCAGGCTCGGAGTTTATGGAAGAAATACGAGAGAATCCCGAGAGGGTTCCACTTGGAATTCGGAAACTTGGAAGAACCTTCACTTACCTTCACAGAAGGAGCTAGAGTTTATTTTCTCCGCTTGTCGGTAGAAATTGTTCAACGTATTGATGGTATTTTCGAACACATGTCGTTCCACGTAACGCTCGAGCTCCTGAGGGAATTTGTTCTGAAATCTCACGGCTGTTCCCTCCGAGTAGTCCCGTTGGATGAACACCTTGTTCGTTGGACTTTGTGGTCCCCCGCCCCCCGCCATCACCTCAGTCTTAAACGAAATTTTGACTCTGCTCTATGGCAGTCAGACGCGTCAATTCGAACGAGCCTTGGGAGGCTCTCAGTCAGAGCGCTCCTGAGGCGCCCGAGCAAAACAAGCGTCCCACCACCTATGACAACCAAAGGTCTAAGGCTAGGCTCGAAATAGTAGAGAACGGAACGATGCGAGAATAGCGTTCTTTTCGGACCAAAGAACGTATGCTTCGGATACCGTTCAAAGAGGACGCAAGAACTTATGCTCCTAGGATAGGAAACCCCGTTCAAAGAGAACGGGAGGAAGAAAATCACGAAATCAAAATTGGTCTGCTTAAACGTGAAGAAAGTGATGGCACTGATCTTTGCTGGGCGCGGAACCAGGATGGAACCAGACTCCAGATGCTCTCGGACCCGCACATCGAACGAAAAAGCGTCCAATCTCGGACGTGACAATATAGGTTGAGCCGTTCGAGAGGGCAGACGATGGAAATCCCGAAGATGAAATAGGTTAAGAGGGGATTTCGTGGTCGGTGATGCTGATGATCTTTGCTTGGCAACAAATCAGAGTAGGGGAGGGGAGTAACCCCTCTCTGAGATCACGGTCCACATGCAATCTTGTGAAGTGCAACGACGGCGCGGCGTTCCTGTTGCACGTAAGGAACGCTATCCTGAGGATGCGTTCAAAAGGAACAGGTTGACAGAATATATGACAGAAAATCATCGTGAATGCCGAGCGAAGGGGGCACGGCCATAAGACCGCGAGACAGATCGTGGCGCGCCGCTAGATTAGCGGGATGATGCGTGGCGAGAGCCCGCGCCATTCGAAAGGAAGACGGTTCGTTGATTGCGTCGGCCCCGCTAAGGTGACGAGCATGGAGGGGTACACTTATCGACCAGGAACATTGGAATGAAATAAAAAAAGGTAACGAAAAATTGTCCGATGTCAAATGGACTGTAGGAATCAGAAAGCGCAACAGCTCATCCATCTAATCGATCGTGTAACTCGAGATAGGGAAGTGCATACCATGCTATCTGATCAATACTCGGCTCTGACATCCCGAGATTTGAAGAAGTACCTCACAAAAAGGAAAATAAGATTGGTGTACACTTTAATTAATTGTCCGATGTCAAATGGACTGAATGAGCGTCTCAATCAGACGCTTGTGAATCGTATCAGATGTAAAATTAACAGTGAACCAAGACGAGCATGGTCGTTGGTGGCAGAGGAGTGCGTGGATGAGTATAATAAGACGACGCATAGTGTGACGAAGTTCGCGCCAGACTATTTGATGGACGGTCAGGCATCCGACATAGTTCCTCTTGAGTTGAGAGAAGATAGAGACCTCTCTAATCTGGGAAAGATCAATTTCTACTACAAATACTTGGTAAATGCGTGTTACCTATTGGAACCACTTCATAATTTGCTTAGGAAAGGAGTGAGTTTCAAATCCTGTTTCGTCAACACGAAGAAGTCATCCTATATGTGTTCCTCTTTGATCATCGTAAAGTCCAGGCTAGGACAATCCGATTAGAAATCCGGACACTCTCCTCAGTGTTCAATGGTTGGAGCCTTACTCTGGGAACCATCCCTTTCAATGAACCTTCGTAGAAGAGCCATCCTTTTCCCTTTCCCATAGCCAATATGGCGACGCAGCGCCAGCCGTTTCGCGGTCTTATGACCTAGATCCGAGCGAAGGGAGTCGTGTGAAGCAGACGACTTCGCAGCATCCTAGCAGACGAGTCTAGTGCGGATGGATGTATTCTTCTCACGTAAATGAGAGGAGAGTGTGAATGATGAGCTTCCAGCGGAGGGTTCGATCGCAAACCATGAACCACCGGTTGGAGTCGGGGATGTTTTGTACGGCACAGAAAAGTGTTCGACTGATCTCTACAGATTTCCAGAGCCACTCAAGATAGAGTTATTCCTCTGGTAACCGCGGGGAGCGAGAACTCCCGTCTGAGCAGGGTAATTTTTCCTTTCACTCTCTCCTAACAGATGCTCACTATTTCTCTGAATTTCGCTCCGTAAATTTTGACGGAGTACGGTGGAGTTTCGCCGAGACAGTATTCCGGAGTCCGTTACGAAATGTTTAATTCAAATAGGAGAAGTTTCAGCTCGTCCAAAATGATGGTCTCGAGTTGGCAGCACATTCTAGCCCAGGACGCTAGATGGAATTCCTTGAAGGATCCTTTCATCAGTGAGTAAAAGCATCACTCCTTGAGGTCGACGGCGTTATCTGTTTGAGGGGAGTTGCCCTCAAAGCGAGCGCACTCTCCAAGATCTAAATCCCTGATGCCCTTGTCTGATTACCCGCTGACTCTTTTCAAACCGCCAGTCGAATTGGAATGGAGGGATTGCATCGATCGAATTCTCGAGCCTCACTGTTCTTGTCAATCATATTATCACCCTCAGGACGTCACTTGATCACAGCAAACGATTTCCAGGAAATCTCTACCTCAGACGACGTTCACAGCTCCTGGCAGAAGTTGTCGGGGACACCGGCTCACCGGGCTTCGACAAAAACTATCTCAAGCTTCGGGCTCAGCTGCTCACCTCAGCTTATGGCAGCCCTGAACAGAGGAGATCGAGCCGCAGCGACTCTTTCCAGGTCCGTTCAAATTCAATACTATAGGAGACTCTTCTCCAGAATTTTGGAGAAGTTGGAGACGTTGTTTTGTTAAGTGAGTGACGCTAGATTCCTAGGGTGTGACCGGTGCCAGCAGATGGCGGCAAGGGATAGTACGTCACCACCACTTCCGGGAGGGCGGCATTTTGACGTTCTCCGGCGATCGAGGGGGCGGTATTTTCGGGAACTGTTGAGCTCTCGGCACTAAGTTTTCCACTTACGCCACTTGGTGGATTCCCTCCTCAAAACAAAGGAAAATTGAGACCACTTGGTTTTCAGGCTCAAGAGCTGTCATACACCGAGAGCTCGGACGGAGGTCGTCCTTGGAGCGCACCATCCATTCAAGACGCGCTCACTCCTTCGAAAGATGCTCACGCCAGCAGGTGAAGCGTTTTTCCTGCTTGATGATTTCATCTCGTTTGGTCTGTCCCGTTCTTTTGTTGCAACAGAAAACCGGACTCATTTGTCATTCCCCCTTCTCCAGAGCTTTGGCTGGCGTCATGACGGAAAGCTTGTCGCTGTCTTACACATTCTCGGGAGTTCACCATATATTCGAACAATCGTCATGTGTCAACTGCCTTTCGTTCGCCAACAACAACCCAGAACTACTGGCCGTCGCGGATGGCCAGGGGGTGCTATGCTTCTATCAAGTCGACCCACCGAAGGTTTGCTTCTCACAATCAGTTTGATGTCCAGAGCGTTTGAGGTGCTTTCATGATCGAGATCTAACAGTCTGCACTTCAAGGTTCTCCATCGGATACCCGCCCATGGTGGTCCGATCGTCGACCTTGAATGGTCGATCTCAAACGATGTGATCATCTGCTGTTCTATCGATTGCTCGCTCTCGGTTTGGGACTCGGCGAAAGGATCTTTGCTGCGCAGCATCAAGGATACCGTACCCATCATGTGCGCCGCGTTCCAACCTGCGAATAACAACATGCTCGCTGTGAGTCTTTGGCCCGAAATACTTTGACATTCGACACCAGTTTTTGAGCATCAATGGAAACCTTCTTTTTTTGTTTGATCCGTGATTTCCAGATGGGAAACGCCCGAGGTTTGATTCAAGTTGTGAGCGTCTCAACCGGTATGCTTGTCCGTGGAGGATGTCAACAACTCCAAGGAAACGCGAGAGCGCAAGCTCTCACATTTTCAATATGCGGCACGCTGCTCTGGGTCGGGGATGACAAGGTAAGGGAAGCCATTGGATCGATGATTCGCGCCAGCTGCAAGGAAGGATGCGCTCTCTTACTCATTCTTACTCATTCATCAGGGTAGTATACACTCGTACATCTTCGACATCAGTTCGGGAAGGCTCTTAAAGGGTCGTCGGTTCTGCGCTCCGGAAGGCAAACCCGTGACGTGCATTTCGTTTCGTCATTGGGTGAACCGACAAGCTCGTGATCCTTGTCTTCTGGTGAGCCTTCGTTTTCGGTTCATGTCGATAAGACCTGAAGATTCTGAACCCGATTTTCCCCGCCCTCGCATTGTATTCTGCTGTCGACTCATCCGTCCCTATTTCATTCATAAAATTACCCGCAGGTGAACAGCGGAAACCTCCTGCTGGTATACGGAGTCGTGAACGCAAAAGACGGAACTCTGGTTCTCAAAAAACGGATCCATGTCTCTTCAGAAATCTCGCTCAAATCCTGTTTCTCGCCAATCATGTCTTTCAGGTTCGTTGGGCAGACTGCGAAATCATCACAAAACGCTGGAGCTGCAGACGATCTTCAGCTAATCATTGAGTATCGATGGAGATTCTGACTCCTGCTAACTCCTGTTTATTTCTAGGGACGGGTCGTGCGTTGTGACCGGGTGTAACGACGGAGGTCTGATTTTCTTTGACGTGACTCCTTCCCATGCGTCGTCACCGGTAAACACCCTGCACGGTCATTCGAGTGCCGTCACCGACGTGGGCTTTGCTGCGGACGAGAAAATGTTAGCATCCGCTGATTCCACTGGAGTTGTGATTCTCTGGAAGAAAGAAGTCCGGCAACGATAGCGTCGATGGATCCGATCTCAGCGTGCGTGTGATACTCCTTCAGGGGTGAGTTTTGAGTCTCGACAAGATGCTTGCGAATGTTTTCCATAATGTTCGAAATCTGGATGGGATTTGCACTCCGAGCCCCGCGATGATTGATGGATTAAGTTATTAACTTATTGTGAGAGATTGACTCCACAATCTGTACGAAATGCAGAAATCAGAGTTGAAATACATTTGGAGATTTTTATTCATTCTTGGAGTCCAATGAGTTTATGAACGAAATATTGATGACATCGGAAATGATTGAAATTCGAGAGATTGACATCGATTCAATATTCTGTCGGCGTGGGTACGGTAATGGTAATATTCTGGTCATCTGGCCGCTTTTCTTGGGCAGACACACGAACTTCCAGAAAGTTCAATTTTTGAATATACGGAGGGCTTCAACCTCACACGAGATATGAAGATCGCTGGTAATTGGCGTCGTTTTGGTCCTCGTATACGAGATGAGGGACATTCAATATTGAAGACAGTGGCGCTTACTCCGGTTCTGGCAGAAAGAATTCTTCCATGTCGTCAACGTACCAATCCGGTAGAACTTGATACTTTTTGAAATTCGGATCGTTATGAGGTAGCACCATCGCTTTGATGCGTCGGGTCTCCGGGTTGAATTCGTATAGGACGACCTTCCGGCGGTTTTCTTCTGAGTTATTTTGCAGAACAAACTCGAGAAACGAGTTCAAGAAGGACAAAGCGTCCGATCCTTTCCATATTGGTCGGCCCAGTTCTTCGAGGGTATGTAGTTTGTAGCTTCGGATGTTTTCAACGACTCCGTCATCGTCTCGGTACCCACAAATGACTCGAGGCACGCCTAAGATTTTCGCTTGAGACCACCATTTGAGCATTTTTCTGGTCAAAGCATGCTGCTGGCTCTTTGTGTCGACGCGACGTGCTATTTTCAGTTCGACGAAGCGTCTTGTGTCTTTTTTCGCTTCGGGGCTCTCTGATGCGACTTTGGGATCGGTGGCCACAACGCGAGCGGCAAAAATTATGGAATGGTGTTTGCTCAAATGCGTTCGAGTCACACTGTAGGTGACTTCGCCTTCATCCGCTGGAGCCTCTGGGATCGGTTTTCCTTTCGCTCGATTTGCTGTCATGTACTGCTCGAATTTGTGACGCCAAGCGACGTTCCGTCGCTTCTCATCGGTATAGAGACTCCGCCGACCCGGTTTGTATTGGCTCATGTAGATGGTGTCTCTGTACTTCGTGGCTCCCATTACCCAGCCTTTGCTGTGCTCGTGGACGGAACACATGATTTTCGCCAGTAGACTGCGATAACAAATGAACTCAGTGTGCAGTCCGCCCAATTCGTCCGATCCGCAGGCTTCTCGGAAAACGTCGTAATTTTCCGTGATCCATCGGAGCAGATGATCGATTTTGTCGTTGACGGCAGGATCTTTCGCCGTGCGAGTGTCGAAGGCCACATTCAGATCCCAATTAAGAACGTCGGTACCACCGGGCTCGATGAGAAACGCGGTTTTCGAGAAGCCGTTCACGTGATCCCTCTCACCGACACGACTGAAATTTCCGAGTTCGACTATCTCTGGCACATATGGTTCAAGTGGGGCTTCCGGGACGTGGGCCGACATCTCGGCGATCTTGTGATAATGAACTGAAATTCGAAAATTCGTTTTGATTCGAAACGGCATCGAGCTAAAAATTCAAAAAAATTTAATCCCATAAGCCGCCAAAACGAGAATCGACAGTTTGTGTTCGTCGATAACGGGAAACTTGAATCGAGCTCAAATACTAGACATCACCGATAACCATAGATATAGAAGCTCTGCGGAGCTTGAGATCTCGGCATTTGCTTTTGAGCTGGGGCAACTCACAGTGCTCGCGGAACATTCTGTCGGGACTCCGGGGACCCGGACGCCTGAACCCCGATCCTCCTGCCTTTTTTCGAGCTCCACTCATTACGACCCAGCACAGAGAATGTGTCTTCGAAAGAATCCGAGCGATTGCTTGAACTGAGCCCGCAACAGCTGCCCACGAGGCACTTTCTTATTCTCAATCGTCGCCGGTCTCAGTCAATATTTACTGGCGTCAAGATGTCAGGACTTGGGTACGAGCGTTTCTCTCGGCACATTGCACGAGCGACATGAGTTTGCAGTGACGCGCTTTTGACGATGTTTCTGAGACGTGCGATTGGGAGATTCTTACGAACCGGAAAGTTCATATATTCCGCAATCAGGAGGCGTCTTATGACTCTCAGAAGCTGAAACAGAAATATTTATTGCTCCTTTCCTTCTTTCAGATCCTCCTCGGGGTCGAATGTACGAGATTCGAACGTTGAATCTCATTCATGAGACAAACTATGCAGTCAATCAATCAACAGTGATCTCCGACAGTTCTAAAGTGACATCTCAGCCTCTTTGTTCAAAGTGTATATAAGGTTGATGACGATGAGTTTTTATTCAAATGTTTAACATGAATACTGAGCCAGCTCAGATTGCGGACGAAATAAGGTTCTGCTTTGTCTTCATTCGGTCAGCTTGTTTATCTGATTCACTCTTCATTCATCGCGTCGAAGACTTCAATGCACAATGATGTGAGTTGGAGCAGTTCGAGTTCTTCCAGTGCTTGAATGATCGGTAGAAACGAAAGAGCGTTGTTGCTCGAGCGCGATCTGATAAACTCTAATGACAGTCCATATTCGGAACCTAACGCTCCAATAAGATCGCTGAGAAATGATCCACGAATACGAAATTATTCAACCCTGAGAAGGAGGGGACCATATGTGCCCATAGAAGGTCAAAATAAACCCAATCCAAGTACGTCTGTGCTCACTGACGAAACGGAAGAGCTCTCAAACATTCCTATAGATGACATGGCAAACACGAATGCTTCTTCGATGGTGTCCCGCAAACTTTCTTAGGTGATCAAGCCTCATTTCTGCCCGGCAAAAGCAGGGAATGCTGCGCTCAGCGTCGTGGTTCACCACTATTTGGGACGAAAAAGTTCTTCGAACTCGAAGCTCGAAACGTGCGTTAATTCATGATGAGTTTTCAAGAGCTGCTCCGAGTTCAAAGAGGTATCAACGAAAACCATAGCTTGAATACTTCTCGATGAAAATAGACTCTGGTAGATGGCTACCAACTGTTGTCACTTGAGCCGTCTCTCCATGAAATCTATATACCAAGATGGTAAAATTTTGAACTGGTCGAAATCCCTGCATTCGCTCGGCAAATCCATGCATTTTATCACTCGATTCCGGGGAACGAACTCGAATAACGTCACTCTCCGCTCTGTGGCGGTGCGTTTCACAAAATGCAAGAAGTTGTCCAGAAATGTCAACATATCCTCCGGCGTCCAATACCTCTCGCCCAATTTCACAAGATCGGCTAACTTGTAACTCTTCATGTATTCCACGATTCCGTCATCGTTTCGGAAACCGCAGATCACTCTAGGAATGCCTATCAAATGACTTTGAGCCCACCACTTGATAGCTTTGAATTTGATCAAGTTCTCATGCTGTCGCTGGTTGTCTACGCGTCGTGAAGTTTTCATCTCTACATAACGTCGGGTGGAATGTTTCAGATGAGGCTCCTGCTCCACTAGTTTCGGGTCTACGGCATCGACTTCAGCACCATAGACCAAAGAGTGGCTTTTTCCCAGACGCGTCCTCACTACAGAGCAGAATTCTTCTTTTTCGTTAGTGGGATTCTCGGGAGTGGGTTTTCCACCTGGCTCTGAGGTTGTCAGAAACTGTTCGAATTTGTAACCCCAAGCTGATGCTCGTCTCAGTCGTTCGGGCATATCTTTTTCACGCTGAACCCTCTCAGCTGTCTCGTATTGGCACATGTAAATTGTGTCTCGGTATTTCGTGACTCCCATGATCCAGGGATCTTTGTATTCGAATACAGAACACATGATTGTCGTCAACAGTCCACGGTAAGAGACGAAATCCGTGTGAAGACTCGAGATCTTGCCCTCGTCGCATGGTGCGCGGAACTTTTCGATGTTGTCCCTTATCCAGAGCAGGAGGTTGTCAAGTTTTTCGGACAAGCTGTGACATTTTTGAATGCGTGTCTCGAAAGCTAAATTCAGATCCCAGTTGAGGTCTTCAAGAGATGTCGGTTCCACCAAGTAGGCCATGCGGGACGTGTCGTGAACGTATTCTCTGTCTCCGACGAGACAGAAGTTTCCTAGCTCGACCTGTTCGCGTAGGGCTGGCGCAGTTTTCGCCGAGAATGCATTCGGTAAACCGAGAGAATCCTTGACAGGATACCGGACTGTAACAGAAAAGGATTTCAAGACTTCATTTGGTATAATTTCATGTAGCTCGGGTTTCTTGGTCACGAAGAGGTTTCTCGATAAGAGTTCACATCCACACATGTATAACATGTGGATTAGTTTTTTGTGTTCTCGGGCATGTGCTCTGTCGACGTGGGACCAACCATGTTACCGAGTCCATGTCAGTTCTCATACTCACAGTTTTCCATTTCTCAGGGAGAAATATTCATCCAAGAGACCGCTGGAATTCGCGAACTCCCCGCCAGAGACGCCCATACAGTAGACAGTGGAGTATTTACTATGTGAACAGCTGACTGGAATCCGTTCGCGGGCGGGGAGAGAGGCGTCCCACGGATCGCCCGCGAAAATTTGAAACCCAATCGTGTAAGGGGAACTGCTTTCTCAGCTGAAAACAAGGCGGATGCTCTGCCCGGCTTCCGAGAGTCGAGGCTCGCGACGCATTGAAGTAAATCGAACGCGAAAGCTCGTCTGACTTTTATGACTTTATCTTGAAAGGTGCAATCCTGCCAGAAACCATTAGCCTTTGGCGTCCTTCGTGTGCTGTCAACACTTGAAGTGCGAAACTGTTGCTGGAAAAGAGTGTAATCTGCTCTAGTGGGCTTGTTGAAGATTGTCCTCTCCCTCCGGAAGATATTTCAGCTTGACGAGACATTAGTCTCAAACAATGCATCAAGAAGTCAACAAGTTGGCTGTCGTCGGTGCCGGCCTGGTGATTATTTCCTTGCGTTCTCTACATCCTACTTCTTAACCAATTGTTCCGCCACTCAATACCTGAGTCCTGCTTGAGCGTAATCAATGTGAATATTTTGGATGGTTGCGAATGGAATCGAGTTTTCTATTACAGGTGGGGGCAGCATGTGCTTGCATGCTTTCTCGCTACGGCTTCGCTGTGGATCTGTTCGAGCTCCGGAGCGATCTCCGCCTGAGCTCTGAGCTTTCCGTTGGTCGATCGATAAATTTGGCGCTCTCCGTGAGAGGCCTGCATACTTTGCGCTTGCTCGGTCTCGAGGACGATGTTCTGAAACAACATGCTATTCCGATGTACGCTCGCATGATCCACAATGTCGACGGACGAACACAACCGATACCTTATGGGACCAATGGACAGTGCATCTACTCGGTCGGCAGGAAATATCTGCTCGAGTTGCTCTTAAACCGCGCAGAAAGCGATCCCAACGTGCGGCTACACTTCGATCACAAATTACTGAAAACAGATTTCAAACGAGGCAAGCTCGATTTTTCGATAGCTGACTCAGGAGTCACCAAATCAGGATATCGCGCAATTATCGGATGTGATGGAGTTTTCTCCAAGGTCAGACAGGACGTCATGCGCTGTGGACGATTCGATTTCGAGCAGAAATACATCAATCACGGCTACATGGAACTCTGCATCCCTCCGAAAGTACGTGCATCGAGATTCATTCGATTGAGGATCTCAGAAACTATGATCAATCATCCTGTTTGACGACGCGCGATTCCAGGACAATGAATTCCAAATGGCAGTAAACTATCTACACATCTGGCCCCGAGGCGAGTTCATGATGATTGCGCTCCCAAACCAAGACAAAAGCTATACCGTCACGCTCTTCATGCCTTTTGAGAAGTTTGAGGGCTTAACTTCAGCGGAAAAAATCTTGGAATTCTTCGAGAAGTACTTCCCCGATGCTGTCCCGCTCATCGGAAAGTGAGTTCACCGGTATATTCTAGTTTTTGAAAGAACTGTGAAGAATCTTGACACGAACATGAAGCAACGAAAGCGGTAATATGCCCTGGATATCGGGACCAAACTCCACTCTTTCCTGGCAGACATTCGCTCGTAAAAACGCTGACGACTGTCGAGGTGAGCTCCTTGGCTTCCGTGAAATGCTCTCCGTACCACGTGGGCGGCAAAGGACTCCTCCTCGGCGACGCTGCTCACGCTATGGTCCCTTTCTATGGCCAAGGAATGAACTGCGTAAGTGGAGACAAATTTGAATCTTGAGAAAATTCGTAATAGACATTATGGAGTTCTCAGAGATGACAATTTGCTGCGCAGGGATTCGAAGATGTCAGCATCTTGCACGACTTGCTGACATCACTTGGCACAGCGGATCTGGAGAAACCTTTCAAAGCCTTCAGCGATGTTCGGGCGAAAGACGCTCACGCCATTGTTGATCTCGCATTGTATAACTACATCGAAATGAGACACCTCGTGAACTCTAAACTGTTCAAGCTGCGTAAAAAGTTCGACTCCGCCCTTCATTGGATGTTGCCCAAGGTTTGGGTGCCTCTTTACACAAGCGTCACTTTCTCCCGCATGAAATACTCCGAATGTATCAGCAACAAAGCTTGGCAAGACAAGGTGGGCGTCACAAAGTTTGGAATCAGTCCATTGGAATTTCATTGGAAGAGGATTCAAGGTCATCCTCGCGATTGGAAATTATTCGGAGGCCGAAGCCTGAGATATTCATGAACTTTTTCAGGTGCTGAAGAATTGTTTCCAATCTGTGACACTGTTCGGGTGTGCTGCCGTTCTCGGTTACGCAGCTTCAAAGTTGCGCTTCCATATCCGCTTGGTGTAAGAATGCGACTGGTTTTAATGAAAAGAGAAGCTCACAATTATTTAACCTACAGAAACTGGTCCCTTTATTCCAAGCTCTCCTCCAGAATGAATTCCTCGAGTCTGAGTTGGATCTAAAAGTTTTTCTACGATACAACTCGCAAGGTCCATGAACGACTTCTGGTTGTACTTTCACTTGTTAACCGGAAAGGATTAACGAATTGTTGTCGACGATGGTTTCGCGATCTGCCTCAAAACGCAATGAAGGGATATCCTTCTCAAGATTGAAACATGGCGGGGGCTACGAAATTCTTCTCCCGCACGGAATTCCCCGCATTTATCTAGTTCTAGAATAAATTATTCATAAATGACGAGTCTCCAGAATTTGAGCTGCGTACCTGACATCCTAGGTTCTGCACGGCGCTCGTTGGCAGCTTTTTCGATTCGTTGAAGAGCATCCTCGATTAGGAACAGAGGAACAATACGCCGAAACCTTTCGGAATTTATTCTCAGGGAAAAGAAACTCGGTCTGTCAATTCAATCATACAGTTTATTTCGATCCTCAGTTCAATTAATACAATCACAAAAAAAACACTATGATACTTAATTTTAGGTCATATTGATGACAAGCAAATTCAAAAATCAATTTTCGTCGGAATTCGGTAGCGCACTCTGAGTGCAGTGCGATTTCCTCGAGATATAATCATCATGTACACCGGTCGGTCAAGTGGAAGCTTGATCTGATCGTTCTGAATTGTTACTCGGAGAACTTTTAGATGATGGATCTCGTTTTGGACCACGTATAGAAATACAAAGCGAGGATATAGCCCAGAAGCGCGCATACACTTTGTCCTGGTTCGCGCACATACATTGCTTTGTTGCTCCTGAATAGTTCAAAAAATGTCACGTACAGAAGACTCCCCCCCGAGATGCCCATCATGAGGGCCAATTTCTCAAACCCTACTTCCTCGAACGCGGCCAGCGATGCCAATAGGCTGCCTATCGGTGCCATGAGGCTGTACACCACTATCACCCACATTATTGATCTCGTCTTGAAATTTGAAGTCAGCAGCTCGAATCCTGTCAGCAGCGCGATGACCATTCGGTGGAACCCAAGGCTCCACAAAGCATACATTGTCAGGTTTTCGTTCGGTTGCAGGCCCATGCAGAAGCCGTCGAGAATTGCGTGTAAACACAGGATTATCACACCGATGCACACTTTCAGGCTCAGTTTCGGATTCTTGCGCCTGAGATAGTTCCTCCTCTCGATCCAGTACTTTGTTGCTCGGAGGGCTGGGCTGTCGTGTTCCGCGCGTGCATAAGTCTGCAACTCTACGGCCTCTTTGGAATCTATCCTCAGCTGCTCTTGTAGGCGATCAAGATCATCGATCGAAATCAGATCATCTCCAGAGTTTTCAGCCTCAAGCTTCAGTTTCTCGACGCTCGTCTGTCTTGGCGGCATCGGAGGCAACCAGCTGACTCTCGTTTCGTAGCGAATGAAATGTACGAGATAGATGTGACATTGCTCGATGTAATTGAGTTCAGTGTTACCGAAGAATAGGAAAGCAACTTCTTGGATCAGATGCGTTAGGAGGAATCCCAAACACAGATAGATCTCGGCATTTGGGAACATGTTGCTTGAGTGAATGAGGGATCGGAGCATCGGCAGTACATTCGCGAAAACCATGACGAGCAATTGTCCTCCACAGCCGCATATCAAGACGGTGTGGATCGAACGGTATACACTCCCCTCTCGGATTTTCATGAGGAGCTTGTGTAATCTATCGGAATCGTACTCCAGCCTCAAGACAAGAGGCAGAATTCCGCTGCCGAGAGTAAACGCGAACAGAAAGAGTGGCATAAACCATCTCACCTTCTCTAAGTTTTCTCGCGCGAAGTCTTCGTCGAAGAGGGCGCGAAAACTGTTCATTGAGTCTTGTCTCAATTCTTCCAACTTCATCATGGCGCTCGGATTTTCTTCGCTTGGATCCACTGCAAGCGGCTGATGTAGTGCTCGATTTTCACGGCGGGAACTAATCAATGACCTCAGTCACAGAACAGATCCCGTGGGCGTCTGCAAAATTTAAGATGCACGTTCTGTTGCACATTCTCGCTTTTAGAGTCACTTCGTGCTGACCGATTTGCACGCCGGGCTCTTTCATCATGATCAAATTAGAAAATGAGACCGATTCGTGTTTAGTCATGCTTGGGAAAATTGTTTGGATCGACGGGACGCTGCTTTACGAAATTCGTCAGAACCTTGGATCCGCTTGTATGGGGTATGGGTATGGGTATTTATTGATCTAGATCAGAGTTTTTTTGTAAATTCACATCAAACTCTTCTCAGCCTTTCATGTCAGGTGCTTTCGCAGATCAGGCGGACTCCTTTCTCCCAGTTTTCTAGGATTCTTTTCGAGGAGTTCACGAGAGATGGGTTCTGTATCTCCTCCAGGAGTCCAAGTCTTTCGAGGAGATCATCTTCCGTGAAGTGGGCGTCGTTGCACTCGAAGATGACGTGTTTTACATTTTCTTCGTACACGCCGCACCTTTCGCAGGTCCTGCTCTCCTGCCTGCTGGAATACATTGAGTGGGCTCTGGTTGGCAGCATGCCTGCTCTGGCCAGAGCTAGTAGAGCGTCCCCTCTCCGATTTTCGTAGAGGTGGGTCCGTACACCGAGAGATAGTTTCCCTTTCCGGTATAGTTCCAAACTGGGTTTGAAGAGCATGTCATCTCTCCATCCCTGCTCAAGGGTTTCGCGAATTCTCTTTTTGATTTGAGAATTGTAAGCGTTGAGAGCTGGCCTCCCCTGCGCCGAGAATACCACTTCGATTTGATCGCAGCCGTATTTTTCATTCAGCGCCTGGGTTCGGGTCACGAGCTCTTATTGTATTCCAATGATTTTCAGCAGATTTAAGATGGCTTTCGGCCATCTTTCATCGGGCATCGACTGGATTCTCTTCATATATCTGAGTTTGCTTTGGGCTTCTCTCGCGTCGAAGGAGGACCACCCTAGCTCGCCCTGTATGAATTCTCCGGCTACCTTGTATCCTGGTATGCCGAGTGCCCATCTGCCTGCATCTCTCTGGGTTTTCTCAAGAAGGTTTCGCAGTTTTTTTGACATGACTGTCACCGCGTTGCAGTAAGTTAGTTGCGGGACAGCTGTCGCCTTCCACTGGGCTTTAGAGATTTCAAATCTATTATAGCCCCATGCCGATGTGGCGTGCATCTTCTGCAGCGCCATCGTCGCTTGCCGACTCCATAACTCCTCTTGTCTAGCGAGGTAGTTTCTATGGTCGGATATGGTCAAACCCAGATATTTGTATTCATGGTCCATTGGCAGTGGTCTACCCTGTATTTTCAGGTTCAGACACTCCCCCGTGTTGTGCGGTGAGTATATTACTATTGCACTTTTCGAGGGGTTGAACACGAGATCCTTCTCTACTCCGAAGTTCGAAGTGATTTCGAGGAGTTTCTCCATTTCTTTCTCATTTTTTGCCAGCAAGACTAGGTCATCAGCGAAGAGCAAGGCGGGGATCTTGAATGAGGTATTCTCTCTCAAATTCCACTGCCATTTGCTTGTTCGCACTGTGAATCCAGCTCCACTCTGTTGGAGTCTGTGTTCCAGACCTGATATGTAAAGCATGAATAAGATACTGGATAAGGGACAACCCTGTTTCAGACCAGTATCTGTGGACATCCATGCTGATGAGGCATCGCCACTCACAAGTTTTACCTTGTTGTATGAGTAGAGCGATTTCAGGACGTCCACCCATGATTGGCTAATTCCCAAGTCGATTAGGGTTTGCCACAGTGTCGTCCTGCATATTCGGTCGTAGGCTTTCGATGCGTCGAGGAAGGCACAGACTAGCCCTGATTTTTTTTTCCTCGAGATCTCGATAGCGGAAGTGAGGATAAATATATTATCGTCTCCTCTACGCTGTCGTCGAAACCCATTCTGCATCTCACCTACTATTTTCCGACTCTCCATCAAGTCCTGAATTCTGTCGGCCATAATCCGAGCGAAAACGCGGTACAGGATGGAGGAGACGGAGATCGGGCGATAAGTGAGGAGGTGGCCTCTTCTCGAGTTCGATTTTTCGATCATTGAGACTCTACTAAATCTCCAGTCGATGGGGAAGTTTGAAGTTCCCTCAAAGATTTCATTGAAGATAGTAGCTAGCTGGCAGAGGCCGCTCTCCCCCAGATTTTTTAGTATTTTTGCTGGTATTCCGTCAAGGCCACAGCTAGATTTGGTGTTCATTCGGGAGAGGATTGCTTTGATCTCTTCCTTACTGGTAGATATCCCCGATTGACATGGTAATCTCACTGGATTGAGGTCCTCTTTTCGAGATTCCATAGCTTGAAGGATTTCCTTCGCGACGCCCGTCAAGTGATCTGGAAGGTCCGGATCCTGTATGGGTCGTCCCTCGTTGTCCTTGATGGACAGTGTGGTCGTTTTTCTTGGTTTGGCTCTGTTAACGAGCTTCCAGAATTTTCGACAGCGTTCGCCTCTCGGCGAGGAGAGGATTTCTCGCATCGCTTTGTTGTCGCGCGCGTAGATCTCTCTCCCGACCTCCTCTCTGACAGCCTGTTGTGCCAGCCGGTAATCATGCTCTGCGGCTGCGACGTTACGCTCTGTTCGCCGAGCCAAACGCCACAGTTTGTTTTTTCTCCGACGGATGCTCTCGAGCTCCGAGATTCGTCTGGAGCGAACCAGAGGGCTGTCAGTGATTTTGGCGAAGCGCGTCGCCGCTCTCATGGATCGCTTGATGGCCCCACTATAGGATTCATAGGATACGATGCCAAGAGCTTCTGCGCGTTCAAGTTCTGAATCTATCAAGCTACAGGCTTTCCTAGCGTCAAGCCGGGTCACCTTTCGCTTTTTTTGATTCGCGGGCTTTGTATTGATGGTGCATTGCGTTCTCAAGAGGTTGTGATCACTAATTGCCGTGATTTCCCTCCTCTCGTCTATATGCATCCAATTAATTTTTTCGAGGGCCTTGTTGTTCACTATGATGAAATCGATCGCCGATTTTTTTCTAGTGAGTCGCCCCTCACATTTTTCAGTGGTATTGAGAATTGTGAGCCCGAGTTCGACGGTAAAGGCTTCCAGGAGTTTTCCTCTGGGATTGCTTTTGCCGTCCAATTGGGTCAGGTGGGAGTTAGTGTCTCCACCTAGAAGTATACAATCATAACTTGTGCATTTGACTGTAATAAATGTGCGCAGGGAGTCAAGAAATACCTCATCGTGGTTTCTTGAACCGTGCGCGAAGTAGAAGGTTATTATTATCCACTTCTGATTGCCTATTTGAGTGGCTTGAGCCAGCCAATCCTCGCCTTTCTCAAGCCAGAGTATTTCCAGATTGAGTGACGTGAGTATTCCAACTCCCCCATGGGGATACTTTTCGCTCGTTTCTTGGCGATTGCTATAGTTAAATTGGAATCCTTCGATGTTTGGGCAGCTTTCTTTGTTCATGAGCTGAGTTTCTGATAAAAGCATTATGTTAATTCTTTTTGTGATCAGTACGTCTCTTTCTAGGGAGGCCCACTTTGCCTTGTTAAATCTGGTACCATTGATATTCAAAACACCAAAATTAATGAGGGACCCGTCCCTGCATATACCGGGTATACGTTTATTCTTAGTGGACGGGTTGGTGGGCCGGGCTTCGTGTCAGCCTCGATTGTTGCCTCCCTCGGGTTTCTTTGCGGCTCCAGGTCCTCCTTCTCTTTTCGCCGTCTAGGCTGAAGAGTTGGATGTGTTGGGAGCCGCTTTGCGCGTCCATTTGTACTTAGGGTCGTACTTGTAATCCCTCCGCTCATCACCTTTGGCCGTCAAGGCTCTTGCAGGGAGAGGGTGTTGACTGGTCGACGGCTGATCACCATCGCGACTCGTTGACGGTCTTTGATGATGGGGATCGGGCTGGGATGGAGCGCGTTGGTTCGATCGCTCGAGACTCTGTCGCTGTCTCTTCGCTGGTCTGTCTCCAGACTTCCTGGGCGATCTCCTCCGTTCGTTTCTCCTGGCGTTAAGTGGAGTTACGTTAGATGTTTGCGAGGGGGTTGGTGTCTTACCTTCCTTTCTCGCTTTGCAGTCCGGGCATGGCTGTTTTTCGGCGGCTTTCGCAATGGCTTCTTCAAGGACCTTTTTTTTCTTTGCGATTAATTCGGCCCTCTTCTTGCTTGCCTCTGCTCTCTCAAGGATTGCCGCTCTGAAATCGTCTCGCTTTTTTTGCAGACGCTTCATGTCAACCTCTCTGAAACTCATAGTTTCGTTAATCGCTCTCTTGAGTCTGTTAAAGATTATTTTGAGACCGATTGGGTTGTACCTGATAGCCGACGGGTCTTGTGGGTTCAGATTGTTGGTGTTGCGGGAGTCACCTGAGATTAGCCTCAGGTCCAATGCAATCACTCTGAGGCTCCTCACTTCGTCGGAGGCCATGATTTTCTCGTTAACGGCTGCGACGTTGCGCGCAGACTCGCTCTCGATCATCGTACACCACGTGACGGATAGCACCTTCGGATTTTTCCTCAGTGCGGCCAGGGGTGCGATGATGAGTTTGGCCGTTTCGTCGATTCCTGATCCGCTCTGTGTATGCTTGATCAGGTCGTTCACTCCCGAATGGCACAATAGGTGTATTTCTAAGTTCCTATTGGCCTCGAGAAAACTGCTTACTTCGGAAACTACTTTCGCCGTGTCCATGTCAGTTGTACAGGAGAAACGCCCGAAGACCGTACGCCCCGCGTATTCGGCGTAGAGATCAACCTCAGGATGCTGTAGCTTCAGCTTTCGGAGACCTCGGTCACTGTATACGAGTATGCAGGGACTTACCGTCTCTTCCGGCGTCGGCTGGCTCTCCTGGATTTCCATGCTTATGATCGCATTAGCTGCCTCTTCGGCCGCTATCTCTACGTCGTTTTTTTTTTGAGAATGGTCAGCTTCTCGTATTTTTGATCGCAGGGCTTCGATCTGTGTACGGAGTTCTTCGTTCTGAGTCGATAGAACTCGAACCCGTTCTTCGCTTTTAGCGAGAGCTACTTTTGCGTGCTCTGTGTCAATCTGGAGCTGTAAGGAAACATTCTCCGAAGTACTTCGAGCCGACATTAGATTTTCTAATTTGGCTTTCAGAACTCCGGTAACGCAGCAACCGTCCTCCGTCAAAATCAGATTGGCGTAGCCGGTACAGCTTGCGCACGTGTTTTTTTTGGGTTGCATGGTTTCCACTCACCCAACCTTACACTGCAGTTGACACTCGTTTTGGTTAATATTAGCACGGCAATCTTTCACTTTAGCGCTTAGGATTGCCGTAATTTCCGCTCCTTTTCTCCTTTTTTTTCACTTTTCTTACGAGCGATCTCACACACGACTTGTTGTTGCCGTAGCAGACGTATGTTCGTATCGAACATCTCGAGTCGGATAAATTGCCTTCGATGATCNCATTCGCGAAAACCATGACGAGCAATTGTCCTCCACAGCCGCATATCAAGACGGTGTGGATCGAACGGTATACACTCCCCTCTCGGATTTTCATGAGGAGCTTGTGTAATCTATCGGAATCGTACTCCAGCCTCAAGACAAGAGGCAGAATTCCGCTGCCGAGAGTAAACGCGAACAGTAAGAGTGGCATAAACCATCTCACCTTCTCTAAGTTTTCTCGCGCGAAGTCTTCGTCGAAGAGGGCGCGAAATCTGTTCATTGAGTCTTGTCTCAATTCTTCCAACTTCATTATGGCGCTCGGATTTTCTTCGCTTGGATCCACTGCAAGCGGCTGATGTAGTGCTCGATTTTCACGGCGGGAACTAATCAATGACCTCAGTCACAGAACAGATCCCGTGGGCGTCTGCAAAATTTAAGATGCACGTTCTGTTGCACATTCTCGCTTTTAGAGTCACTTCGTGCTGACCGATTTGCACGCCGGGCTCTTTCATCATGATCAAATTAGAAAATGAGACCGATTCGTGTTTAGTCATGCTTGGGAAAATTGTTTGGATCGACGGGACGCTGCTTTACGAAATTCGTCAGAACCTTGGATCCGCTCGTATCGAACATCTCGAGTCGGATAAATTGCCTTCGATGATCGGATCACAAGGACGGCCTTCAGTTCGATTCCTAACACTTACCGGAATTTCGATATTTGGAGAAAACGACGTGTCAGGAGTCCAAGGAAGAGCGGTCAAAGTTTTCCTAGGGCGGAAGGCGAGACTTCACGTAGTAGGAGAAAAACATGTATCACTGGAAGCAAGCTGCCAAGAATCCTTCCTTGTCAGAGCTGAATTCTGAGATCTAACCTCCTGACGAGATTTTGTTCATGAATGAACTCTTCATCTGCGGAGCTCCTCATCTGCATATCCTTTCATCCGAAAATTCCACCATTTGCGACGCAGCTCTCCGACAGGAGCACCTCTTCCACACATGACCAGAGCAGTGGAGACATTCATTTCGTGTTTCAAAACCGAAAGCTAGATATTTGGACATCCGTCCTCGACCCAAATCTCAAACTATTGGGGAGCAAAAGCGTATTTCGTTTATTCTTCCGAACTTCAGATAACATTTTTTCCGGCAAGTTTCGGAATTTGAAAACTTCGAGTCTGGGGATATCTGAAAGAACTCACAGTGCAACCATATTTACTTCCAGATATTTATTTGTGGAAACTAGTCGTTGTATCGATCAGAGGCTCTTCGATTTTATGGAGTCGTCGTCGGTGGCTCGTGCGTATGCTCTGGAATCCTCGTTTTCTTCTCTCTTAATCATCTCATCAACTTCTTGAATCTGCTTCTTCCAAGTGCTGTTATCCATCTTCAAAGAGGGATCAAATGTCTCGGCGTCAGCTCTCCTATAAGATCCTCCGATCCGGTCCCACAGTGTAGTGAACTGTCCGTAATTGTATCGATAGTAGAGATGATGCACCGTGTGGCAAGCCGCTCCATTGATAACGGCATTGTTGGCCAACACCTCTCCGTCGTGAATGAGAACGGTCCAAATGTTGATGAATCCGAAGAGACCCAAGTACACCAGTTTATGGAGTGGGAAAACGAATGGAAATATGTGATAGGGAAGACTCTGTACGTATCCGTCGACTGGGTGGAACGCGTGGCTCGCAAACGGTGTGGGCAGGATCCACTTGTGGTGAGGTTTGTGCAAGTGCTTGTAGACGAGTCGATGGTGCAATCCTCGATGGATGTAATAAATCAGACAATCGCTGAACATGACGAACAAAGGTATTTGAATAATCAAATACCTTACCCCGTAATCACCGAAGTCGTCATAGAGCAACGAATGGCCTCGGACTTCGGCTACGAACCAGAACGCTGTCAGGAGCGCCATCATTGGCATTGCCGTCATGGTGAGCCCCACCTCCAACCAGATCTGATCCTTCAAGTATCTTGGATGGTTCTTCGTTCGCTTATCGAACACGAGCCAATATGAGAGCGAGGCTGTCAAGAGATACATGACAACACCGAAGATCCACGTGATGAGGCTCAGAGAAATGTATTGCCGGTAGATATTGTCGCGCGATAGAAAGGTTCGATCGACGCATGTCTGCTCGCTGTTGAGATACGTTGCTAAAAACGAGTCACAAGGGAACGTTCTCGCGTACACATTGTCCAACACGAGTTCGTCGCATATGTCGAGCACGTAATCCATTGCGGAGAAACCTCAACGTCCACGGCTGCTGCCAAAGGTTTGCCACAGAACGATCGGCAGTGTTTGCAACGTTCTCCACATTCAGCTGTTCGTAGCTCAATCTAAAAGTTCAAAACGGTTCGCCGGATGAGAGTGACGCATCACTATCAATCATTGCCCCGGATGAGACCGCCGTATCATTGAAGCAGGCTTTTCGAGCAGGGTCCGTATTTAAAACAGATTCGCCTTGAACTTTGACTTCCGGTGAACGAATCCAGGCAGCTTTTTGTCGAAAGCTCGAGATTCCTAATCGCAATAGATCCTTATCCATCGAGCTACGTGTTAGGTTCACTCGCTTTGCATATATTTAGGAAAAACATCAACCGACAAGGAAGATACCAGAAACGGCGGAGCTCTTTTATTTCTGTTTCGGTCGAGGATAACAGTGTTGATAATTTCGTGCAGCAAATTTTGGTGCAAGTCCATGTATAATACGAGAACCATTTCAGGCTGATTGTGATTGAGAGGAGAATACAAGCCAAAATGAACGAACCTCTCGTCATCAGCTCAATTTACCATTCGAGAGTTGTAGTTTTCCAATGCACTGACGACGATTTTTTTCCATAGATATCCGATTTCAATGAACACCCAAAAGCGAAATACACAGAATTCATTCTTTTGAGTTCCACTCCGTTGGATACAGTCGGTGTCATGCGAGTGACACGACACTTGAGTGAGGAAGCGGGAAGAGTGCTGGAGAGAGATGCCCTTTTTTTTGCGGCTGCAATGCAATAGAACCATGAGCACCGATCGCCTCGAATCATGGAATAAGATGATGTGATGGACTCGAGGGGAGTTCGGCAGGATTAAAGGCTCAAGAGGTTTCGTCCTCGAAGATTACGTCGACCCAGTGCTCGGCCAAAACACCCGTCGACGATCGTCGTCGTCTCCGTCCGATGAAAACGGGAGTTTGTCGAACTTGCTGTGAGACATATAACAGCGGTTTGTGATCGAATTGTAATGAAAGGAAATCCATGAATTCTTCGCTCACGTGAATCGAACTCACCTGCAGACACGCCGAAATGATGCAGAAAGCCTGAGTGCTAGTCACGTTACTCGACAAGGCTGACTGTGGAAAATCAATGACATCGTTTCGTTTTCATTTGTCAGCTTATCAACCTAAGGTTTCAACCCTGGTGGCGAAAAGTGAAACTTCGTTTGGGGTATACTCACACTGCCCGTGCACTGCTGAGTCGTCTGTGGGAAGTTCACGTAGCTGCACATGACGCACTGGCTTTGCATTCCTGGAGTTATGGAGTTATAGCAGAACCTGGTCATCTGTCGAGAGAAGACGACAAGCTTTTTTGAAACGAGGTCTCAAATACCACATCCGATGAACTTTTCCCTGAGGAAGCCCCGGCGACTTTTCGCTATTTCGAGAGGAGGTCAGGAGGCACGAACAATCAAGGAGCTGTTACGAGCTCATGTTTACGTAAGACCAGAACTCACATAGCTCAGCAGGGGATTCGGAAAACGCAACCCCACCGCGACGACGACCAGTCCCACGACGAGTAGCACTTGACTCCGGCCAAGCATTTTGGATACTGAAAATTTCGCTTCGAATCGCGCACAAATCACCGGATAGAGTTGTCCATTGTGAGGTGCTATCTATGATGTTTTTCTATTTTTCGGCTCGGTGTTGCCGGCGTCAATCATTTGATGAGTCCTGCTGAAAAACTCCTATGGAAAGTGATATTTCCGTCTGTTCAGCGCCTATTCAAAACGGTCACTCTCGAATCAACCCCGCTTTGACAGTGCGCCAAGCTGTCAACACCGCCGAAGACTCATTACAGGAATGCCTCACAAAAAATGTAGTCTTTCACCGCTTTTGATCCACCGAGCAACTCGAGAGAGCTCGAGATTTTTGCGGCCTTTCAGGGAGATTGGAGAGTTCTCTTGAACGAGACTGATGTCGCGGAAGCCGTCGTGCGGCGATTGTTAATTGAGAGCCTCTCCCAGAAACCGTGGATCGTCAGTTCTGGATCTCGCTCGTGATATCTTACACCGGTTCTCGAGCGGAGTACGCCCACTCGAGAATTTCATACATTTCCAGTTGTCCTTGAAATCCAGTCAAGATTGTACAGCGGCTGCTGTTAAAATCGTCAGATTGTGCACAACTTGGGCGGCAATGGAGTTGAAATCGTGGACCAGGGAGAACCCTCGGAACGAGAGACAATCGAAATCAGCCTTTCCTGATGTTGAAACACCCCAAACGCAAACAGCGTCCATGATGACTCGCAGGGAAGGGTGCTCTCTGCGAAGAGTGGAGCGAGAAACTCTAGATCACGTAAGACGAGATCAAAGTTTGAAGAAACGGAACCTCCCGGAAGTTGTTGTGAAAGGAAGTGAACTCACCGCGAAATGTCACGCGTTCGCAACACAAGTTCGCAGAAACTTGTGTTACGAGAATACTTCGTTGATCAAATTAGGCGATTGTTCGAAGAATAGGAGTCAAGCAGAGAGAAAGTTTCTGAATCTACAAACTGCCATTCGGAGATTTAGGCAGTTGTTCAATGCTTCGTTTCTGATTTTGAGGACACTGAAACGACGGCAATGCACTTCGAGAATAATCGGACGATGTTTGAGTCGAGAACTGAGTGTCTCTGATTTCCAAGTTGATCGCTATCGCTATTCCGAATGATTTGCAGAACTTCCAACAGTTGCCCTTTGGGACCATTCCATCAAATTCCATCAGAAGCTAAGCACTCAGAGGATCGCCGATTGTTTAGAAACGACACTCGGCGGGATTCTTGACAAAATGAGAACTTCTCAAGAAGAATTCCATATACGAGCGCATTCGACATCTTAACTGAGCACAACTATCTCCTTGCCAGATTGACGCTCTCTTTTGATTGGTATAAAGTAGTGATGGGAATTTTCCTGATCATGATTGTGATTATGGATATAATTTTGGCGATAACCATAATTTTTGGCGAAAATTTTCATTACATGATTATGGCCATGACTCCGAGTGAACATGATTGTTGGTGATCATCATCATTTCAATCATTAGTTGTTATGTTATGGTTAGTTGCTATTATCAGAAGTTAGTAATTTCAATCATATGATATCATATCGGATACGCGCCGTTTTCACTTTTTCCGGCGTTTCTGATATGATTAAGGATGTGATTACGCTACGATTGTGATTATGATGAAGCGTAACAACCAGCTGCCCAGTCACTGGAATGGAGCTCTTATTTTAATATGGAAATAAAATAATAAAAGCGCTAAAAATAATAGTAGATACGATATTGTGGAGTACACTAAGCCACCGAACCATCAGATTGAGTTCCGACAGATGCCGATACTCTACCATCACTATCGTTTTCAGACATAAAAATGATGTGCTCACACTGAGTGCACTTTTTATAAGATTCACAGCGCCCAACCTCTATGTCACTCGTATATCGCCATTCTTCGCTCTCGGAATTCTCGGCCGTCACCGGTGAGACCAGAAGTTATCGGGGCAACGGTCTCGACTTCGGATCACTCAAATTTCGACTCCAGAACTGAGCGCTCAGCTTGGTCCGCGAATATCTAAAGCTCGAATGCCGCGTCGGGCTTCGAGGGTGAAGTGACTTTTGAAGAAAGGAACTTGTTAAAGCTTAGATAACACGAGAACAAGGGCGTCCGCTTTTTTGTCCTCCGATTCGACCAGACAATTGGGCCAGCTTGTTCTGTGGACAGTTTAAGGGCGAGTCAGACAAGTGACCGTAAGTTTTTCCCTGTTGAAAGCCGGTCTTCTTCTGCGATTCAGACCACTGGCCAGTGTCGCACTTTAAAAGTCAACCGCTGACCGGGCAACCGCATTCGACGACGGTTTCCACATCTGACATGTGGTTACTCCGAAGCGCGGCCCTTTGCGCACTTGTGGCCCTAGCCCTGGCTCAGGGAGGTGGCGGAGGCGGTGGTGGAGGAGGAGGAGGTGGTGGTGGAGGTGGTGGTGGCGGCTATGGATATGAACCACATCACCATCCGAGAGGAGAGCATTGGAACTACAAAGTCCACATCCAGCATCCACACGGCTACCATGGACACGATCATGGCAAGCAGTATCAAGCACATTATATCCCCCACCACGGTCATTACGGCGGCGGAGGAGGAGGCGGTGGTGGAGGTGGAGGTGGAGGAGGCGGTGGTGGAGGAGGAGGAGGCGGCGGCGGTGGAGGCTTCGGTGGCGGCGGCGGCGGCGGTGGTGGCGGCGGCGGTGGTGGCGGATTCGGCGGCGGTGGTGGTGGATTCTAGTGAACCGGCGGATTCGGGTACGATTTAGCGTGGAGACGAGAGTCAAGGAAAAATGTGAGAATTGGAAGAAAGACGCGCATACTATGGAGAGAATTCTGAGCTGTATACTGAACGAATAAAGTCGTTTCAAACCGGACCAATGATGACTTCATTCTTCTCGACCTTATGGAGGCTCGCATAACTGTTGCTTCGAATTATGTGGATAGGTTGAACTTGTTGCGTAAAAATGTTCAAAGAATGTATTCCGTTCGACACTCGATCTTTTCAGCACTGCGCCGCGCACTGCACTCGATTCTTTCAGAAGTTCGCCACATTGTTTGAAAATTCTTCATTCCATCCGATTTGCGCAACGCTTATTATGTCTCTTTCAAACCTATTGGAGTGCTCTTTTGATCGTTGTCTCAGATTGCTGAAGATGATGCTTAGAACACTCCTAGACGTTGGAATACAGAACTATTCCTGGTTGGCCTTGCCGATGTTCTCAAGGTTGCGTGAGGGAATTATCCACAAGCTAACGAATAAGAGACGAGAATAAAACATTCACGGAGCGTTTGGAGCTCGAACTCTAGGCCGGATCTCCGCTGGTTTCGCCGGACAACAAGGGTAGGTGTTCTATGGACTTGGAGGTTGCGACAGCTATTTGAGGACTGAACGCGAAGAATCAATCCTTAATGAACTCTTTTTTCCTCTTCAGGAGCGAGATCGCGGTCAAGGGTGTTTAGTTTTCGAGGACGACTTGGTCTTATCGATTTCACAAGCTCCCTCGGCTGCTGCTTCGGAGGTCTCCTTGAAATGAGCGTTCCGGAGAACTCCGAGAGAAGAGGGATGTTCAAAAACGGAACCGCTCTCTGATCTTATTTCTCACCTCTGTCCTCATTCCTCTCTGTTTCGATCCATCTTTCGGAGTAATGCTTCGTTAGAAACTTTGCTTATCCTCCGTTTGTGGCTGCTTCCGCTCGTTCTCGCTGACTCCTGGAATCGAGCCGAGCACATTTTCTGGGAACTTTCGTCTACAAATATTGATCATAAGAAACGGTTACTTTCCGATGCGGAAGGAAACAATGCTCAGTTCTATTCGGGTGGTCTTTACGCTCCGTTATTTCGTACAAACGAAGACTGTCCTCTGTCTGCTGATTGACGCGGTCGCCCAATAATTATTTCTGGTGGAAACTCCTCTCATTGTAGACTTCATTCTTCCGCTTCGTGCTCCAAGCGGGAACGTGTGTCCAGACGATTCGCGTAACAGAGTGTTTGCTCGGAATCGATTCCACGCGGGTCCAGAAACTTAGCGCGCCGCATTCACTTTCGTTGCGAACTTGAAAAAATCTTGAAAACTTCAGTCGACCTCGGAAAGTATGATTCCGACAAGTACTTGTTGCAAATTTTTGAATCGGCCAGAGAATTAGGCGTCACCGGAAAAGTTCACGGAAGATAAAGAATGGAACGGATGGCCGAAATAATCCTGGTTCTGGTAGAGAAAACTGTTTCCACCTGCATCCGATTTTCTTCTGGAGAGGTCCATTCAATTTTCAACAGTAGTCACTTCAAATTACGATTTCGTTCGATCGAAGTGTTGAGAGCCGGGCCCGTTCCATCCTCCACTTCAAAAGAGAAGGTTTCCAGAGTTCAGCAGATTCCGGACCAACGCCCGTGCGGGCAGAACGGAAGAGAAAGCAGAACTCCACCCATTGAGCAAAGCACAGATCCGTATTACGTGCTATAACGAGGTTGAAAGGTGAAACTCTAGGAATTTCAGCGAGGAAACCCGGCAAAGATCAAGGACGGTGCTCGAATACGATACTCCGACTCGCGTCCTTGGAATTCAAGAGCGGGGCATAGCTCCACGGTGCCGGTGCAGCGCTGGATCTTAATCAGAACTGAAAGACGAGCCGGCGTGGAAATTCATTCAAGTTTCAGGCTTTTTAGAACACGCTCCGAGTGTTCTACGTGGAGACCCGATTCTATGACGGTCCCTCTCGTAGTTTATATACGCGAATGGCTCCAAGTTGAAGTTATGAATGATTTTTTCAGTTGATTGCCGCAGGGAACCGCATCCCTCCCAACCCAGACCCGGAAAGTTCGCGGAAGCCATGGAATTGCAACTTGAAAATTTCTCACTTTCTCTCTTGTTTCTTGCTGCGCTGTTAATTGGTTCGGGTGATTTCCAAACTTCGTGGACCTCAGTTCTGCGTATCCATCATTCCGGTTAACGCGGTAGTATATAGTTCGGGTTGTCATGATAACAGTTACAAACACACACACACTCACAAAAAATAGAACAACCACCGCTACTACCAGAAAAAGTTGATACTGATAGCCGCCTTTGAAGGTCACTTGGCGCCATCAGAAAACTAGAACTATTATCCGCTGTGGTATAGTATTCAAGATCGAGAACGGTCATTTCTTGGTTGAGGCTAGAAATTCATGGTCTTGGAAGCAACGCTCGATCGGAGCTCGACTTATCTTGATTTGCGTTTTCGGCCGAATTATCGGTCAATTTATCGAATCGCCGTTCGAATTACTAAGTAGATGTTACAAAGTCACACTGTGAGCACTCAGATAGTCGGCGAATTGGTTTGGTTCGAACGTTGAAAACAGAAGATTCACAAATTTTGTGCTGATTCCCGTAATCAATAGTTTCTGTATTCGGTTTTCCTCCCTCAGTTCACGAACGACAGACACGAGATTTCTCTAGAAGTCTATCAACATCTATGGACGAAAAAGTGGACTTTCTCCAAGTATGGGAGGCGAGCGGTTCGGGCTGAGCTGTGATGTTAGGTGTTAACCAAACGAAAACTTGAAACTTCGACACAATAGTCCAACTGCCAATAGACTCGTGTTCAGCAACAATAGCAGCAGTCATTCCGCAAGTGCATTGGACGGACGGACGGACGAACGTTTTTTCCGGTGTGTCTCCCGCCGGAATTACCCAGAAGCAAAATTGTTGAAAAGTTTCGTTTTTTCTCAGTTTTTTAGGTATCATTGTTAGCACGAGAATCGCTTCGAAAACATGGACTGGAGCCAACTGTTCCGACGCCGTCAAGGCTGCATATTAATTGCATTGTATGTGCGTTCATCAACATCAACATTAGGGAGATTCTGAAAAGGGGATCCTGTCAACAAAGGACTTCAAAAGGTACAAATCGAGAAAGACTTTTTGTCGAAAACATATTTATTGGCGAAGCTAAATCTACTTTGAGTATTTACAAAAGCTGCTGTCGATTTGCCCTTCCATCTTTCTGTGTATTCACAGGACATGGACATGTCCACTTTCGCAACCTGCATCGGTAACCGCGAGGGATATTGATTCCACGGATTCCTTTACTTCCCAGTCTCCGAGTGTTGGTCGAGGCTTTTCATTTACAAACCGCCTTCGCCTCGGGTTCTGAGACGACCGTCTCCGAATATTCCGTAACTCTTGAAGACCTGACCGTCCACCGGGTTTTGCACTTCAAGTCCGCGGGGTCTATTGTAACGAGGTGTCAGATTTTGAGCGGCGTAATCCCGGGGTACTTGAAGTGCTCTATCAGCAGCCGAGGGCAACCTGAATCGCGGTTGGAATCCGTTTGGCGCGATGAAGGGCTGAGAATAGGTTTGGTAGGGCGAGAAACTTCCTTGCACTGGGTATCCATAGTTCGAGTACTGGGCGAGTACCACCGACAAACACAACACCAGCAGAGTGAAAACAATCATCTTGAACGGAACCGGCGCTTTCTCCCAAGACAGCGCCTTTATAGTCCGAAGGCGAGGGTAAGCCCTCGTCTGTCCGTATTCCCAAGCGTTGAGGACTATCTTCCATCAACTAACCATCAGTGACCAACCGGTTGAGGGAGACATGAGAATTCGCTGAGAAATAGCCGAACGACGAGCAAGCTTTGCCAAACGGAAGAATACTATCCTCACTTGACATCGTTTGATGAGCTATTTCCTGGATATCGTAATGCGATGTTGTAAGAGTGGCTTGAGAGTTTCCTTATTTCCAGAAACCATTCTCGGCCGTAATGGGATTATTACTTGCAGAACATGGACATCCATTGACCCGAACCGAGTACGGCGGGAAACGTGGTCCCAATAGTTTCGAAATTGAGATGAGTTTTGTAGATCTCTCACTGAGATCTTGCAGAGCTCGACCACGTTCTCAGTTTTCGGGGTTTGAGAAAAGCATAAGAGCTGAGAATGTATTCACAGATCTACTCAGCTCGTTATTACGTCGTGTTCTCCGAAAAGTCTTAGGGCTCATTCCCTCCGAAAAGTTGTTGGAAATGAGTCCAGTCGAGCTAGAGCGAACGAGTCGCCCTACACTCTGAGGACGAATTTCTCGGAACACTTGGTTCTCAGCTGCGTGAATATTTGAACGACCTGCTTCCAGTAAGGGCGGACTGCTTCATCTGAGATTATCATACCGAACTTCTGCGAAAAACTCAGTCATTATTACGGTTTGAGTAGCGAGACTTGAGCTGCCACTATTCTGGGGACATTGGATGCGCAGAGAACGATCTCGATATCGTCCGTATGAACCAACATCTTCGGTCTGTCACGGCTAACCCATCGCCCATCTCGCTGATCGGGATTGGATCGAGAACGACATTGTATGATCGTCGGTTATGTTGTTGAAAACTTTGAGCATTCAGACCTGGAAATTGCCAATTTGCTGTCCCCGAGCCACGCTCGAACAGCAGGATACCGCCGCAACGAACGCCCACTGCTGACACAGTCCTGTGTCCTACTACCCTGCGAGCCCGCTCGGAGGAACCGCAGATTTTTCCATCGATTATAATTACCGTAAAGCTTGAAGTTCGAACATGGGTATCGGATCGCGCTGTCGATACGAATCGAGTCCCACGAAGACTTGGTTTAGGCCAATCGAGACCTGGACGCGCCCCAATCCAGATGAGGCATCGCGAGAAAGCGCGTGATTTCATTACGACCACGGAATTCGATTGCGAGTGTCGTTTGTAGTCCTATCATCGACTCATTCGTTACTTGAATACTGGATCTAACTTAACTTCCGGGGGCTCTCTGGGTCGCACGGTGACCTACAGCGATCTGATATTTTACGGAGATCCTGATTCCAAGTCCAAAGTGAGTAGTCTCAGCTGCAATTAGAAAGTGAAATGTTAACACGATAATTTACACACACTGAAGTCTCTACATATATGTACATATTTCATTGAGTTTAAAATGCTTTGCAAATCTTGCCGTGGCGAGATCGCAAAGCCGCACAGATCTCAATCGGAATTTTTTTCATTCTGCTTCAGAATGGATCAATGGACAAGCATCTAAAATGAGACAACTTCCCGGGGGCAGCTTCCGGAGTAGGGCAGAGCTCTCTCCACGATGTGAACTTGCTTCTGATACGGTTTGGCCATTGATCGGCTTCATTCAAAGAGTCTCGATCACCATCATCAACATCAACACTAATTATTATTCCTCCTAATTTGGACTTTGAGCTGAAATCTCGGATCAGAGGTCGAGTATTCACATTGTTTGAAAAGCTGAACTAGTTCGGCAAACTAGCATATAGTGAAGCCCTATAGAGATTGAGGCAAAATTGAGGTTTATTCTAAAAATGATATCCTTGAAGACCCATGAGATCCTTCTGAGCTCCCAAGAAAGCTTGCTTCAGATCTACGAGAGTTTCCTTGTTGCGAAAAACCCATGAAACGTCAGCATCGCTTCGGTCTGAAAACGCTTTGCTGACGGTGTTGAGAACGTCCTGACGGTTTTTCGTGAAATCTTCGAAGAGCTTCCAGATAGTGTAGCCTGGGATTGCCAGACTGGAGTCTCTTGCGATTTCGTCAAAATACCCACTGAAATCCAACGGAAAAAATATCAGACTCTAAAAGAATTGCGACACAAGTGTTGCGGAGTCGGCCCGGAGTTCGGAAAAAGACATCGAGGACTCGAACTTATCGCAAGTTTCGATCGTTCGCGTCCCGGAGCGTTTTTATGGGAAGAAGGATGAGCGGAACATCAAGATAATCGGATTTGTGGAAGCAGCGCGAATACAGCAATCAAGGTCCACATCATTGATTAAGTTTCCGAGCATCCTCACGTTATAACTTCGGTGACTTTGGGCGAATACGTGTTGTAAGTGCAAATGAGGCCGTTGACATCGATTTCCGAGAGTTCCTGTGAAGAGTTCGGGAGAAACCGGGCGACAGCTCTGATCGCTTCGGCGTTTCCGCACAGCCAGTCTGGGGAATCCCGACAACGTATTGGAGGTGAAAATCAATCGAATCGACTGCATGATTTTCGCCTGGACGCTCTTCCTTTCCCGTCATGAGCGGGAAAAAACTCACTTTCAAACTCTACCAGTTGAGAATTCACGCGCACCCAATTGTGTAGGGTGGATTTCACAACGGCACTCTGTGCTTGAACGACATTCTGCAAGCTGAGCAGACACAAGACGGATACGGAGAACAGGAACATTTCAGTTGGATGCGACTCCACGTCTCGTTCGGTCAACATTTATTTATATTTACTGCGTTTCCAGCTGAGGTCGTCGAGCCTTGGTAAAGAGCTCGCCCGCATATAGGGGATTTCATAATTTCCGAAGGTCAGCCACAGGGTTCGGCGTTCGCTGCATCAGGACTCGACTCAAAAACTTTCATCTCGGAAACTATTACGGGATCAGGAGATCAGCATGCCTCGAAAGGTTGAAGTTTCTGAACAAAACTCCATCGTGTCTTTATTCCTTCGTTTGCTTCTATTCGAAGAGATCCTCCAGCTCTTGACACGTTCACTTCGCCGCCGTCGAAAATTTGGCTCGGTGGTCCTCAAGAGCGCAGGGTTCATTCCGGAGTGGGAATCTCTCGCCCGTGGCCCTGACTCCAATTTGCGGCGATATGCGTCATAGCAAGGCAGAATGCGACGAGGAGGCGGGAGTTTCAACACGAGATAACGCTCGTTTCGCCGCATCGCGACTACGTAAACAAAATTTCTTCGATATCTGTGGCCGAGGGGGAGTTTCCTTTGTGCCGCTTGATGATCAACGTCATTGTTGCCCTTATTTCACGTGGTTCTTCCGTTCGCAATCGAGGATGCAGGACGCTTCTCGCGCATTTACAGCTTTTTCATTGAAAACTCTTCCATTCCTTTCTAGATATTGAGTCTCTACTCACAATAATTAGACTCCCAACGACGCGACATCTAACTATGGAACAAAAGACACCGAATCGTGAGTTCCATCGGAAACGAATCGCGCGAGGAGCTCTTTCATTGAATGAGACTCGGATCTATTCACGTGCAATGCTCACGTCTCGTTGGGACGTCTGTCGTGCGAAAACACTTCTATCCTATCGGGCGGGTGAGCACGTGTTGGAGACATCCCTGGGTAGCGACTGGTTTACGTAGTCAGCCTCTGACCTATACGCGGAGAGGACAGAACGTCGACGGGAGAAATGGATTTTCGGCGAGACTTCGATTTCAAAAAATGTCCTGTGAATCGGATCAGCGATGCTGGATGGCGTTCCTCGGTGGCCTATTATCGAGAGGTTGTTGACCCTGGTCTCAGTCAATCCATGGGAAGTACATACGTGCGCATTGGCCTCAACTCAACACCTTCTACGTTGGATGCCTTCGCGCGGGAAAACAAGTTTGACCTCCCATCGGCCTTCCAGCAAACTAACAAGCGTGACAGCGACTGTGACTGTGGGTCCAAACCTCAAGACTAATCTGAATGTGTTCGATAATATATCGGCTCTTACTTCCTTGTTCTCCGGCGGCACGTCGAACACCGAACACACAGCGCCAAGATTAGGACAACAGGCTGTGAACCCCAGCTGCGACCACATCCGCCCGCCAGCCGACCGAGCGGAATAAGTTGATCAACAGAAACGCAATAATCCGCGTCAATGGCGGAAGATCTTTGTTTGGCTTTGAGCTTTGCGGATCTTTTTCCAGCGAAAACTCTTGAATGCTCCTTGGGGAACATCCGACGGCTGCCAGGTGTCAATCTCCCTCGGGGACGAGGCGATTGGAACTTTTGCGCTTTGCTCTATTCGCGTTCAAACGGGTGTCTGGAACAGTCTGCTCTCCGAGGGAGCAAGGGGGCGGGGGAAACTGTGAACGATTTGTTACAATGCGGAAGCTCCCGACTCTGGTTCAGATAGTTTGTTTCCTACACGAAACGCCGCTGTAACTTTGTTTCAGATCAATCTAACATCTATGTTCTCGATCCAGCATCGAAACACTCGCTGTGACCCTCACCGCTGTCGAACGACATTTTAGACGTTCTCGGCATCCTTCACCGACGGGGAATACAAAACACGCTACAAGAGTTTTCTTTTGACAGAGTTGTTGAGAAAGAGGCGAGAGCGAATACCCTCTCGAACACCCTTTGCTTGAACGCCACGCTGAACTATCATGCGTTTGACTTGCGCAAGCTTTTCATAACTGAAAGGGGAGTGGGGTCGGATTTCCCCTCTTCCATAACGATCGACATTCCAACAGAGTCCAAGCGATCGACGGAGCGTTTGTCTTTCGCTGTCAGAGAGCGACACCGTCCGACGAGCCATCTGTCCGTTGGAGGAGCTGAGCTATGTCTTATGTAAAGAGAAAAAACAACAAACTTGACCCGGGATTACGCAAACATTGATGGCCGATTGCAACACGAATCGGAGTTTTGTCTCTTTAAGTCTTTCTTTCGTTCGACCTTGTCCGATTCCTTTCCGAAAGATGGGATTCAACGCTGCTATCGATATCGCGCGCGAATGAAACTGAACGATCATCGATAGAATAGAGCTCCGTTGAATGTTCTCGAAGAGCTCGGATTCGTTTTACACGGTTGGCGACCGGGCGCCGGGCGTGGAGAAGAGCTCAGTGCCAGCCAGAAGAGACCTGACATTTCGCCGTGGTTGTGCTGGTACATAATACACACGGCATTGATAAAGAATGCCGACGGAAGGAAGAAACGTGAAATTCGCCGAAACAGAGCGGAAGAGACAGTCGAGTGTTGTCGGAATCGCAACCCTAGGAAGCGTCCTAGTCAGCCAGGCATCAAAGGAGAAGTCGAAAAGGTCATACGACCTCCGCTCATTTAGATCCATAGCTATCCAACGCCAACCCGTACACAGTGGAACTTTTCCAAAAGGATTGCAGCGACACAGAGCGGCTTATCAATCCAACGGGAGAATGAGCAAATTGAAAATATGATGTTGCGGAAGTCATCGAGGGAGCCCCACTTTGAACTCTGTCAGTGAAGCGAGCGGAATTTTCCGTGAGAAAAGCATCTTTTCGATCGTGTCAGCGAACTTTTCGGGAACAAACGAACAAGACACTCCGGACCGAGAATCCAGATTCGCTAAACAATCCATTCCGAGCAAAAAAGTCTGACGCCATTGAGTTTCGAGGCTCAAGATCCGTTTACGGAAGTTGTTTGCTTGTGCTGTTCTTTTCGCCCAAATTACAACAAGTCACCGGGTCTCGGGTTTCTTTCTCCGCGAATTTCTATTTCCTCGACGAAATCAACGGAGCCAGCGTCTCGTATCGAGGACATGAAGACTGATTTCAGTCTTGGAGCTCGCGTGCCGTAAATCTTGTTTGGATTCTTCTTTGCGGTGCTGCATGCAAATCAGGGTTGCGAGGTAGCGACGCGTATTTTCCGTTGGGGAAACTGGGCCACGAATCCCAGCTTCCTTCTTGGCCAACCGCCGAGCCGTTTACTTTGACTCGATGGCTAAAGTGGTTTTAGTCTTATGTTCCTTATGAGCGCAATGGAATCCATCGCCGTCTTTCCAAAAGTGGGTTACCAGACTCGAGGCCAAGCGGGCGATTCCACAATATGCGCGAGATCCGCTATTGGATCCCCCAGGATCAACGTCGCTGTCGTTGTGCCGCCGCCGCCGCCGCCGACGACGACAAAAACTACGTTCGGCGACTAACCCAAATTAGCTTTTACTCAATGAATTGAGAGGAACGCCCGTGGCGAGTCAACATGACGACCGCGCCGGTCGATGCAGGTCTTGTGCCTGGGAACCATAAATTTGATCGGACAGCTGTTCAATCGTTGAGAGGTCACCATGGGACGAACAACAGATCCCGTACCGAACAACACGGTCAGCTTTTCATTGAGTTTGGAATTCAATTGAATCCTACGACACGACATGGGCAGAGACTCCACATCCGGGATGTGGGGACTCTGGGGACGCAGCTGGTATCCTGAACGACCTGTACAATTCACTCAAAGTGAATAATACGTTGAAGCGGAACTGTACGAGCGGACAATCCGTTTTCGAAGCATACCACGATGGCAGATATCTTCTTGATTCGGTCTGACCAAATCGAAGGTTGGGAAGAGGGGGATTTTCTATTCTGAGCTTGAGACAAGATGGAACCTCCGGGAGCGGCTTTGTTTGAATGGGATTGTTTCGACCTTCCTCGGATCTGACCTTTGTTGGTTCATCTTCGAATTCCGCTCGTTTTTTCTTTCGGTTATGAAGCTTTCGCTCTTATTAGCTCTTGCGCGCACAGAATATCGACGGGGATTTGACCGACAAGGTAGCGGAAAGGTCAGACTCGCGACTACGGAATTCGATTTCGATTTCAATCGAAGGAATCGATCTCATCAAGTTACCAGCCTGGAGTTCCTCCAGCTCTCCCATAAGTCCAGATAACAATATTCGAATTGGCAAAAAAAGAGTGCATAGATCACTGCACACGATATCTTCCGCGCTCCGTCTCAAAGTTCGTCAACCTGGTTCCCCGGAAGCATTAGCCGAGCTCATACTGGTCCTGCTATCATTCTACTCCACTTACTCACTGCTGACTGAGAAGGTCATACTGAAGCCTTGAAATGTCGACTGCCACACTTAGTTCTCGAAGAATAAGTTGTCTCTCTCGAAAATGTGAACCTGGTGGGATAAGAGAGACTTCACGATGAAAAATCCTCTGAAAACTGTCTGTGCAGCGCCATGAATGGTTGTTCTGTTGAATCCGCCAACGCGACGACGATAAGGAATCGTATCAAAGTTTACCCGTATCGCATTTACTCCTCTCAGAGTTATCTGTATGGATCGTCCGGACGATAGGAAGATGATGTCATCGGTTGGGTTGTGAGTCCAAAAGCAGAGAGTAAGGGAAAAATACACTCCAGCGGCTCAATAGCCTTTCATTGAACCTTGGATGTCAGAGGTGGAACAGAAACAAGAGCCTAGAGCCCTCTCCTTCGTAAGGCCCGAGAGCGATATGACGAACTGCAACGTCATTCATAGAGCTCCGTCGTACGCCAAAGTCTTTCGCAAAGCGACAAAGGTTCATAATACGTATGTACGTAGACGACGTTCTCATGGCGGAAGCATCAGTAACTGCGGTAACATAGCTTTGCGGAGAGACTGTCCGAGTGGATCCGGCTCATCCCGATCCAGCTGTCGTCAGCGGATCGGACAACGATCCGGATCTCTCAATGTATTTGTTCCCTGATGCTTGCTTCATCTTTTCCCAAGGTCGGGGTTTCGTTGCGACCTGAAGACAGATCTGGCGACGTCTAATCTAAAGCACTGTAGCATATTACACGATGGCAAGCAAAACGTTGTCGGTCTCAGCGTGCTGATCATAACCTGACTTTATCGGATCAGCCTACGCTCAAATGAATACTTCACCATGTAGAGCCCGGTAACCAAGCTGCCTGCCTGCCTGCTTGAATATTGGGAGGCATGGAGCGTCTCCTAATGAATTGTGTTCCTATCTGCACTGTAATGCGGCTTTGCGGTATCTGACCCGCTCAGATCGGTGGAAACATTCCATGAGGACTGATTTGTCCTTTGGTCGCTGGTTTTCCCCCTTTCTGCCACCGCTGTCCCTCAGATACTGAATAGCCGAGGTGAACCCAACCTCTTCTCAGTTCAGCCGGGTCAAATAAACGTAGCCTCGAAAAATACATCGTCCCGCTGCGTTGACCTCGGAGGGTCGCGATTTGAGCGCATAGTGGGGAGCTCCTTGGGGAAAAACATGTTGTCACTTCACTGTGCAAACACACGACTTCGACGGCGGCGGATCGCAGCGGTGCCCGTTGTTATTGAAGTTTGAAAAGAAGAATACAACCCATGAGGCTGACAGAGGGGAATGATCTTCGCATTCGTCGTGAGGTCGAATCCGAAGAATGAATTGAGACATTGCTACCTACGCGGTCGAGAATAGTAAGTCGTCGTCACACGAAAGCCAAGGCCTCGCACCTTGGACCGGCCCTCGTTGGTTTGTTCCGTTGCGGCGACTCTTGAAATACATATATAACGAGGTCGAAGGAGGGATCACATTCGATCGAAGCTGCAGATTTCGATAATGGTGGAGCGATTGTCCAAATGTTGTCGACGCCCTGCCGTCGCACGGAGAACGTGTCAATTCCGTGAAATTAATCTACTCTCGGGATGTGACATTTATTCCAACCTGAGAAACTACGGCGCATTCATAGCGTCCTTCTTATCCTTCAAGACGGAGAAATCTTGAACTTCAAGACCCGAGCTGAGTATTACGCGCTGCGGGATCACCGTTCAGCCTGAGCTCTGAGCCTGGGGGTTTTACGGTGACGGCTGTTTCTTCGGCTCCGCACGGGTTTGCCCCAGAACGAGACAAGCAACGTCCTATTGACATCGTGGCCCCATCTCGTCTGGCACGTTGGACGTCCTGTCTTTGGAAATCCTTGTTTTTGTTTTAAACATGAAAACAAATCGACCGTCGACCTACAAGGAGTCCAACGGTGCCAATGTGCTTCACTGTAAACAAACAGTTGAGAAGATTTTCAGATTGGCTAGTTGTAGAAGCGGATCGAATCGACCGGCTCTACATTTCGACTTCCAATGGAGTATGCAACATCCGGAATCGTGGTCAATCGGAATCTCGAGCGATTTCCTGTTCGCAGCTCGGCACGCTCGTCTGCGTGACTGCCCTCAAATCCGTTCTTAGTTGCCGCTTGCAGGTGGCAGCAACGAATCAAGCCGAACGGGATGAACGGACTCGTAACCGTGTTCTCTCGGCCGATCTTGACAACATCAGGGTTTCAATATTCCGTAAGATGGGTCGCGATACAGTCTCGACTTCAAGTCCAAATTCTCGACGATCAAGAGAAAAATGTAAGTTTTGCAAAGATCGCTATAGTTCGTGCGAAAATGCGAGCGTGAGCTCGAGCTCAGAGTCGGCGAAGGCACGCGACGTCTCGAGTCTTCGAGCTTTCTAACCTTGGATGGACGTCGGAGGCTTAGAAAGCTTTGAAGAGTTCCCTTAATGATTTTGCGTGCCCCGTCGTGGGCATGAAAGATCTCCTGAAAACAGAAAAAAAAACCTCGGCCTCCTAACTAATGAACGATGCGGGAGGGAAGTTCGCTGAGGCATTTCGTCCTCGTGCCCGCGGATTTATTATCAAGAACAGCCTGAGTGCACTTTCCGCTTTTAGTGATATCGCTCTCATTGAGAATTGAGCGTTGCGAGGATCGGAAGCGAAGCGCAATGGATTCCGATCGAGTTTCGGAGCTAATCGTCAAAACAAAGAGTTTCGGTGAAATATAGCTTCCCCTTGATTTTGACCTCTTCCTCCGAAGCTTCCGCGAGGATTTCGAAGATTTCCTCGGTGTCCGGCATGTCCGTTGTTGTTGTTCCGTTCGTCGTTGTGGCCGTGCCTGTTGCGGTAGAGTTGCCCTGGAGGGTCGTAGCAAATGTCGTGACCGTGGACGGTGTCTCGGTGGTCGTCGGTGTGCTGCTCGGCACGTGCGGCGGAGTCGACAACCCAGATTCAGCTGCGAAATGAAAGAGTTGCTGCTTCGTAAATCTTGCATCGTTTCGTCTTTCATTCGTTTCCTGTGCCTTGTTCTCTCGCTAATTAAATAAACAACCTAGCATGGAGAACAGCTTCAAGACTCCACAAATTCATCGGATTGTTGCAGTTTCACCCGCCTGACCAGAGCAGTCATCTTACCCTGAATCGGAGTTGGCAACGACAGGATTGAGGGCGGCAACGATACTCGCGGAATGAATGACGTCGTCTTCGAAACCGTGGATGGAGTGGTACTCGATGCGTCAGCTTTTTGTGTCGAGGTAGACAACTCGGACGATATCTGGCTGTCATCGTATTCCTCAATCGACTCGTATCCTGAGCCTGATCCCGATCCGTCTTTTGCTCCACTGCCATCCCCGCTTGCCTCGGAACTGTCGTCTTGAGGGTCCTCTCTGGAGTTTGCGACTCTCTCGAAGGCGACAAATCTTGTGGGTTTGCTCTTCTTGCCTTTTCTGAACAGGATTCTGTAGCAGACTCGCTCTTCTTCTGATTCTTCGCTCTTCAGAGTGATACAATGTTAGTTTCGAGTTGAAATTTTGATTCTGTTCATCATCTATGGAGAAAAATTCGCTCCCCTTCTCGAGGATTCCCGATATGGGTATCAAAGTGCTGCGAAAACTCACCCCTCCAGAACCCTCCTCCTCTTCTTCGGTCGAGGATGATTCCTCCTCAGTGTGATGATGGGAAGAGTCGTCGTCATCGTCGCTGCTACTGTGACTATCCGGTTCCCCGTACTCGTATTCATGCTCAACCTCGTATTCGACTTCATTGTACTCGAGCTCTTCGTAGTATTACAAGTTGGGATCGTATTCTTCCGGACTGTCATCACTGCTGCTACTGTCGTCGTCATCACCGTCACCATCGTCGTCGTCGTCATCATCGTCATTATCGTCATCTATGAATCGAAATCATTGGGTTCTTTGAGTTTCCAGCTGTGAAACCATTCGAGAGAGTTTGGACGATGTTGAACCCTCGGTACTCACAGTCGTCATCATCGGGATCATCGTCGTCGTCCTCATCCGCATCGTCGTCATCTTCGTCCTCATCGTAGTTCATGTCGACGTCGCTATCGCTGTTGCCGTAATCCATAGCTGCAAAGGAAGATTCATCGTCGTCGTTCAAAGTGGTTTCGTGAGAAAGTGGAACCAGCTAAACAGGTCGTAGTCAGCTCATTCACTTCACCTGCATCGTCGTCGTACATGACACTGTCGTCAGAATCGCCATAGTTCGCCTCTTTGTCGTCGGAGTCCAACGCGGACTCCTCGGCGTTATCTGGAATCGAATTCGGGGTTTCCAGTTCATTTTTCATCTAGCTGGCGAATGTCGAAGTCGTTTTCAGTTTGATTGTAGTCTGAATTGAAGAATTTTGTGTCATCACCCAAATAGTTCGAGGGTCAGCAGATTGAACTTACCATCTTCTCCGTAATCAAGTTCGCCGTATTCTGCTCCTTGGTCATCGTTATCGTCGTCCTGACTTTCCCCTTCATCGGGCTCCTGATCATCGCCGTAATCTGGCTCCTGGTTATCTCCGTAATCTGGCTCCTGGTTATCTCCGTAATCGGGCTCCTGGTTATCCCCGTAATCAGGTTCCTGATTATCCCCGTAATCAGGTTCCTGGTTATCGCCATAGTCCGGCTCTTGATTTTCTCCGTAGTCTGCGTCGTTGTTATCGCCATAGTCCACGCCATTATCATCTCCGCCTGCGTTATCCACATAGTCGTTGTCGTCGTTGTCACCGTAGTTCGCATCGCCGCCAAAATCGTCGTAGTCTCCTCCTTGGTCGCCGTAGTCTATGCCTTGATCACCCCCATAATCGACTCCTTGATCGTCGGGGAGGTCGTTATCTCCCCCCTGATTATCGTCGTAATCAGCCCCCTGATCGCCTCCATAATCACCCCCTCCGTAGTCTCCTCCACCATAATCACCTCCTCCCTGGTCACCTCCATCGTAGTCGCCCCCTCCCTGGTCTCCCCCTCCTCCGTAATCACCTCCTCCTTGGTCGCCTCCACCGTAATCGATCGCGCCCTGATCGCCCCCACCGTAGTCTCCTCCTCCATAATCACCTCCACCCCCCTCTCCTTCTCCCCCTCCTCCTCCTCCTGCGTCGCCTCCACCTCCCTCTCCTCCACCTCCACCACCTCCACCTTGGGCAGCGTAGTCTGGCACGAAAGGAACGTCGGGGGCCACGGGCATTTCAGGAGGAAACTCAGGAGGAAACTCTGGCGGTAACGCAACTTCTTCGGCAGGAGGTACTATGAACGGCGGGTTGATATGGTTTTCATCTTCTTCCGATTTCTTTTCATCGTCGCTTCCGGATTCTTTTGAGTCTCCCTGATTTTTCTGGTCCACGCTCTCATTCGAATCAGATTCACCCGTGACGCTTTCGTCCGGAATTTCTTTGGTTTCGTCGACTGAGGTTTCGTCGCTGCCGCTGGTTTTCTCCGAATCGCTATCACTTCCTTGCTCGGAAGAGCTGGATTCGTCGTACGGTGTTGTACTCGGCTCGGTCGTGGTCGTTTCGTCCTCTTCAATGCATCGGTCGTGCTTGTGTTTTTTACGAGATTTTGTTGATCATTTTTTGCGATGTTTCGGTTTGGCGGTAGAAGTTTCCAGTCTGTCCATATACTTTATCACATCGATGTCTCGACTGTTGTACTCGTAGCTCTCGAGAGGATCTGAATTCAGTGCTAAAACTCCTGTAGAGTCAGAAAAAAAAACCTCATCATTAACGTTCAGTAGGGCAATTATCTTCGGTTGACCTCGGGTCCCTTGAAAAGCAGTGACAATGGCTCGGATTTCGTTGTTGGAAACCCGATACCTCCGTCTACGATGCTTCCCAAACTGAGGCAATATTTTACATCGTTTTGTATAAAATGTAGCGACATGGTTAGAATTCTAGGGAGTTATTAAGTCTTATGTTCAGGATGATAATGATGGAGTACCTGACCGCGGTTTAGATTCTGATAAGGTCTTCGCTTTCACCGGTTCCTCCAGCTCGATCCCGGAACCGGACGCCAAAAGCCTGAAAGTATATTCTTCGCCAGGATCGAGGTCATAGAACGTGAAGGAGGCCAACGATCCTCCATCCTGAGCGGACGCTGGTTTGCTGATGACTTTACCTTCTGTAATTGTTATCCTGTACATTAATGGTCGTTTCTCCTTTGACGTCGAATTGGTTGCTTCCATGCGCGACGATGAACTAAACCGAAAACCGAGAACGTTCACTAACCGCTGTTCGTAGCTTCGATCTCGAAGTATTTGAAGCCTCCGGCGTGCCATTGAAGGTTGACGTTGTCAGCGTCGACATCGCGGATGACCACTTGGGAGGGAGAACGGAAACAAACTTCATTTCACTGACAACCTTGACCTCCGCTGCGTTGATTGCACTTGAAGGGACCTCTCCGTTGGGTTCCGCATAAGAACTGTACTGGATTTAAATGGTTCATATTTGAGTCGATTGAGACTTACGTTGCCCAGCAGTAATAGCGAGGCTTGCTAACACACACAGGCTAATCATTCTAGAAGTGTCACATGGTTTTAGAAAGTCATCGAGCCATGCGTTCGCCAAACATCTGGCATTCTCGGCGGCGATGATGCGCAGTGAGTCAATAGAAAAGCTATAAGGCCACATCGCTTTCGGTCTGAGGCGCGGGTGATTGAACATTCCTTCGAGTCTTCTTGCCTTCAATTCTGTAGTTTCTCACAACTCGACAACTTTGCGATGAGTGGGATTCTGAACGAAATCGCTTTCTACGTGGGAGTAGCTTCCGGTCGACTCGAGTTTTTTAAGAGAGAGCAATCGCTCGTGGCAAGCGGTGACTAGGACTCCTAAAAACGGAAGTTTCCGACCTGGGGACATGAATTCTTGTGATCGCGGAGGCAACCGAGTAAATTTGAGCAACATTACGTGATAGCCGTTTGAAGACATGAGCTTCCATGGAAACGCAAAAGCAGACTTTCACTGATTGCAACCTTGCTCTCCCTTGACGTGAGTTTGGAGTCGAACGAATGTTCCTCAAGGAATACACTCTTTCCAATCGGAAACTCCCTGGGAGAAATCATCTTATATCATCCAAACCAGATGAACCATTCTTGCATCGCGGCACTTCTTGCAAGTCCGGGGGCCGTCATGTATTTTGAGAGACGAGGGAAGAGCGGTGTCCTTCATGGCGATACATTCCCTCAATGTAGATCGGAATATCATTTGAATGGCTCTCTACGAGAAATTGGAGTCTTGGTCGTGAAGTTGAGCAACCTGAATGAATCTCATCTCGAGCACACGAATCGCCGCACGTAATCTGTTATTCAGATATTAGTTTTCTATTCTGCTGCCCTAGCAATCGTCGATTGGAAATTCACCTACGGCAATGTTGCGTAATCCCACATCGTCCTTGAGGAATAAGAGCCAGCATTCTCAGGCGATCGATGCGGCTTGAGTGCCTAAAGTGTCAGAAGAAACCTTGCTATCTTGTAGCGCTTCGCAACTTGTTAGGCGACTTGCTGCTTGCATCCGGCGGCGGCCAAATACGTCGTAACTCTCTGCGGAAACCCTTCAAGGTTCGCTCTATACCAGTCGCGCAGCTGACCCTTGAGGTCACGGGCCAGCCGAGCGCCGAACAATTCGCTTGATCGCAGTCGGCAATGTCGCTTTTGTTCCTATAGAAGACCCCCAAGAAGCAACAGCGACTGCGATATGATCAATTACGCAGTTATGCGCAGTTTGGCCAGGCGACGACTTTTACGAAACGCGATAATCTTATGCTTGGTACTAAATGATTCGCATTTCTTGGTGAGAGCAGACCTCGTCCGACGATTTCACTGTGAAGATTGTCGACGAAACTCACTCGGCTCCTGAGCGCGTTCGTCTCGACACGTTCGTCTCTCCGCACTTCGAAAGAACAATAGATTTACGGATGTAGCCATCCAACTCCCACTGACACGGTATTCCGACTGTAATCTGATTGAAAGGTCAGTGCGGTTTTCTACTAGAAGCGTCTCACGCCTCACCTCGAGTGGATGAAGAGCATTTTGGGGAAACGAATACAGACAGATGGAGAATACAGGCCGTGAGGAAATCAGAGTGGAGCGACCGGCGGCGGCTTCGTTCCAAAACCTTCGCTCGAGAGAACACCCTCGGCAGCGCCAGTGACGCTAGGGAAATTCGAAAGCTAGAGGGTCGATCTTTTCTGGGACATGTACTCGACTGTGTGCGGGAGCTCCGGTCCACTTGGATGAGTGCAGCTCGAATTCTGTCCGGAAATGATTCCAAAGCATTTCAAACAAGAATAAATCGACCCAACGTAAAGGCATCATGTTCTGAAATGGCTATGGAGCTCGGATGCAACAAACGAGAAACCTAGTCGCATGTGACCGATTCTTCACCATGAAACCGGAAAACGTTTCTCATAGAGAAGCCTGTCACTGGATTTCGCGGGGTCCCGCCCAAAATACACCTCAGCTCGAAAAACATGAGTCGCGAACTCTTTGCGAGGGAGTATCTATAGTGCTGTGTAGCCTTTCGGAGTAGACATAAGGTGATCCGCGGCGAGAATAGTATGACCTCACGGTTGAAAGACCTTCTCTAACCTCTCCGGAATGTCGATCGTTCCGCGGGGAGTACGATTCCGTCACGTTGGATCTTAGCCGTTATTGGCCAGATTCTCTGACCATTCGAATCTTTATTGGAGGCTCCCCGGCAACATCATCGAAGGTTGGCATCGGAGCTCATGTTTTGCTCTCAAAGTGCTCAGGAAAAACATGAGCAGAAGACGAAGGTAACGATTTTTATTCCACAGGAGTTCATCCTTCCCTACGGAGTCTCGCAGGATATCCTTCCTAGAGAGCCGGGGCATGTCGTACCCATCCGCCATCGCCCTCATACATACAGCAATCCATATATCGTCTCCAGCTTCTTGAAATACATTTATACAACACAAGTCACAGGTGACCCGGTGGTGCATTAAATTGCGTTTTAGTTGTTGTGAGGCAGAGCGACCTCGATTCGCAGACTTCTATCGCTCAATGCTTTCCGGTTACTAAAGAGAGCTCTGCAACTGCAGTCGCATTCAACCTTACACCGAACCCGGGGTGGATCCGATATCAGGGTTCAGGATTGAGCTCTTGTGCTGTGACTTCGGGAGCAATGCGAGCTGAAGAGCCCAATTGATGTTCCGCGACTCAACATTCTCTACTGGCGCACATGCAGACAAAGACAACTTCGTGATATTTGTCGTAAATAACGGTGAGCTTGCCGCTTATTCCTTCGCAATGAAATATTTTGAACTTTGAAATGCGTCGAATAAAATTCCCTCAGCTACACAGGATAACGCCATCATTTGGGCTTCCATCGAAAGGCTGTAGATTCGTCATAAGAAAGGCAATACAGAGTGGAAAGTGAAATGGTTTTTCGCGATTTTCTAAACAACAATGGAGAGGAAAATCTCCGATAGATGACCAGCCTCAGAATTCGGTTTTTCATCAGATAAGCAAGCCTCTCGGGCACCCCGGAAAAATATAATTTCATCAGACCAAAAACCCGTCGTTTTTCCACTTTCTCTATGGGGAGATGCGAAAAGTAATTTTGATGTTTTTCTTGAGAACGACGCATTTTAGAGAAAAATGCCCGATGGATGACCGGCCTCAAAATTCGATTCCACATCAGATACAATTCTCAGAAACCCAAGAAAACCGAATTCCATCGAGATACGCCGCTTGTTTTACCACCAAATAGTTTAACTTACCACCCTGTATAGCGGTGTGATTCCTGGTCCCGCTGTGATATTTGATTGGCTCGATAGAGAAGGCGGTAAGTCTTTGAATTCATTTTGAATTTATTTCTCGTTCGGTCGAACTTGCTAGATAGAAACGTATAAGATAAGGTATTCACGTGCATGCTATATTTCTTATCCATCCATCCACTCTTCCCACTGTACAGTACTTAAATAGCGTCTCGATGACTAGACCAGCACACGGTGCTGCTCTTCTTATGCACATGCTCATAATCTATGAGCATTATTATGTTACCTATCGTGATGATTTGAAAATGCAATCTATAGAGAGTGATTGTTGAGTCTTTGAATGAGGCGGAGCCGTCTTTATCGTTTCGAGCCCCGTTCTGGTCGTGGATTCCTCACTGCTGCGCGGTAATTTTGTCGTTTCTTGCTCTTCGATTCGCATCATATCGTTCGTCGGAGCTTCTCTGTTTTCGTGAGTTCGATTGTTTCTTTTTTTTCGGTTTCTTCGGTGCTAAACATCATACAACACTATGTTGAGTGGAACGGCAGAAATTCTATGTTGAATCTCGTCCCGACTTTTGCTCATCGCGTAGACACGCTCGTCTGTCGAACATGGGCGGGACGGAAATCAACCACCGTCGGATCAGGTACAAACGTTTGGTCGATATCGGTGATTTTCTCTCGTGGTTGTGGTGACTCGTTGATAGAACTTCTCATCTTAGAGCCTCATCCACGTGGACTCATGGGTCTGATACGCTGCTACAACTCCTCAGTCTACATGGAGGCACTAGTGCTGATGCGTCGGACGGAGTCCTTCCGTGTGAAAATGTTTCCGATCTTCTTGGTCATGCTCAACTTTCTTTTCACAGTTTGGTTATCCCTCTGCCGCATTACTTTTCTGAACAGGCTGGCGAACGCCATTTGCAGCGAGGGCGCTTCCGTGTTAGCTGCAGAAACTTCGAAGAAGAGGTCTCCGGCGAGTTCTTTGCCTTCCTCGGCGTCGACGTCGCGAGAGTATTCCTTATCGGTTTTGTTGGCAAGCAGGAGGATCGGGATTTCCGGATACCGGGCGTCGAGGTCTGAGTACCAATCGGAGGCGTCGTCGAAGCTCTTTCGATTGTCGATGGAGTAAACCACCACGAACGCGTCGACAGTTTCGCATTTCTGTACCGGTAGTGATTCCGTATTCTGGAAGAGAGAAAATACCATCAGATTCATGTTGGAGTCGGAAGCACATCCTCCGCGCGTGTTCGACTCCCCGAGTGAACATTGCTGACCGAGGCATCCGAGAACTCGTTCGTGGACATGTGGGGGAGACTCAATCTACGCTTCATGCGAGTCCCCAACACTTACCCCTCGCCACCTACGTTAAGTAGGGACAACGGGGACATTTATCTTCTATTGAATAGAATGATCTGTATACTCACACTGTGTTTCGTCACATCCGTGATCTCCAAGTCGTAAATAGTTTCTTCTACAGTTACTTGGTTGTGGTAGCTATTATCCTGTTTCGAGCTGTAGTCGTAGAGGAATTTGTTCGTCAGGAATTTCACTATGCATGCTGAAATCAAAGAAGCCGGTTAGTGCTTCGTCAATGACGGCCAGCCGCGATACCCTCTCGAACTTTTCAAAATCATTAGAGCTGGCACTCACCAGATTTTCCAACACCTTTCGATCCAACTACGGTAATTCTAATTTTCACGGGCACTTGTCGAGGTTTGTTGGTCATTGTGGCTACTTGACGCTCTGTTAGCACTGGCATAACAACACGGATTCACGTCGATCTGTGGGATCACTCAGACCAAGGAGCTCCTTTTAAGGCTGCAGCTGCTGTTTCCCTCGCCCAAATAGGGAAAGCAACACCACCCTTCCACCTGTTGATCCCTCACCCATGCAAACCTTGTTGGCTTCAATGGCTAAAGCTAATGGGCTTGACAGATTCTATGGAGCTTTTTTTCGGGGGGAGATTTGCATCGATTTGGTTCCAAAGGATCCGAGTACAACTTTTGAATGAACGCCTCGACGTTTCCCTGGCCTCACGCTTGCCATCCTCAACAACATAGAAGGGTTCAAGTTCGCGCCGCAGCTTGACACCCTTATAAGAGTGTTGACGCCGGACTTGTTTTAGGGTGCAGGCAACGGAGACTGAAAGCATCGAGAGAGTGACTGGAGTTGTGGCCGACGCAAATCGAAATGGCACACCTCAGTCCATCTAATATACATTCCATCTGATCTTGATTCAGACATTTTCCAAAAGTAGATAATTTAATCAATAGAGCCTGGAAGTTTAGGCATTAATCATTTTCGATCCTCCATCTATCCATATGAATTGATGGAGATATGAGTATTCGATGTTTGATTGTTCCAGCCCCGCCCGTGATTGGGCGGAAATCATCGATATAGTCGACCTCCGATCAACTATTCCATGAATTGATGGGGAGTGATTAATGAATAATGCCTAAACTTCCAGGCTCTATTAATCAACGAGCATGTTCCGCTTTCCTCGCCGTGCTCCCCACTCAGCACGAATCCTTCGCCACGTTCGAGGGAACGAGATATGAGGTCGAGAGTTGTAGGGCTCACGGATGTCAGGCTTATGAAGCTCACTGGTGGATATCGACATGTTTGTCTGTCAGCTGAAGACGGCTCCTACGGACATCAGATGCAGAAGGGCGTTTAGGGCTTGTAAGTGCTATTTCGGCGCGGTGATTACTCGAGTGGGGGTTTCTCTTCAAGTACGTCCACGACTCTCATGAAATGCGAGGTCGACGAGGTTTCAGTTGTGCCGATCCGCAGCGGCTGAGAGTGTACGATGCGTATTTTCGAAATCAGGGCCGTCGAAGGCACAAGTTGAACAGCTTTCCCTTGGGGCAACTTTGAGTGCGATTCCGCGCAGATGTTCGAGTTGGCTACAAGGCGATAGCTTTGGAGGTAGCGCTGGTCAGCCCTGGGAGGGGGGGGGAGGGGGGAGGGGGTACAAACGAGACCAAAATAGAGCAGGTAAATGCGAGGCGAACCGATCAAGGAATCAGAAATCAGACAGGGCTCCGAGGTTCATTGATCGGCGAGAGCTGTCTGAGAAGACGATCGAGGATCGGCCCAGCATCCCAGATCTGAAGAACTCCACAGATGGCGAACTCTCCGCAAGATGAGTTCAGCGCTGAGTGGACCTCATGGTTAACGAACCTAGGTTGGATTCAAGTTCTCTCTGTTCTCAAATGAAGGGTTTTCGACTGCAACGAAGGACAGGAGGTTCGACAAGTGAGCGGTAGAACTTGATGTACAATTCAGGTCCGACAGCTGTTTCAGAATCTCATTTAAGGCGGCTGCGACAAGAACATTTATCCGGTCAATCGAGACCCCATCGACGATCTTCGAAAATACTTCGAAGAGTGTTCTTCCCAGAATACAGAAAGCGATCACAACTTGCCTGGCCACAGTCAAGGTAAAGCCTGAAGCCGAGATGTAGTATATATCAAGGAACACGTCCGTTGCATCCAACGTAACAATGAATTTTGAGCAAGTTTGTCAATTCAGAGCGATAGCTCTAGAAGTTAGCTCTGCAAATCGACTTCGTTCGTCTTTCTGTGCCAAGAGGTTGCTGAAGAATGCGAATTTTTCAGCTTATTGTTAGTCCCTTCTCTTCAGCATGGGGCGCTTGTCCACCCACCCTGTTCGACCGTTGAAGCATAGCGTGGGGAAAAAAGCTTGGAAAACCCTGGTGCCGGCGTTGTGTGGAGCATGAGGTTAAATGTGATGAGCGCAGACACAGACAGGACCAAGTCCTTTTGATATTTTATGTAAGCAAAAGGATTGACCAATAATAGCGCTAAGTTTTAAAAAAGGTGATTTCACTAACGAAATTACATTCAAGGACGGTTTCTATGGTTCCCATTCTTTTCAATCGGTTAGTTCTTGGCTGCATAGGCTGACGTGGATTCGCTTCTGGCATTTACGAACCATTCGCGGCGTGGGACGCGTCTTGGCAGACGTTGGAGTTGGGCATCTGCAATCCGATGTGTGAGCTCTCTTATTGACGAGAACGAATTCGTCCACTGCAAATGGTGGTTGACTGACGTCAAGCTCGAACGGAATTCTCTTACATCCGTTTGTCATTATGTTAAGTGCATTGACATTTATTCCGAAAGAGGAAAACCACCGGGGTCAGAAGCGTCGATGAATCCCCAGATATTATGAGTACTTACAAATGGAACGTATAAAACTGAACGTCGACATTTCGTTTCGAAGTAAACAATTTCAACTTGCTGAAATTCTCCCGACGCAGAAACATATTATCATCTCAGTCTTCACGATTCGATGAGTGGAAGTTTGTTTTAATCTTATCTTCGCCAGGAAGATTATGGGAAGATTTCATTTCTTCAGAGTTATTTCGGAACGAAGGTTGTGAGCGCATCGCAAATACTCGAATGCTTCAACCGCGCATGCAACGAATCGAAGTCGAGAAGAAAAAGGCTTCCCTTCCAGCTTATTACGTTGTAGCTTTTAATTTGTCGTCTCTTGAAATATGAATTTCAAAAAGATCGAATTGCCTTTTGGGGAGCTTCTTATTATATTTAGAAGCTGTTTTCTCCGCGTCCTTCAAATGGTATCCATAGATTCCCAGATTTTGGCGGCGAGATATTTGCACTTTTCAAACTAGATTGAAACTGATTCCGGAATGTAGCAGTACTCAAACGCGAAAGGGATGTTCTTCCGAGGTGGATACGAGATTTGAACGAAGCTAGATCAGACGGGAACGTCCAAGTTGCTCCTGATCCCGTAGTTGCCATAGTGAAGCGAGTTCACCTTTGCATCGAAAGAAACGGCGAACCGTTCCGATGGGCATTCGCTCGAACGCGCTTCCATAAGTGGTTTTTGCGGCCTGCAAAGCTCATGTTTATGGATGAAGGATATTTTCCTCATCTGCCCTTCTGACTGGTAGCATGAGTCGCTTAGGATCCTCCCACAGAGATCAAACACACTGATGATGAATCTGAAATGCGCGTTGTATTTCGGGAGCGTTCCCTCCGATCTCGTAAACTCCGCCAATTACACGCTTTGCGCGATTACGGAAATACCTCACCGGGTTTCGCCTCGATCGAACGAAGGTCAAGCGGTGGAGTTTCGATGCCATTTGATGATATGTCACGACAAGGGATCGATCTGAGGAAACTCAGTCATCTGCTCGTTCCCCTCGAAATGAGAATCCACAGTAGACAACGTCACAAATTCCGTGATTCTAGCGATACTTGCGCGAGATCAGAGTCAGCGGGCTCGTGAAAAACGTTCCTCAAAAGTTCTCCACGAGAGGGAAATACGCGAGACACTGTTCGGACTTGTTCACCGAATATACGGAGTGCAACTTCCGTGCGGCGAGAATTCTCCAAGCATCGAGGCAACACCGCGGACCGATGAGGGTAGCACGTGAGCCCGAACTAGGGCATGTGGGGATGCTGCGTCAGAAGAAAGGTTCCTGACGGAAGGTTTCCGAAATGGTAGTAGTTCTGAGCGGATCCCGTGTGAGAACGGGATTCGAAGAAAACGAAAACATTCATAATGAGGTACAGTCTCCATCATCGAGAAAACCGATGCGAACGAAGCCAAAGGCTTGCCGTATATGAACTTCGAACGAGCTCATTAAGCTGGGAGGGAAGTCCGGCCAATTATATGGAGTGGGTCAAACGTCGATGCTAATCCCCATTCAGACCGACGATGTCATTAGGCCAAGCATCTATTGCATCGCAGATGGGTCTGCAGTTGGAGTTTCTAAACATCCAAAAACTCACCTGTCATCTCATTTGGAAAGTTTTTCTCATTCCTCACTGAAAGCTTCGCGTCCACTTCCGCATTTTAATTCGATTCAAACAATTATGTACTTCCTCGGCTGCCAAGGGAGGTTGCGTCCTAAGAAAACTTCCGCCGCAAGCCTGAGATTTGGTGTCCTCGCAGTCGAGGCCTTGAGTAGGGACTCGCGCGAGAAGCACTTTGGCGCACCACCGGCCATCCAGTAGTGAAGCGAGCGGCGGATTCGCTTCGTTAGGAAGATTAGGGATACGAAGAAGCTCCGTTGCTATTCGGACTTACTAGAGCGTCCTTGTCGCTGCTTACCATCATCTGTGATTCGACCTAGAAAGAATCTTCCTCGTACGTCGCAACGCTGATTCGATTAAAGTGGATTCGTTTCACTGCAGAACAGCTTCTGGAACTTTTAAGCTCCGTTTCCGAACTGTGTCACCGGAAGCGCTCGAGGAACTGTTCGCCAAGTTCCACGAAGGCCGTCAGTGCCTCGGTCTGCACAACGATCACCTCCTCTCAGCTTTCCCCCACCTGTTTCCAGACTCTTCGGGAGGACATCACTCAACGAGTGGACTGGAACGAGCGCTCTCGTCCATCGTCGGTGAGTTTGACTGCTGCTCAGTCGCGGGGTCGCGCGACGGATTCGAACAAGACGAGAGACTGTGTGGCACAAGTATTCATATATCTCGCAGAAGACATCAAGTCTTCGTGTGGACCTTGATACAAGTTACATTTGCAATCGAAAACTGCAATCGCCCGATCCCCTCCCTCACTCCTGCAGTGGAATTCGAGAACCTCTCGCGACAGTTCTCAATTGTAGTTCGAAACCAAATCGGGATTCACAACAAGAAGCCAACTGGACGACGTTTTGTGTCTATGACAATTTTTGGTTTCAGAATCTCGGATATGCTCTCATTATAGATTTTTAGGGGAATTTCGATGAACATTGGTTGATGACGTCTCGGAACAAAAGTGATGACTGAAATTTTCTTGGATGCGACGGAAGATTAAAAGAATAGAGACGAAGACGGCGCTTCTAAACTGGTTTGTGGGGGAGTTCGATGCCGGAAACGTCGCATTGCGCACACGAGGCGACTCTTGACGGCCATATCATCACGCCGGATTTCTTCCCTTGGTTGGTTCGGTGCGGTCTGAAATCCCCTTCGCTCGAGTTGCTGCAACATAGCAATAAGGCGTGTGATGCGGGAAATATTCAAATAAAATGATATCAGTCCCTCAATACTTATATGGTTTGAATAGATCTGCATAGAAACAAGGCTTTGGATTTACATGGATGGAAAGTTTAAGCTCAAACCGGAACAACGAAGACCAATGAGATCAACTGAATAAATCGAGTGGGAAAGACTTTCGCAACATATAAAATATAAACATTCCGACGGGATAGTCGCATTGTCGGGATTCGAAGCAACCGGTATCAGAGCTCTGTTCTCGAGTGAGGAAGTTGCGTTGCCGGGCTACCTACCACCTGAGGGAATCCGAACGATCGACGGCAAGCCAATCAATGTAGTGTTCAGCAGAGGAAACCGGGCTTCTCTTCTTCGTAGTTTGCTCATGAGACGCTTTCACTTCCTTGTACTGCACTTTCCCCTTTTTGTCTTTCTTCCTTCCTTTGTTTCCGTGCTCCTACTTCGAATCTCACTAGAGATCATCCCCACTCCGCAATTTAGATGGTATCCGATCCAAGCTGCTCTCTGAGAACAAAGAGATCGGGCGAGCTTTCTAAGAGACATTTTTTCACTCGGTTAATTCTCCTCGCGCGAAGGTTGTGGCACATCGATGACAAGGAATAACAAGAAATGAGTTCGGAGCTCGAATATTTGGCGACGGAAAGATTTCGAACAGAACATCGAGCTTTTGGAAATTTCCCCAAACTGCTGTCACGGATGACGTAAACTGCTGCTGGGAGCGACGGACTTACAACAGGTTGAGGGCTTGGGCCTAAACGGCTTTCGCTCCTCGAAAACTGCTGTAAAATTCATTCAATCGTGCTGCGGATTCCACCAAATGTACAGCACACCTGCATTGGAAATCCACGTCGCTAGTTGCAGCTCGGCGTGGAACGGCGTTGCTCGTGATTCGGATGTAGCGGATCCAGTCCAATCGAGGAATTTCGCTACACGCACGTGCCGCAATGAAGGCATCAACACACTGTAACTCGAGGAAGTTCGCTCACTATTTGCTTAAACAGATCCTGTGCCGACTGCCCTCAGGCCGAAGGAATCGCATTGAAATTGCGGAGACAAAAGGAAGGGTCATCGTCCCGCTCAGGAAGCTTACGAGATCCACCGACCGACCGACCGACCGACCGGCTGTTCGCTCGATGTTCAGCCGGACCGAGAAGAAAGCCCCGAGCAGATCAAGTGCTCGTCCCAGATTCACTCTCCTGCCGGAAACTGTTCCTGTTTGTAGCCATTAGCATTCTAGGGCTACAATGCATGCGATTCCCCCGAAGTTCGACGCAGCTGGCACGTGTTCGCGCGGGAAACAGCGACCGACATTCTTCGTATTCCGGAAGATAGGAAGTCTGGGCACGCAGCTTGGGTAGCTGATCCCCAAACCAACTCTCCGGACCCTATCGAGTTCTTTAGACAAAACAGTATTGGGAACACCGAGTGTCAAGAAGTTCCGGAAAACTCTCTTCCTTTAGATGAAGTCCCCGCAAATAATCGAAAGGCTGGGACCAACCTCGAGACCTTTTGGCATGTCGTTGATCGAGTTCGTACAATGGAGAGCTTCATTTATCACGAAAGATTCAAGAATTTCGCGACTTCTTATAAAGAGAATACTGAATCGATGTTCGGCCCCGCTCGCGAACAACGAAACAGACCTGTGAGTGATGATTTTGTCATAAGCATGAACTTTTCATCGTTTATTCGAATGCTACGCTTTCTGCCGTGAGCAAAGCCGTAGATCAAGGACACACGAAGTCTGAGCCCTTGTTCCGAGATCTTGTGAAATTAACATCGAGCTAAGCAGAAGTTTGCCGGTCATCGTTGCAGAGAGCTCCTGTCCCGTCCTGCATGAAATGAAATCGAACGGAGGAAACTTTCCATTCGACGGACGCGATACCCCAAGCCTTATGCTACATTGCCGCTTATGCTGTCGCGGGAGTCGCAAAGCTCACCGACAAAGCAAATAGAGGCTCCCATCTCTCTCTGTAAGTCCTGCCGTATAGGTTACTAAACATATGCGACGGACAGACGAAGTAGCAGAGCACGTTCGCATCCGCGGGAGCATAACAGTTTTCTCTGTTCGGTGACTCGAACTTACAGCGATGTTGTTCCTCTCCGACGCTCCATCAGCGACAAAAACAAAGCAAACACGAACATAAGGTTCTTCTCAGTTATCCCCTGCAGGAAAAGTTTCGGAACGAATCATGACGGGATCTTGGTTGGAAATCCGACCAGATACTCGGACCTTCCGCGAACTACTTTGGTTTTTCAGATGAGATCCAAGAGGTCGTCAAACCCATCCACGTCAATCGATGCATATCGATGCTCGATATGGTATATTGAGACGAGTTGTACCAGCCGAATCGGCTACACGTCTTCGCCTTCCTCGCCGTCTAGCTGACCTTCGGTTCTCTCCATCTGTCGCGTCCTCGGATTCGTCAGATTCGCCAGAGCGCCGCTCAGCGAACAGCAGGGCCAGAGTGTGGGGCACTTATTCAGATATGCCACTATTCAGGACTCGGCTCGCACCGACGACAATCGAATCCAAGGCCTTGCTGACCCTCCACGACCTTCAACCCCGTGCCATGGCCCCGCTAAGGAAAAAACATTCTGTTAGGGGCTCTCCTTCATGAAAGGCTCTCTCCTCTCGATGGACTTGACCGCCGACGACCCGTTGTTGTATACCAGGATACAAGGACGGGAAAGGCGGCGTAATGCCTATGGCCCGCAAACACGTGGCCCCGATAACATTCACGCAAAAGTTTCTCTGCCACGGCCGACATTTAGTCTCGGTAAGCCGATTCGATTCGCGGCGCTTTCTTACATAGATAATAACAGAGTTTGATGTTATTGTGCAAGCCATCTGCAAGACCGGCGCAACACCAGGTGTAGCTCGTAAGTGATAGTCAGGAGCAACAATGCTGCAAAGGTGTAACTGATATCAAGTCGCCATAACTGAAACTTCGCATTGGTCTCGCATCCCAGGGGTGATCCATATGGAGATGAGTTCTAAGCTCTCGTTATGCGGATCTTATTCCGTAAGTTCCGATTGAGGGTCCTAAGCGTGCTCACGATATCACACTTCCATCGCGATGGGCTCGGAGAGCAACGAACCATTAAACAGACAGATTTCGACAGATTTTGTAGCCTTTTTGAAACCTTGCATCGAGTAGAGTCGTTGGAATGCGTGAGAGGAGTCTGGATTGCGAAATCTAAGCACTACGCGATGCTCAAGGTACTTCCAAAGTCCATGATTGAATGAAGAGCCCATGAATTGTTCGCTGAACTCTTGGAATCGGGAATCCTGTCAACGGAGTTGCTGCTGCTACTTGTCTAGCGTCCGAACGCTTTTCCTCAGATCAGAGCTCAACCATGCTTGAAATTATCCATTGTGCGTACCACCTGAGAATCGATGAAGGTCGAAATATCTCGTGATTTCCACAAAAAAAGGGGCTTCAGTTCCATCTTCGAATTTCGCATTGGATCATCGAAAGAGATAGAAAAAGATCTCCAGGGAAACTTAGAGTAACGGGAGAATGGAAAACAAGTAGCCGAACTTGACGCACTTCAAACTTGTCTCATTCTGACGAATCTGGTACATCTCTACCCTGAAGTGTGAGCTTGCGAATCGCTAATCAAGTCGGAGCCTATCGATTTGAGGAAGCATCACCCGTCTCCGTAATGGGGAAGGGATCTTCTCGGGAAATGTGCAGAAACGACATTTCAAAGTGCGATTTCTCAATGAAATCAAATTCCTTTAGTGAGACTCGATCCTTCCAAAGTGTTGTGAGATCCGAATGCGTCATCCTATCACTTTTCTCTCACTCAGACACGCGTAGTTTTCAAGTCCAAAAAATCGATCCGAGGAGGACCTTGTTCACGGATGAGAATTGCATTCCCATCATGGGTCGCATGAGGTCGCCCCGTCGCCCCGTCACCCCTTTTCCCAAATGGGGTAAATATAGGTACTAGTTATGGACCCCCCTCCCAGTATTGGACCGGGTCCATAACTGGTAGGGGGTCGATAACTGGCACATTTACCCTACTCCCATGCTCGAATCCAACCGCCATCTCAGTTGCCAGTTAATGCAGCTAGCTCGACTTTAGGATGCAGTTTGCAGACAATTCATCGATAGGTGAAATTTACCAGCAAAGAGGAACAGCTCAAGAATATGTACTTCACAAGTAAAAAGCGCAATCACCCGCGCGCCGCAGTTCTGAAGTTCCGAATGAGCTGAGTTCGGGCCAAAGCAGCTTCGAATCGTCGAGAGGAAGTCTGCAAAAGACTACTATTCTGTGGCGGAACCAAGCAATTTCCGTTTTTTCAACTGATGGACGATTCTTGTCGTAGAACGGTTGAATTTTGGAGTCGGCGGCGGTGGAGATCTCAAGGGCGCTCCTCCGATTCAATGTAGACGACATCGCCCAGCCCGCCGTTTCCGCGCTTTAAGAAGACTTCCGCTTTCTTGGAGAGTTCGGAGCGACCGGGCGACTAACAACAATAATAAAATACCCCAACATCCGTTGGGAGTGCGGTGTGTTGGAGTTTGTGGTGTTTGGAAACGGTGTGTTGTAGTTCGGAGACGCTCTTGGCTCTCAACGGTGAGAATCCTACTGAAGACAGTCACGAACCGAAGGAAATCGTTGGACGAGAAGTTTTGGCAACGAACCGCAACGATGCTCTCATCCAAGAGCTGTCATTCTTGACGGCCGTGTTTTGCTTACTTAAAATGATCCGATGGACTCGAGTTTCATTGGAGCGATTCCAAACGTACACTCCCCTTATATTGCGAGGATGTTTAGAGGAAGACTGCGTTACTCATGGAGTTGGAGCGGTTTCACAGTTCCCTGTAGTGGGAGTCATGTCATGCCACAGTTATGCGCTTCGCCAGAAAGCAGGGTTTTCACGGAGCGAGCGTTTTCCGGAACAGAAAACCAGAGGGAGAAAGATCTCGGGAATGATACGAAGTCCAGTTTCCTGATCAGCGCGCAAGGATATGGGGGAGAGAGTTAAGGATTTGGAGTTACGCTTCCTTAGCTTACACTGAAGTCGGCAGCTGCAACCGTGTTTGAAGTCTCGAGGGTTCATCTGCTGAACGGTCCTTTTACTATGGTGATTTGGGCAGGGCTGAACGCTCGTAGTTGATGCCGCCGAAGGTACTGCAGAGTCTGCGAGTGAGATGAGAAGCAATCTCAAAGCATAAGATTACGGAAGTTTCTTGCGATTAACCGACCGGTGCATATTTTCTTACAACTGCCGATCTTTGCCTACCCCTTTTAAGATGCTCGAAATCTCAGCCCTTCCGCTAGATGATCTCAGAATGTAGAGTTACAAGAGGTTGAGATTCAGATTTCGTTCACGGTTCTCTGTCTTTCCTACTTTCTCATGTTTGGTCGGCAGACGAGCACAGAATCTCACCGTTTATCGGCTTGGAGCTCAGCTCAACTTTGTTTCGGGAACGTAGGAGAAGAACGGGCTACACTCAGCTGCAGTTTGCTCTATCAGGCTACCGCTCACTACCCGCACTATCTTTCTTTTCGACTGCGAGTGGAGATCGCTCAAGAAATTGTTTATTGTGTGGAACTAAACAGCTATGACAAACTCGTTTGGCGTCCAACGTGAGACCGCTCTCAATGTATGTCCTTTCCCGTCAATCGCAGCGGAAGTTCTATAATTGCCTCCGGCCACAGCGGTTTTTGGAGCCGTCGGTTGTAGTGAGCTCTCGGAGTCGATCGCCTCTATGATTGACGACCCTCTGAAATGGTGGACGAAATCGATTCTCGACCTCGTGACGCCAGCGCGTGTACGACCACATCACAGCTGGGCCGTTTCGATCTTGAAGACCTTTCCGAAGGGACTGGTTCCTCGAGTATGCCAGAGCTGTCCCTTCAAGACAACGATGACTCCCTCCTCCAGCAAGAGGAAACCTGTGCGGATCTCCCACAGGAACTCGAAGCGCCTTTCGGTTTCGCCGACTTGAGGAAGAGGGACGAAGATTACGGCTGCCACCACGGAGAGCACGTGTATTGCGAACTGTTGCCCAAGTTCCAACTTCGAAGGATTCAGAAGGTGCTTTTCGAGCTAAATCCGTCGATCTGGATCCGTCTAGGGAACGGAGACTGGTGGTCTCTCGTTCTAGTCAGCAGCAGTTCTCTCCAAAAAGGCACTCTGAGTCACCGATAATGACATTCAATCTGGCTTCTCGAGTGCCGCGCTTGTGTGAACGCTCAATTTAGCCCAGGGGCTATTCATTCGGTATTCTATAAGTGCAATTTATTCCTTGACAACTGAAATCTGACCAATGTATTCTGTACTTTTCAGATGGCAGCGGAGGTAACCCTGGGAGACGCACTGTCCAATGTGGACGTACTAGACGAGCTCCCACTCCCAGATCAGCAGCCATGCATCGAGGCACTGCCATGTTCTATCGTCTATCATGCAAACTTCGATACAAACTTCGAGGACCGCAACGCTTTCGTTACGGGAGTCGCCAAATACATCGAGGAAGCTACTGTCCATTCAGAACTGGTAAAGTTTGAAAACTTTCCGGAAAACTGTCCATGAATTCAACTGCGATGAAACAACTCCGACGACATCTTAACATGAATTTCCTCCCCCAGAACGAGATGCTGGAGCAAGGACAGCAACATGCCGTCATGTTGTACACATGGAGATGTTGCTCGAGAGCCATCCCTCAGCCAAAAAGCAACGAACAACCGAATAGGGTGGAAATTTATCAGAAAACGGTGGAAGTTCTCAAACCCGAAGTTCGCAAACTCTTCAATTTCATGTATTTCCAGGTGAGCTCTATCTCTGTTGTGACAAACTCTCGTTGTGATGGTTCTGGATCATAGTAGCGGATGAGTTTGGATTCAGCCGGCTATTGATTCTCGTAATGAGTGAAATATTTTCTTCCTGACAGCGCAAAGCTATAGAGCGATTCACAGCTGAAGTAAAACGCTTGTGTCATCAAGAGAAGCGAAAAGACTTCGTGTCCGAGGCCTATCTACTCACCCTTGGTAAATTCATCAACATGTTCGCTGTCCTGGACGAGTTGAAAAACATGAAATCATCCGTCAAGAACGACTATGCCACCTACAGAAGAGCCGCACAGTTCCTCAAGGTGGGTTTCCGGCTCCTGTTCTCAAGTTTTCCAGCTTGAACCGCAGACTCTCGCTGATGATTTTGCGGGATCGATCGATTGAAAGCTTCAGAATAACTCATCCTGATCGTTGGTGGCTTTCAGGTACTGGCGGATTCACAACAACTGCAAGAATCGCAGAACCTCTCGATGTTCTTGGCTACTCAAAACAAGATCAGAGATCAACTGAAGGAGTCTCTGGAACGGATACCGGCCTACGAGGAACTTTTGGCCGATATTTTGAACACCTCCGTACAGATGCTCGAAACTCATATGTACATGCTTCCAGCAGAGAAACACATGCTTGTGAAGGTAGGCCCGACCGACAATCAAGTCAACAGTCAGTATATCGAGAGCTTGCATTGAACGACCACTCTTACCAAAGGTACTCGGATTCGCGGCGTTCCTCATCGATGGCAATGTCGCAAACATCAATAAACTGGACCAGAAGAAGCGAGTAGCGATCGCCAAGATCGATCGGATCCTCAAGAATCTCGAAATGGTTCCGTTGTTCGGCGACATGCAAATCTCTCCTTTCCATTACATTATCCATTCTCCTCATTACGACGCTAAAAACTGGCCCCTGTCAGCGTCGAGCTCTCCGTCACCTCAGAGCGATCTCCTAAAGAACCTTCAGCCAATACGGGATGAATACGCTCGCTATATCAGTGAACTCGCGAGGCATTCAAACGAGGTGACGACCACGATCAAGGATACTCCAAGGACCGACGACGAGAACCGGGTTAGTTTTGATTTTTTTTTTCGGAACCCTTGCGTCCTGATTCCCCGATCGCCGTGTGGAATTCCTAGAGGGAAGACAGTGCAGAGCGCGAGACTCGTCAATTTGAGTTTTTCATCGATTTTAGGAACTCTCGGATCTGGCTCTCTCTGGTCTGCAACTCCTCTCGAACTGGACCTGTCACGTGACCGAACTGTACTCCTGGAAACTCATGCACCCGACCGATCCAAATCTCAACAAGTATTGTCCAGTTGATGCTGAGGAGTACGAAAGAGCAACCCGCTACAACTATTCGCCAGAAGAGAAGTTTGCTCTGATTGAGGTCATCGCCATGATCAAAGGACTCCAGGTGAAACCGAGACTCTTGATAAAAAGAAACGTTATCTGTGCGGGGAAATTCACGGAATATGGCGTGAAGGACTGTACGAGAGACGCTTGTCGCTTTCCAGGTCCTGATGAGCCGCATGGAGACAGTTTTTACGGATGCGGCACGACGTCACGTCTACTTTGAGCTCCAGCAATTCGTTCAGATCAACTTACGTGAGCCGCTGCGGAAGGCCGTGAAGAATAAGAAAGAAGTCATCCGCTCCATAATTCAGTCAGTGAGGGAAACTTGCGCCGATTGGATAAGAGGTTATGAGCCCAGCGAGGATCCCGCGCTGAAGGGCAAGAAAGACGCCGAGTACGAAGTCAAAGCCCCCAGACGGAACGTCGGACCCTCAAGCACACAGGTGAGGCGGAGCGATGGACATCTGATCCTGATTTCGAGGAACGATGTTCTTTAGAGGGAAAGTTGTCAATGACAGTTCGGAAGGCTATAATTCCTGGAGGAGTTTTCTTCTATGGAATGATAATCAGCCAAAACCCTTGGACTGTAACTAACCGATTGCTTGACTCGGAAGCTTTACATGGTCCGGACAATGTTGGAGAGTCTAATCGCGGACAAAAGCGGAGCCAAACGGAGCTTGCGCAAAGACCTGGATGCTGCCTCACTCCAAGACATCGAGAAGTTCCACAAGAACTCGTTTTACTGGAACTATCTTCTGAATTTCTCTCAGACCCTTCGGGTACGTTCCGACCGACCTATCTTCAAGAGAATTTTTAAACGCACCGAATCTGTTCCTTGAACGTGCAAGAGCCGCTGTTCGTAACGAATCGTACGGTCATGTTTCAGGAATGTTGTGATTTGTCCCAGCTTTGGTATCGTGAATTTTATCTCGAGATGACAATGGGCAAACGCATTCAATTCCCGATCGAGATGTCGCTGCCATGGATTCTCACAGGTGAGCAGTACTGCTGGTCGATTACTAAAATATAAGAAACGATCGAAGCTCGAATCTGCCGACGATAAAAACGAATTCCGGGTTCTGCAGATCATATCCTGACCACGAAGAATCCGGCTATGATGGAGTGTGTGCTTTATCCACTGGATTTGTACAATGATTCTGCATTTTACGCTTTGACCAAGTTCAAGAAACAGTTTCTGTATGACGAAGTCGAAGCTGAAGTCAATCTATGCTTCGATCAATTCGCCTACAAACTCTCGGATCAGATATTCGCTTACTACAAGCACCTGGCCGGCAGCATCCTGCTCGACAAAAGGTGAGATTTTAGCGCGGATTGTCTCGAAAGATTGTCAACTTAATGAAGGGCGGCCGTCGTTAACAAACCATCCACGATCTTATCGTCGTTCGCCTGATCGCATGACGTCTAACATTGATGTTTCTCTCCTTCCGCGATCAGATTCAGAGCCGAGTGCATGATTCAAGCTGCTGGCACCGCATTTCCCTATCCACAAGCGAACCGATACGACACCCTGTTGAAACAGCGACACGTTCAACTTCTGGGGAGGTCGATTGATCTGAATCGCCTTATCGCCCAACGAGTCAACGATGCCATGCAAAAAAGTCTCAGCTTGGCCATCCAGAGGTGAGCTACGCGAGCCGCGAGTCTGGCATAGAGCTCCTGTGATCGCCACTCAGAGGAATTAGGCCATGCACACTCTGAATGATACCTTGACTTACAGATTTGAGTCATCCAATATAACGGGTGTCGTGGAACTCGAGGCTCTGCTGTCTATCAATAGATTGGCACATCGTCTCTTGTCGAAGTATCTTCAACTGGATTCTTTCGATGCACAACTTCGTGAAGCCAATCACAACGTTCTTGCCCCGTACGGGAGAATTTGTCTGCATGCTTTTTGGGAGCTTAACTACGAATTCCTCCCGAACTATTGTTACAACGCTGCTACAAACAGGTCAGTCAGAGAACTCAAGTCGAAGAAAATTTTCCAAAGCCGAGGATGTCCAGTGTCGATAGTCCGTGATGACTTTCGGTCAAGCTCTGTGATTTTAATTTCCATTTGTGATGATGTCGTCCAGGTTCGTTCCTGTCAACATTCGTGGGCCGATGAGTTTCGGACAAAAGTTTGAAAGGGAAAAACCGCCTTCCGCGCAACCCCACTATCTTTATGGAAGCAAGGTTTTGAATATTGCGTATCAGTCAATATTCTCTGTGTACGCCAAGTTCATTGGACCGCCCCATTTGCGCGCAGTTTGTCGCCTGTTGGGATATCAAGTGAGTGCTACGAGAGAGTAATAGCACCCGATCGAGATCCTCCTTTCTTCCCCTTCTCGCTGTATGGTTCGTCAATGGGATCTCATCTCCCCAAAAAGTAACCGAACTCTGAAACGATGTTTCTCCGTTTCAGGGCATCGCAGTGGTTATGGAGGAACTCCTGAAAGTCGTCAAATCACTCATCCAGGGCACAATCCTTCAATACGCAAATACATTGAAGAACGTCATGCCCAAGGTATGTCGCACATTCTATATCCCTAGGAATGCACTAAACGAAAGCGGAATTGGAAGGAGAGATCTGGAATTAACTGAGATTTTCTCTCAGGTTTGCCGTCTGCCCCGATACGATTATGGATCTCCAGGAATTCTGGGCTATTATCAAGCGCAGCTCAATGACATTGTTCAGTTCCCGGATGTCAAGATGGACATGTTCCAGAGCTTCAGAGAGGTTGGTGTTTCCTTCGAGTTTCCTATTCCTGTCGTATCTGTTGCCTTCCATCGCAAATCGTCATCAAGCACTACATTTCCATCATCACAGGTGGGAAACGCTTTGCTCTTCTGCATGCTTGTCGAGCAACTGCTTTCCCAGGAGGAGGTCTGCGACCTGCAGCACGCGGCTCCTTTCCAAAACATCCTGCCGACTCCCCACTGTAAAGATGGCGAGAAGGCGGAAACCAAATTGAAAAGGCAGGAGCAAAAGTACATCAATCTGCAGGTGAGTACTCGCATCCATCCAGAACAGTGGAATTAATAACTGTAACAGTGGAATAAGTCGAACCACGTCATTCCTCGTGGGTGTGTGCGCTTTTTGCGAACGCCTCGAGTAGACTCAGGCTGAACTTTATGTTGGATTTCAGGTCGTTCCGACTATCGAGCGCATGGGCACGCCGAAGCAATCTGCTATCGCCAAAGAGGGCGATCTCCTGACCAAGGAGAGGTTGTGTTGCGGTTTGTCTATATTCGAGGTGATTTTAAGTCGTGTTCGCTCCTTCCTCGAGGACCCCATCTGGACCGGGATGCCCCCTCAAAATGGGGTAATGAACGTCGATGAGTGTGACGAGTTCCACAGGTGAGCATCGATGAACTCAAGATCACGAGCTCAGTGCTCGGGGAAGTCTGCTCGGTGACACTTGGATCCGTTCTTCAGTATTTCACTCATGCTACTTCGTATTCACAGGCTGTGGTCTGCCCTGCAATTCGTGTATTGTATTCCCGTTGGCGAAAATGAATTCACGGTCGAGCAACTGTTCGGAGAAGGACTAAACTGGGCGGGTTGCACAATGATTGCCTTGTTGGGTCAGCAAAGTCGTTTCGAAGCTTTAGACTTTTGCTATCACATCTTGAAAGTGCAACGCGTCGATGGCAAAGACGAACTCGTGAAGCAGATTCCTCTCAAGAAAATGGTGGACCGCATCCGACGATTCCAGGTCCTGAACTCGCAGATCTTCGCGATCCTCAACAAGTTCCTCAAGAACGAAGCGACCGAAGGCTATCCACCGGTCGAGCACGTGCGCTGCTATCCACCTCCGGTCCACCAGAGTCAACAGAACCGGAATCAGTCTACGATATACATGCGATCAGATCAGTTTGTTTACAAGAAGTAATTCCAACGTTTTGGTTCAAAGAACTGGTTTAGCCAAATTCATTCGTCTGACGGACTTCTATCCACTCGATCGACCCGATTGGTTTTCGGACGGGATCGGGGCGGAAATCGATACGATAGTTTCATGAAGAGTATTTCACGCGCTCCCTCTCGGAATGGAGCGTAAGCTGCCGAGTCCCTTGTAAATAAAGTCGATGAGATAGCTGGCAATTTCAAGAGGGGCTTCTCTGAAGAGTTCCACAACCTTAATTTCTCCTATCGTTCCCTCTGATCAACGAAGCATGCTCATGCCAAACTGGAAGAATCAAACATAGGTTTTGACCCATCAATCGGAATACTTCGGAAATAGGATTTCAGGGAGTGCTTCAGTCACTCGTTTCGCCCCTCACAATTATTCCTCTACTTGACAAATCTGAGATCAGTGCAACGGATGATCTCAGTGAAACGCCTCGTGTTCTTAGAAGTCGGCCACAATAAAAGCTAGCATCATATCCAACACTCAACACATTGTGTGCTCTTTCGGAATCGAAAATTCGTATGAAGTTTGTGGAAGTGGCGGCTCTCCGAGCGTCGAGGATGTGTTCTGCATCTGGATCCGAAATCACTTTTGACCCCGACTATCGTAGACGATACCACAGCCAAACCTCAGAAAAGTCGAATTTCCTCAAATTGATAAGCCAGCCGCGATGAAACCAAAGTTCGATACGAAATTCCACGACCTTTGAGCCTGATCTCGACCGAAATAATTTGATGAGTCACGCTTGTTGAGTGATGACAGCGCTCCTTAATCATCATAGACAATTCAGCAGTTCTCCTCGAGTTTCTTCTATGACAGGTGTAAAGCGCTGAGGAGGAGCTGCTCTGTTCCAGATATAGATTGCGCGCTGTTGTTATTCTTAGCAGACGACAACAACAAAGTAAGAACTGCAGGGAGCAGTCGCCCTCAGCTGATCATCTACCTCTAGCTAGCCAGTAGTGCAGTATTCGTTTGACGGAACCAAACTCGGATTACGCAAGCCAACTGACGGAGCGAGCATCAACAGCTGCTCCCGCGGTGAATTGGTTTCGTTTTGGAAATTATTTTCCTTGTGCTACTCAAATGAACAACGGTTATCGAACTCCCTGAAGGAAAAACCTTAGGGAAGGAGTCTAGGATGTCGTCCGCGGGCGATTTACCTGTGGATGATTTCCCCCTACACAGGGCCGTTTTTGAGAACAATTCAGTCGAGGCGGCTCGTTTGTTGACAACAGAAAATATCAACTCCAAAGATAAATATGGTGAGTGATCGGAGAAGAAGAATTCCAAGTTTTTACCATCAAACACCATGGCTTGGCGAGATTCTATTCTCGTGTAGATGAACAAAGGTATCTTCGGGATATTCGAGACTCTCGGATCGATCCCCTAGTCTTGAAAGTGCTCTGGAACGGTGCTATTTCTGCTGTCAAGGACTCGTTTAGTCGCATGTTGCCAGGATGAGAGATTTTGCTCTACGTCGCTCACTTCTTGGTCTAACTCCTTCTTTCATGAATGTTTCGACTCGCTGGTCTTGTCAAGTCTCGAGACACTGACCCAGTTTATGCATAATCTGAACTGAGCGACTGAAATATTCGTTGCGGTTCCAGGACGCCGGGTCTGTGAACAAGATCGATAAATGTCATATTTTCAAATGTCGCGTGACTGTCCATGCTCTGACTCTATTCGCTAACGTGTACATTCAGTTTTTTGAGCTTCATCTCTCGAGGCTTCTAGGGCCGGATCGATACATTCTCTTCTTCCCTTCTCGAGAACTCGTACGCATCTGATCTCAGCGGGCGTTCTCTGATTTCTATGATCGGGTGTACACTAAGCCGACGAAACGTTTTGCACAGAGCCACATTCTGCAGATGGCTTGAGAGAGAGCAGGTAGAATATTTTTTGCCGGTCGGATTTGGGGAGGAAAATCTCAATATCTGGTTTATGATGAAAGAGGCGTCGCCAGAATGACACAACCGCTCCGTGTGCAACACAATCCACTTCGTCCGCCGAGCCCTTTGTTGGCGATTCGCTGCTCGAGTTCGGCAAATATGGCAGCTGGCACGAATATCATCTAAACCCATTCTGATTGGGATTGGACGACCCTGACGGCTGGCTGGCCGGTCATTGATCTGATATTGTTAGTGTTCTGCACTTGATTTCCGGAGTCGCTCCCAAGAATTCAGCTTTCTGGGACGCTGAAACAAGCGCTTGACCGGCCTCCGTGCACGCGTTCGGTCATGGAAAGGTTTTTGGAAGCATAATATTCCTACTGCCACGAAACGCTTTGGTCAATCTATTGGAACTCTACGGACTCCATTTGTCTCTCGTGGACCGGAAAACGTCTGATGACATCACATGAAACATTGCTTGGATAGGAATTCTATTAAAAGCCTATATTTCCGGCGGTCGAAGAATTCGAAACAGCACGACAAGCTATTGAAACCGGTGGCGGGCTCGCGAACGTTCCCTAAAATCACGAAACGATTCCCGAGGCGAATGAATTATATACATTAAAAGCTTGTTACAAGGAATTTTCGATAGAACGAACAGATTTCGCCGGTTCCGCGAGGGCTTCTAATAAAGAAACGCTCTCAAGGCTGATATTTATGAATCATAGAGAAAATTTCCTTGAGCGCTGTTCCGCTGAGCAGCATTTGCTCACAGAATCACGCAACGTGTCGTTGTTTTGTAAATCTTGACACTTGTTGAGAGCAGCCGTTTGTGGGCAACAGTCATGGTTTCTTATAACATGTGGTCCGTAGGGTATTTTCGTCGATGAACCTTCCACGTATGAACGCGTTCCTTATCGGCCGTGCATGTGTTCATAATGAGGATATGAAGGATCGCCATTAGCCATCTAAACAGCTTTCGATTCCAGGGAACACACCGATGCACTTGGCGGTTATGCTTGGGCATCACGACATGGCGAAATTGCTCATGAACAATTGTAACCCTGTGATTCGAAATAGCGAAGGCTGGACCGCCGTTGATGAAGCAATCAGTCGAGCGGATCGTGCGCTTTTGTACGATATCCTCAGGAGAAGAAGTACCCACGCCCAGGAGGCTTTGCAATGTATGAAAGCGGACATGCTCAACGTGCTCTCCTCGATCGGAGATTTCTACATGGAGTTGAAGTGGGAATTCCAGAGTTGGAGTAAGTTTCGCTGTGGTGGTAAATCTCCCTCAAATTGCGCTGCTTTGTCGAGTTTATGTTCACGGAGATCGTTCAACGACAATCGGATTCTCGGAGAGGGACTCAGAGTCATCTTTAACTTTCCAGTTCCCCTGGTTTCTCGGATACTTCCGTCAGATGTGTGCCGAATCATGAAGAGAGGCGGCTGTATTCGGATGGACACGACATTGGTCGATTTCCAGGACATGAAGTGGCAACGCGGTGACTTGTCCCTGCTCTTCCGAGCCGACGTGAATCCCGCGGAACGCTTGTTGGTCATGGACAATGTAAAGAAGACGTATCAAAAAATCAGCACCTCAGTGAGTAATTCGAATGCGAAGGCAAAGTCTAAGCTTTCAGTTTCATACTTCGGATCCCACGAAAATCAGTTTTCTTTGTTTTTTTACAGAAAATTCTTCAAGAGACTGACATGATCAACGAAATAATGACCGCTGATATAACGCACATGAACTTTTCCACGAAAAACATTTCGTTCACTCGCATGCAGACGGGATGGTTGTTCCCGGCCGATCGCACGGAAAAAGTTTCGAGGTTTGTGGCTGACTTTTACGATGTTCACGGACTACAATTCGTCACAAAAAAGCGACGAGAGCACCTGAGTGAAGAGGATATCGTAAGGAACAAAAAAGCACTACAAGGTAAGATTCTGGATCCCTGCCCGGCATTACATCAGATCCGAAGAATACTCTCAAAAACACATTTCGTGTATTGATGGTCAACTGACCGGGTCAACGAAGCTCGCATGAAGCTAATCACCTATCAATTTTCAAGGTCATCTACCGATCGAGGAGGTCAGACCACAGTCACTGCCGCCGATACCTCCGTGCACCCTGACCTGGGAAGATTATATAGCAGATAACAATACGAAAGCGCCTGTCCTCGGTCGAACTCCGGTTGTGAAAATCAATCAAAAATCATTCAAGCCTGTCGTCGCGATGAGCAACGAATTCCCTTTCACGACCGAAGATCTCCTAAATATTCTTCAGTTCATCGCTCCGTTCAAAGTAAGTTCTCGTTGGAGTTCGAATCGTGTCTCTCTATCGCCCAACTATACCCCTTGCTCTTAAGATACCAAAATGCTGGAACGATCTAAGAATGGAACCTTTCAGCACTTCGACAGACTCCGGGAATTCATCCACATTAAACTCCCACCTGGTTTTCCTGTACTCATGGAGTTCCCAGTGCTGCCTACAGTAACAGCAAGGGTGACGTTCCCCGAATTCGAATACAGAGACAATATCTCACCGAACCTTTTCGTTATTCCGGGAGACTACCGCGAGCGAAAGCTTGACGCCTCGTCGAATCGACGAACACCTTCTCCCAAAGTGTCCTAACCTCTGTTATAGATAGATAGTTCGTCTGACAAGTGACCTGAACAGATTTTGGTTTTTGATCCACCAAGTGAGAAGAGGAGGCAGAGGCCCCGTTGTTGACTGTTCTCGCAATACTTGTTTTTTCTTGATTGTTTATGATAAATGTATATTGAGTGTTCGAGCTGGAAATCCAAACAAATAGACTTGGTTAGCCTCGAGGAAGACGAGCCGAGCTTAAATCATTGTTATCGCGGGACCGGTTTACTACTCAATCTACTTGTTTTCTAGCCTAGAAATCGTGATTATGAGGAAGAACAAAATCTTTGAGTACAGAGATCAAGCGATCCTGATCGATTCGCCCGCTCAAGACCTCACCATTAGATTCGAGCCAACGGCGTAAAAGCTTGAAAACACCATTGCCCGTCGAGCTTGTTGCTTTTGTTTCAACTTGGTCTCAAACTCTGTTGTTGAGACCTTCCTTGAATTGAAACCGATCATTCCCAAGTTAACATCGCGGAGGATCCTACCATGCCGCAATGCACATTTGATCAACAGAACATATCGAACAAACTGATTCAACTGTCCTCTGTGGATCCATGTTGATATTTTATTCTGAATATATATCTGATGAGATCTTCATCCACGCTGGCAGAAAACCCGTGTCCAATTTTGAATTCTTCGGCGAAATCCTGGCCGTCCGAAGCGATCGACGTCGATTAAATTTTTCATCAAACCTACGGAATCTCACGGTGAAAATTCACAGGGTTCAGGGCCGAATATGCTTGGCGCGAATCACTTTCCTTCCGATCGGGTCCCCTTTTTCACGTAACATATTGAAGTAACTAAATAGTCTGGAAAATCACTCGAACGAAACTGACGGACTCGAAGAATTGTTGAAAATGATGACAATAAATTACCCTCGCAGAAGAGAATGGACATGTTGAACAAATCTACCCGAATGGAGAACAGTTTTTTGTCTTTGATAACAGAACAATAGGTTAATTTTATTCTCGTTTTTCCTCCTCGTTAGTTCTGCTTATTAAGGTTGTTGTTCATTCAAAATTTTCATCAATATCGTTCTTGTTTTTGTCGATGTCGTTTTTGGTGTTTGTTTTACCGTCTTTGCATTTTTTTTTGGTGTTTTCATCTATTCAAGACTCGCTCTCAAATCGTTTATCTCCCTCTCTCGAACGAAGAGAGCTTCGAATCAAGTGCTGCTTAATTATTGTTGATTTATATTCAATAGTGGAGCTCTGTTTGTTGAAAGAAGCAGTCATCAATCATTGGTGTCGCGTTGTTGCTGTTGTTAGCATCATAACAATTATCCTCGTCTCCTAGCTATGTATGTAGCATTTTTGTTCATTCCTTTCGCTTTCTGTATTTTACACAAAACGACGTCAGCGACGACTCGTTGTTGTTCACACATCCTCCTGGCGTCATGAATTCGCGTCAGTCTTAACAGTTGAGATTGATTCATAGACGTTTTCGTTCATGCCGAAGTTATCTTCCCCGATGTCGTGAACAACAAGTACACCGACATCTCTTTCATAACGATCTGGTATCTCTGTATGTTTTCGTAACGAGCGTTTCTTGTTTCTCCGTATGAATAACAATATCAATAGTAGGTAATAATTTGAGTCGTATATTAAGAATAACATGACTGAACCTGAGATTGTTCGAAGCGCGGCAGCGACTTGGCGACGGCATTTGCGAGGGTTGGGGTTCTACTCTTCAGATTCGGAACTCGGAGACAAACAACATAAAAATTTGTCTTCATCAACCTCGAACGCCGTGACCTTCAATGACGGAGCACAGCTCTCGCTTTCCTTCCGATCGAGAAACTTGCTATGCGTCAAAGCTTACGTCAACTGTTTTTTTCTCCTCCTTGTTCAAAGCATTCGTTACTTACGATTCTGGGATGTTCACAAGAACTTCCGAGTCTAATCGTTAAGAACTTAGTCCGTGTCGAAGTTTTGAAAATTGTCTCGGGTCTCTTGTTCCATTAGCCGTGTCACTCAAGACAGTCAAGTGTTGTCCCCCTTCCGCGTTCGTTGGGCATATATTTCGAAACAAAGCTTCGGAGTCGCAGACCCCTAAGGTAAAGCCGTCGCCGCCTTCATCGATTGAGCATCGCTGTTCCTCTAAGTAAGTACTCACTCATAACACGCAGAAAAAGGACAGAATAGGGAAACGAGACGGAACACCCGCAACACATTTCGCCGCTGCCCTCGATCGAGACAGCAGCATTACAATGGCCAACACGCGAACCGACCGCGCTGGCAGTTACAACAACAACTGCACCTAGTAGAACAGCAGCGATAACAGCAAACGCAACGCTACATTGCTCACGATTGTTGCTGCCGCAGCCGCCGCAGTTGTTGTTCCTGCCGTCGTTGTAGTTGTTGCTGCACAATGCCCTCGCGGGTGATGGTATCGCAGTTGAGCCGTAGCAGGACTTACTGGCGTTGTGTTTGTTGGCGTTGTTGTGGGTTTATAGTTTTCGCTGCCGTGGCGATCGCTCATCCTGATCCTCCGAGAAAATTTTCCCTAAAGCTTCTCCTCCGTGAGAAACGGTATCAACGCGTATGAATCTAATCGTCGAAGGCTTCTTCTCTAAAGAGGGCTTCTTCATTAATTTCAGATGCGATTGTTCCTTGACAGAATCGATGGTCTTCTCCGCTCGCTAGTCGATATAAGAAGGAATAGACTGGTTGGTTGATTGATAATAATCATAATAATAGTGGTGATTCTAAAATAATCAATCTATCTCCGCATATGGCTCTCATGGTGACATTCATGTCGTAGCGATTCGATCTAACATTGGCGTAGTTTGCTGCCTATTTACACGGTGTGGTGGGTTATAAGGTGTTCTTCCTCTTCAAGATTTCGGTAATAAATGCTACTATATAGGTTGGAGTTGTTCAGAGTTCCACTCTCACCCGTACATCATCATAGCAATAATTTTAATCAATATTCGACATTTATCATAACGATACCGTATTCATTAGTATTTTCTCTGGTGGGCACTCATCGTCGTCCTGACCGACGGAGATGGCTCGTTCAAGATATCAATCGGAACAATATGCAACGTCAATAGGTATCCACTTATTAATTCGTGTAGTATGTTTGTTTGTTTGTTCTAGTCCTTCAACTATTGCATTTTACCGTGGCTTTTCACTGCAGACGCATTCCGCTGTTCGGATGAACCTCGATTTCCCTCGCTTCCGCTCTTACTTATCTTTGATGTGAATGACTCGGAAACCTTCCATCGATGTTGAGATATCTCGGAAAAGCTGCGAGTCGGGTATGTTTCCCATTTGATGTTTGTTTGGGATTTCAAAGTGCGAGATCGACGTCGATAGCCTGATGCTGACAGAAACCACCTCATAACTCATGCTGGATGCCTTTCATCAGAAATAATGTCGACAGCGACCTAGAACGACAAGTCCAGCTTGAACTAATCACCGCACTTTCAAACGGAACAATTGCACTTCGTAAAAGCAGTCGAGTCGTTGAAAACACTGATTATAGCTAGAAAACCATTTTGAGTATTAGTGGTTGTTGAGCTCGTTATGTCTGGAGCAAAAGATAGACAAATGTTGACGAATGATGCCTCGTCTCGAGCTTTACGTCGTTGCTCTGGTGTTGACTTTCCGGCTCCAACATGAGAAGATGGGATCGGGTTTTTCGAGGTTCAGTCGGTTTTCGGCTCCACTCGTCCGTGTGAGATCAGAGAGGTGGCAGATGTTTTCCGATTGGACGGTGTGCTCAATACACTCAGCTCGGAACCGGCTCGGGTTCGCGTTCAACATCTTGTTCCCGCACGATTCGCGAGTTTCTCTTTGCCGAGAATTTCCTCTGAGAATCGTCAAAGTCTCGGTCCTTGAATTTATTCCTCCCCAATGGATTTTCTCGTTTGCGTGAAAATCAGGCTTCTGTCGCATCTGTGCGGGCTTGATCTCCCAGTTTCCGAATCGAGTGCGGAACCTCAGAGCCTGGACCGAATCGAGCGTGATAGTCTTGGTTTCCAGCAGCGTTTACTCCCAATCTGATCCGTGTTCATTCATCCGAAATCGATCGTCGAGTTTCGCTCTTATGAAGCGTCTTCAGACCACGTGTTACGTCTCTACAAAGGTGTTCTCATACTATATTTACAGTTCCATGCAGCCATTCATTCGTTGCTCATTCATTCATTCTCAGCTGCCCACCCAGTTATTTGGTGGCAGAAGTGCTCATATTGAATTTTGATGCGTCAAGAACAAGGAGACGAGAGCCTGGCAACGGAAAAGGAAATATTGGTTTGTTTTGTTTTTATCATCTGTCTATGAGTGAGTGAGTGAGTGCGTGAGTGAGTAAATGGATGCCTGTTTGTCTGTCTGTCTGTCTGTCTGTTTATTCTGTGGTGGGGTCGACTTGTTGAGCCTGCGCGGTCAGAGTGGCAACGACCTTGGGCTAAGAGCCAAGATTCCATGCTCCGCCTGTTTGTCTGTTCGTGTGCTTCGATCGGTGAAAGAGAGAAGTATCCAAGCAATATCGTGTTTACCCAATTATTGTTATTGTTGTTATTATTCGTGTCTGTGTTTATTATTGTTGTTTTTTCCTGCTAGTGATCATAATTTCGCCGCATGTGCCATGCTGTTTGTTGATTTAGCCGACATGATGAAGAAAATCCTGAGCCTACTGTGGTTTTGGTTTCATTTTTCGACACTCACTGTCTCTGTTGTGTTTTTTTTCTTCTTGTCGGTGTTGTTGTTTCTGACTCGGTAATCGCATCTCCAACCATAAAGTGCAAGAGATACATCTCTCAACGCTCAAATGCATCTGGTGTTTAGGTTTTGAACTAGAAAACGGTGCCCTTGCATTTGTCAGCGGCAGGAGTTTCGCACACGAGTACCTTGCGCAAAAGAAAACACGACCTTATTGTTCCGCCGGGACTTCAGTCCTTCAATTGAAAGGCGGTCATGAGGATTTAGATGACAATTGCTCGCGGAAGATTCGAGTTCGGAAGATTCGGAATACAGTAGCGCTGCGCACCGGAGGAAACTCCTGCCTCAGTGTTGTTGACTAGGGTAGAGCAACTCTCGTCGCTCGTATCTGATTCTTCTCATTACAGTTATCATCAGTAGAATAAGTATGTATTGCTTCCTTGAAAATTTCGCTTCCCGGTGGAGAAAATGAAAAACAATCGTTTTCCCGCTTCGACGGGAAATCTCAAATCTGCTCTCTTTTGGGTTCTAGTTCATTTATGCCAATCAACGATCAATTATCCTGCGAAGGAAATGATGTCGGTCTCTCTCGAGCGCAAAGCTTGCCGGCTCGCGAATGGGAGGAGACTCGGAACGCACAGGACCTCGGTCGGTACTGGATGCTCCCAGCGAGGATGACTCGAGCGAAAAAATCGGAAAGAGGGAAGAGTGATTTGCGGGTGAGCAGTTGCTCTCGCTTCGAAGGTGAGCGAGGAACGAAGAGTCCAGCTCGGTAGAACTCAGGATGAAACGTACATGGACAAAAATTGAGGAGAGAAACTCTCGTTAAAAAAGGAAAACCGTGGTCTCCGAAGGAAAGAGAAAGGCCTGGAGGCCAAGCTCCTTCTCCTTGGAGGAAGGCGATGCAGTATCGGGTCCGACTGCGGGTTACTTGGCAGTTATTCGATTGTTACTCAAAACCAGCATGCGTCGAGGAAAGAAGAACAGATTCGAAAAGAAGTCCGGGAAGTGGATGAGCGGCGCGTGTACGCGGGCCAGCCGGGGATGACTGCGCCCTGTTTCAGGTACGGTAGTGTTGTCTCTCGATCTAGGGCGTTCAATTGTTCGTTGTCATTCGTTTCACAGTGTGACTCTAAATGCATCCAAGTTGCTTCGTCATTCGGCCTGCGGCGCACAGACGCCAGCGAACACATCTGTACATAGCACTCATGCATTCAGTGAGTTGCGCATCCGGGGATAACTACCAACTTCAGTATAAAGACAAGCATGCATGACCTCAATCACACAGTTATTGTGACGCACCCTTCGCCTCAATCAATCATGCACGCGCGCATTTCAGCGCTCAAGCACGGAGAAGAAACATACCTCCACATCCATAATATCCAAGAAAGCGCTACCTACATTATTCCGTAATACGCTAATAGTGACACATTGTCGACTACGTAATTCCTTCCGATTGGGATTCCAAAGGCAAGCTGCTCGTCACGCAGAACGGAGGAGGAGGATCGGTGTGTGTGTGTGTGTGTTTTCGAGTCGTAACGGCGGCTACTGGCTTCTTACTCCACATAGATAGTTGGATATTCGTAGGATACTTAGCTTAGACAGTTTGATTGATACCCGAAGGTGTACCGTCCACGCGGAACGGCACTGACTCGGGAGTGAGGCATCAGTCGGAGTGGCTCTGGCCCAAAAAGGCTCTCCCCATTCTCTTTCGTCGTCTGCTTTTTGCGTCTATGGTTAGCATTATCATTAGTGTTAACAATATTATTATTCACTGTCGGTGCTGTTTCTGCTTGCTTGCTGTCTCTGTATCACGTGGTGGCCGACTATCTATTTGCTGTCTGTCGTCATCATCATCATCCTCCTCGTCATTAGAATAGGGTCTGGCTGTGGCTCGAGCTGAATATAGCTCCTGAATGATTTCCGCTTGCAATCGTATATTAATCAGTATTCCCATAGTTCCTCTCGGTCGGTGTGTGTATCAATAAGCGTCACCATTATCATCGTATTTGTCTTCTTGACGGTCGTCGATGTTCATCGGAGCTCGTCATTCTTTGTTACATATGAAATGCTCATTAGGCATCATACGAGATTGAAATCATATTTATCCATGAAAGCTCACCCTTCTTCCGGGAGTCTTTAACGAGATAAACCGTAATTAGGTGTTTTAGCAGTTCGGAGTGGAAGTCGAACATAAAACCAACATCTTTAACAAACTATATATCGCGGCATAATAATCATTTCTCTATTCGCTATGGTTATTCTAGGGTTTGTTCAACATACGATAATACATCTCTGGAGCGTCTGATGTTTTCGGCTTCGTCGGGAATTCGGATCGGCCACGATGACCTAAGCCTAAACGCTCAGCCGATCCGTGAGAACCGAATGATAGAGGGATCGTTGAGTGAGTGCTCCGACCACTCGTTGATTGATAGTCATTGTTCTGAGTGAGATCATTGATCAGAGTCTCCAGCGACTCTACTCGGCGTGGTATCAATGTATAGTACTGTGTATAAAAACATTTCACCAGTCCGTTTCTTCGTCGTTAGGAAGAGGGTATAAGCCGTTCGAAAGTCACTACACTGTATGTATATATATCCTCCATATCTCATAGTGGATAGAACTGAATAGAAAAATGCGCAGTTCTCTCGAGTCTTTGCATGGCTTCCAAGTGAATGATAAAACCGCCGGACGGAGCCTCTCGTAGAAAATTATCACCTTACCGAATTCATCGACGGATCTCTGTTTTTGATTTGCTCGTTTTTCTTTCGGGCTCTTATGTTGAATCATTACACCTGCCGTTGATTTCAAAAGTTTCGGCCTGGCGTTTACAGTGCTCTGATGTTTGTTCGGTTGGTCGTCTTGAGTTTGTTCTTTTGAGTTTGTTCATCGAACTTTTCTGTTGGAGAGAATCTTCTCTTTTTTTGGGTTTGTCTTGTATCACACTGAAAGAACTCCGAGCATATTTCGTTTTCCAGTAAATAAGCGTTTGAAATGTGTCAAATGTCAATCTGTGAGGGTGGAGGTGCCCGTACGCTCTGCGGATCCCGCCATTGCGGTGGTTGTCGTTGTCTGACGGTTGTCCTGTTGTCGGATGAATGTTTGGCGGGTTCGCGGTGCAAGATTCCTTCTTGCTTCATCTTTGCATGATACATTTCTTGCATTATTTCTATTCACTTGAGTGAAATTCCTGTTGCTCTTGCTGAGGTGTGTCGTCACCAAGCTCTGTGAGTGAAAGATTGCTGTATGTTTTCGAATCATTCGAGTAATTCTTTCGCCTCTGCATCTGTTTAACAGTATAGCTCTTCATCAACATCATTCGTATAGTGATCGTGATGCGTGGTCTCATTTTCGTTGGGTTTCAGACGGATTTCCTCTTCTAGAACATTTCTTGAATTGTGGCTGTACTCCTGTAATTCTCGAAACGTCGTGGTGTTTCCCAAAGTTCCTTGAAGTTGGCTCCATATCGGAGTGGTTCTGGGTTGGTTTGTGTGTGGGTGGCTGAATGTCGCAGTGCGGGAAGTGTGATTTCGCTCAAATTGAAGCCGTCAGATTTGCGTTAGGTTGAGAATAATTGGAGGTGAGTGCCGTCTTGGGAAGTAGCATTTTCATCGTTCACACGTTTTCGTGCAGTCGCTTCCAAAGGTTTGCCTTCCATACAATCCGGGAATTCTGTCCGTCTGTCCGTTCATCCGTTCGGCGACAACGAAAACGGTATCGCCACCGTTCTTGTTCGAATGCGTTAGGTTGGGGATATTCAGAAGTGTGAGGCATGCGTAGCGTGGTGCAGTTTGTTGATGATTTTTTCCTCCTTGAAGGCGGGAGGTTTTGTCACCAATTCCTCCAATGCCTCCGAATCCTTCAGTTTGGAAGCTTGGAACTTGTGACGATCACGGAACTGCGTGTTTTTTCGCTCGTTTCGTTTGAGCTGAGCTTCCTGGCTTGTCTAGAACGTTTTTCGCTGGCTAGCAACTGGGATCGCTCTGCTTCTTTGTCAAGTTCCTGCCGTCCGTGTTTGTGCAGAATTTCACGAGGTTCGGCCGAATGTCGGGTTGGCAGAGAAATCGACAGCAGTGTAGCGATGAGCAAGCTTTTGCTCAGCCAGTATGACGCGTCCGCTGTCATGGTTCCGATTAGCTGTTCCCCAGGAAGAGGAGTTTCGAGGAAAAGGGAGTCCTTGAGTTTCGGTTTTTCAAAACTCCGCAGTTGTTGCCTGGTCATGAGAATTTCTATTGTTTCTAGTGGCGATCACTGCGATCAAAGTGGCGTTTCGCTGTCGTACAGGTTCTGGTACAGGTCCGATTGTCGCGAATCAGCAACGGGTGCATAGAGAGAGAGAGAGAGAAAGAAGGAGGGGGGACGATGAGTCCCTGTCTCTGTTTTCCTTTGCAGTTTCCAGAGCAGCGCCCAGGTCTGCTGATTAATTTCGGTGAACGTGCGAAAAGGTGAGAATAACTGATAGAAGAACAGCCAGTGCAGATAAGTGGTCCGATGATTTGGTGTTTCGATGAGAGGATGGATAGAGTTCATAGCCGAAGCTGTTCGACCGAGTCTGAGGGATCCGGTCGATCATGATCATGAAGGTTAATAGTCCTCCTCCGGAGAGCCTGCAGTGAGACGGGCAAGGGATTCTTTTGTCTTTCGCGTCATCATCTTTATCACCGCTTTCTGATCTCGTCGCTTGTGGTTGGTTGGTTGGTTGTTCCTGTATTTCCTGTCTGGGAGAACGATCCGACTTGGCTGAACTGTTGGCTTCGTTTAGTTCGGACTTGGTCGAGGATTTTGTTTGTTCGTATCACTGGTGTTCGCCGTCGAGCGCCTCAAGGTACTTCTGGTCGATGAAGAGCGTCACGACCTTATGGCTGCAAAGTTAAAGGATCACGTTAGGATCGCGTCAAGTGTCCAGGCGAAATTGCCGGCGCCGATAAACTCCGTACTCACCGCAGCGGCAGTAGTAACAAGATGATGACCGGAAAGACCATTTTGACGTAGGGCCAAGGCGCGAAGCCAAAAAAACACATGACGGCCAACTGCACGACCTGACAGATCGTGAATGCGTGAATTTTGCGCTGGGGACACCGCCGAATGTAATGGTTTGGCGGGTACGCTGCTTGCTCCATGAATAGCAACGTAATGCGTTCGAACATCTGGTTGCCGTTCAGTGACGTGATGGCCATGTAGAGAAAGAGGCCATCTAAAACGGCTGTCGGAATGTAGCCCAATGGATACGGCAGTAAGAATATGGACAGACCGATCAGAATGTGGGAAATGACTCCTGTCAGTCGCGTCTCTCGGACACGGACAATGCTGCAAGGGAAAAAATGCCACCGTCTCAGACGAATCACTGTGTTTGCTCTCTGTTCCCAAAGTAGTTCCATCGTCAAAGAAGACGGTTCTGTTCCCTGGCTGCTTCGTTTAGATTTTAGAGCCGCGACGAGTCACAACTTTGCTCATCATTACGGACATCTCAGATGAGTGTCCTGCGCAAAGAATGATGTCCTGCGCAAATTAGGGACTCAGTGTTGCTTACATTTCGTAAACATGTCCTTGGTCGACTCGCTCTTCAACGTCTGCCATTCCTCGGACGTGCAGCGGTGAGTGGGGAAGAACTCCATGCATCCAAGGGAGGCCGTACAAGGACAGGAAACCGTTCAGGATTCCTACCACAAACAGGTCCATGTGGTACGCCGCTCCTTTTTTCAATCTGCGACAGAAGGAAAACTCATTATTCAAGTGATCACCACTCCGACTACATGGAAATGAATGAAAATCGTTAATTCCATCCACCAATCGATCTCATGGAATGATTATAGACAATGTGAGCTCCTCTGATGAAGCGTCGAGCTGTAGAATATCGACTGCGAGAGGGAAGTGGATTGTTTATTGTCGACGCGGGAGAGAGACAACGCGAACGCTTGGATTAGGAGAGTACGACGACGACGCTTCGAAACTTCGGCTGGGTGATTGGTGAATGTTCACAATCTAAATGAATCAACTCTTTGACAGATGGAAACAGCTAACGCAAGTCGATCACGTCGAGAATCAAAAACAAGCGCAACAGCCTGTCTGGCTCCCAACAGAGAATCAGAGCCGTTGTTTTCCTCCGGCTGCGCGGCGGTTCCGATCGACTCCTACAAAAATCTCATTAGTTTTCCTGAAGGCATCTATCTTCGAGAACCGTTTCATCTCCGGGAGCTCTTTTTAGAAAAAAAAATCGATCAATGTAGAGGTTGTTCACCGAAATCAGTCCTTCCGTCAATCCGGTCCTAGTGCAAAGAAAACGGACTAAGGACCACTTGGATCCTGCTCTGTGGTGAATCGGAGAACCAGTCCAGCCACCTGCCAGGAGTCGTACCCGACACCGTGTTTTATTCACTTTGTGCCGCCGTATGACTAACCTACAAGGTCGTGTATCGTGTTTTCGACGGGTGAATTATTTCCCGATGGCAGTACACTACTTCTCATTAGGGCGAGCTTGTTTTCGCAGTGTTTTCTTTATCAGAGTCTTCTCAAGAAGTTCCTCTTCTCCTGTTTTGATCTCAACTTCGGGAAATCCGGAAGTTTTCTCGCAGCGGATTCGATGTAATCGTCCGGTGTCCCGGGATGACATCGGTAACGATCGTGGAAAGTTGTTGTTTTCAGCTTATGCGTTCACGTTCTACGGGTGAACAACAGCGAGGAAGATGACGATCTCGATGATGATGTTGCCGTTGCTGCACTGACGACGTCTTTCGTTGGCCGTGCAGGCACACCATTGCTTTGATGGCTCGGTGGCTTCGTCACGCGTCGGCTGGTCGTCCAAATCAAGCCGAAGTGTCCTTCTCTAGGTCTCTTTCAAGGACCTGCTTCCTCGATCCTTCTCGGTCTCTGGTGGTCGTTGTCGTCATCGTCGCCTCCGTCGTAATATCATCTCAGTGCAACTTTTGAGCTCCTTGTTCTCCTCTCGTTCCTCGATGAAAGGTTCCTCCCACGCAGCGTCATCAAGCTGGACGCGAGAACGGCTCCAAGCCAAGTGAGCCCCCGGCGCGAAACTTCAGTTTCTCCGTCTTTCCACTACATGGAAGCCCTGCTCACTGATCCCCGTGAATTTTTCCCACGATTCGGGAGCAAACTTTGGATCTGAGTGGCGTGAAATGCCTTTTTTCATCATAGTTTGCATCACAACAAATATTCCGAATCGAGAGTGATTCCGGAGTCTCGGATCGGAATCTGTCGCTGGAACTCGGACATCGGAAGCTGAGAATGCCTCTTTCAAGAAGTGGCGAGCGAGGAATCGGAGGAGCAAGGGAACGATCGATGCTTCGACGGCGGGAAAGTGCTGAGAGTAACAATCGAGATGTAAGTTTATCGCGGCCGAGAGAAACACGACGGCCAGCTGCGAAAGTCCGCATTCTTCATCACAGTGTCGGGCTCGGCAGCCACGCAGACTTCGACACTGGTTCGGCGGTCACCACCTCACGCCACCATTAGGATACCTGGCTGTTCCTGCTGCTGCCTCCGTCGCCGTTGTTGATGTTGTCAATTCCACTGGTGCCACGCCGAGTTTGTTGCCGCCGCCGCCGCCCCCTCCCCCCCATCCCCCCGGGTTTCGTGTCGCCCCGCTCACAAGTCTTCGTATCCCATACGGCTCGCGACACGTCCCCTTCCCCTCACTTAGCGACCCGCACTCTGTTTTCTAATAGAGGCGACAGCTGAGAACAGGGCAAAGTTTTGTAGTGAGAGGGAGAGAAGCTATCGACCGATGGATGTGTCTCCAGTTCTTCCGTCCCGCGTGTTTCTCTCGTGTTTTCCGTCGTCCTCGACGTCGACTTTGTTGTCCCCGAACGTATAAAATGGCCGCTGTTCTCTCGCAGCCACGTTCGCTTTCAATGAATTCCGTTCTTTCAGTCGAGCTTCGATGCCGCTGCCACGTTTATGCCTCACTCACCGCATTTCCGAAATTCAAGTGGACCTGAGCGCGGGACGTCGTTCCCCCCGAGGTTCATTTTAGAAACAAACGTTCAGAGTGGGATTGCCATCTTGTGGCCCGGCGGTTCGTTAATACTCTCAAATCCTCTTCAACCGAACCGTCAATAATACGCAATGAACGAAGGATTGGCTTCGGGAAAGATTCCGATTCGGGGATTGACTTCGAGACGTCATAAGCGATAGCGACTTCGATGTTGCCCGGAATATGAAGTCAGAAGCTCCCGCGAAACTCACTCAGTGTATATAGCTCTATGTTTCCTCCTTCAGGAGAAGGCAACAGACACGGAAGTATGTTCTTCAGGAGGCTCTTCACGTCGACGTCACTTTTCTCCCATCACATGTTCCGCGCCCACCACCTTCGGTTAATGCACGTTCGCGTGAGCATGTCAGTTGACCGTGCATCGGGCGTTTACGTTTTCTCCTGCTCAGAGTTCGGCGTTCCTTGTGTTTCGATGAAGTCCTGTCAATTCGCCATTCATCTCGCGTCGATGGATTCTCCCAACTTACGTCCCTTGTCGATTTCTTGTTCCTGTTCCCGCACGTTTCGAGTCAGCCGTAACAGCGCCGTCAGCAGTGCGTTGAGCGGCTCGCCAATACTTCCTCGTTCCTTGGGCGCCGCGAACTCGATCCCGTCTCTGCTAATTCCTTCCTTCCGTTTCTACTTTTTTTTGCGCTCCTTTGACGTCCTCAACTGTCTGCTCCTGAGATGACAACGTCATCATCTCCCTCGAGAGTTTTTCGACAAATTAGGTGCTCGACGGGATTGCGATACGAATCGGCGAACCCTTCGTCCACCTCAGCTTTCGTTTGTCCGTCTCGAATCTTTTACCTCAGCCGAAGCGAAGTGGCCGCCATTTTGAGTGCCCAGCTGCAAGAGCTGTGCGGTCGTGAGAAAGAATGGAAGAGGACCGAGCGAGAGAGCGAGATTGTGTTTGTAACCGTTCGTGTGTCCAGTCGGAAAGTTTGCTTGTTTGTTCGTGTTTGTGTGTTTTCGTGGATCACTTTGGCGGCCGCAGAGCGAATCGTACCTCCACTGTGTATTGCTTGTCTGTCCGTCTTTCAGTTACTTGGTTCTCTTCATCATCCTGGCCGTCCCGTTGCTCACCGGCCGTTGCTCCTTTCGTCGAAGCCATTCTTGTCATTCGTGCTCGGTTCTTCCGCGTTTTTTCCTAGCCGCTATTTCTCCGCTTGCTCCGCTCCTGCGTCCGACGGAGAACCTGCGGGCGAGCTTGCTGGTTGGCTGCGTGGTCAACGTTAGCTCGGCGGGTGGTTTGCTGACGCTCCGGATGGCGGGCACGCAGGTCTGGCGCCGAACGGACACCGTTGTTGCTTCATTGTCAGCTTTTTGACGACGATAATCCACGAAATTGCGTTTCGCTCAAAGTTTTGCCCCGGACCAGCACAGAGCAGGCAGCCGGACGATGAGCCAAACTCCGAAAAGGCACCGGGAAAAAATATTCTGCACCGGACTTTTCCTTATTTGTTCGAATCTCTTGAAATTGTTTCAAACCGGGTTCAGAGTCTCCGAGGACGAAGAAACATTTTTGATCAGATTCTACTTTTCGTCGGTGATTTGTCGGTGAAGAACCAACGGAAAACTCTCCGATTTCGCTCATGAATTACAAAGAAAATGTTCGCCGCAAAATGAATCGCTCTGAATCGAATTCGGAGCATTGAAATCTACTTGATGGAGTTCGGGGAACCGCTCTCGTCATGAAAGTTTGTGACTTGAAGTTGCCGAACAAAGAAAGCGAGATGAGTCGAGTAATCTACGACATTCTAACGAGGACTACGGCTTCACTCACTTATTGCAAGGGTTGTTGACCATTGCCGCTGATATATTCTGGTCCATGAAGAACAGCAGAGAAAGAGCGAAGCCTAAGCCACAGGCCGCCAAGGCCGGAAGCCATCCGAGCTCTTCGACGCGACCTCGTTGAAATTCACCCACCTCGTTGAAATGAAAGCCGTCCGTCTTCACCTCGCGGAATAGATACGCGCCCAGGAACGACAACACGATTACGGCTACCGGGAGCGCGCAGTCTGCGAGGATCTCGCGTTTGCTTGCCTGCGAACAAAAACACCGATTCGCTCAAGTTCGGTCGACGTTGACTGCGATTCCGAAGACGGAGACCTTCGGGCTCTCGGAAATCTAGCGACGAATATCATTAAGGGATCTCTCTGATAGGAAGCCATCGGAGTATTTCGCCAAATTGGTGTTGGGATTCGAGTGACTGTGACCTCGATGGTTCGGAATGAGCTCTAAGGTGCGGGAGTGCCGAGAAGGAAAGACCGCGGGTAAATTATGCAGGAGAGGCGAACTGGAATTCGGTGGCGGGTTGATGACACATTAGCTCCGTGAATAAGAGACGCCCTCCGGTTCTATTTGATCTAGGAGCGCAGAGTTTGACTGTTGAAAATGCGACCACTCTTGCCCGAAGGATAGATGAAACAAGCTGTGAGTTACATGACGAAAGCTGAAATCAGCGTCAATGTCTCTCGTGGGCGTAGCTCACCTGTAAATATGGCGTTTTGTTGAAGTTGTATAATGAGACGGCAAGCCAAACAGTGCCGAGCATAAGCAGAAGAAATAGCAGGGAGTTTTCGCGGTGGCAGCCGGTATGTTGGAGGTGTTGAAGTAACTCGGTCTCGTTGAGCAAAGAGGGCAAAAGTGCGGTGTTGTTCACCAGCTGTCCCAGATCCGTTGTGTTGAATGCCCGCGAACAGTTCATATGGTAGTAGTTTTCCTGGAAGTCTGTAGAGCCAAAAACAGAAAATAATCGATCGCGTAAGAAATCGGAGCCGCAATTCCGAAGTTTTGTCAATGTTCGACAAAACTCGAGAGGCGAAAAGTTCCAAGAAAACGATCGAGTACTGATACGACGAGCTTACTTTTGTAGACGTCCCGGCCAGCGTCCACAACGAAGGCTATACTGATAAATAATGCAAAGATTTCTTCTGTCGATCTGCGGAGAGAAGGAAAATTCTTTACTACCTTGAAGTTTTCCGAAGATTCTCCGATGGCCCGGAGTTAGAGAGACGGAAATATGGCTCTCGAAGCATCAATGTCCTCCACTTTTCTGTTTCGAGATAGACTCTGGCGTTGGATGGGCGCCCCCCCCCCCCCCTTGAGAAGCGCCATCGTCAACGAGGGTATTGTTTCCATTTTAAACTGTGACTCGAGAAATGAAGGAAGAAAGGGAGCGTCTGTTTCTGCATCAATAATCAATCCCTTTAGCGACCTTCCGCCGCTATGCTGCGTGGAGAGCAGTCATAATAAAATGCACGCCCCTGATGATCTGCGGCAGACAGCTCCTCAATCAACTCTGAAGACCACGACTTGTATGTCAGATGTCTTCTCTGTCTCTCCCTCTCTATCTTGAATGCAGACCGAAGAAGGTTGTGAAGTATCAGTTCGGAGTCTTCTCCTCGAGGGAGTCCATTTCGAAAGGGTATTTCCCGACTCTCGAGTTTCCTGCCATCCCGAGTCCCTCACGGTCCTCAACCAAGTACAAGACGCTCTTCGAAACTCCAACGGTCCTCGACTAGTAGATGTTATTGGCCATAACAACTGGGATTTCTACTTACCTTGTGCACCACTTCATAAGTTTTGACGCGTCAAACAGCGCAAATAGAACAAGGAAGAATGTATTCCACAATCCGACGCAGGCGTACATCGCGTAAAAATCCAGCTGGAAGTCCTCACATATGTTGTAGATAACTGCAGGGAACGATGAAGTGGAGCGATGGAAGAGAAAGAGAAAATGAGTTCTGTATCAACTTCTCTCGTCCGAACCGAGCGGCGTTTCAGGATCACGAATCGAGCAATTTGACATCGAGCATTACCTTTTATGTACAGCGACAAAGGAGCCGTCGTCATTAGGATGACGAGAGGTTGACCCCCGAATAAGGCGAAGGTAAGCCCACCAATCGTTTGGCTTATGATACTTTTACGAACATCTGCAACGAGTGGTCATTTCGCTATGAGAAACTTATCCATCAGAAGCTTCATGTCATGAAATCTATTCATGAGAATCCGACACCACAGTCAGCTCAGAGATCGTGTGGTGATTCCGTTCCGCACGAAACTCTAGTAGGTTGCCGCGTGCGGCTACAGATTTCAGATGACAATGAATTCGAATGAATTGGATTCCCAACTGGGACGACGTGTTCGTTATCTTGACGCTTCACGAATCCTACCTCCTGCAGGCGGTAGCACGGAAGATACATTGATTGTCGTTAGTTCTCATTGAGGAGAATGACTTTTAGGAGAATGATTCAATCTCGTCGTCAATATTCAAGGGGACAAAGATTGATTTGAGTCAGGGAGGAGAACTCACCTATTTTCCCAGCAGTGTTGGTGTCATTGAGCGCTCCAAACGCAATGGTTGGCAGTAGGCAAGCAAAGTACAAAAAGAAGATAGTCGACACTGTCTTGTAGATGGTTCTGTGACCCACCACACCTGAAGAGCGGAGAAGACGTTTCCTTCATTCGATCTTTGAAGAGTTCGAAGCTCGACCGTCGGTTTGAGCTTCGAGTATCTTGGCACTCAAATAACTTCAAAGTTCGATTAGCCCTTGAAACACAACCGAATGCAAGTGAAGGTGACTCACCATCGATGTAATCGGAAACGTAGTGAGCCAATCGTCGACGAATATCATCGTACAAACCTTGGCCTATAATACATTTTCTCTGAAAGGTCTGAGCAGACAGGTTTTTGCGTTAGATATGCTGATCCAGAGCTCGCTATTCGTTTGGCACGCGGAGAAAAAGCTGATTTTAGAATAAGATTCCAGCCATATACATCATTCGCCTTCTACGCACACTACTCCTAGATTCGCCCGGACTTCGAATCGCTTCGAATTCAAGTCGGGGAAGTTGATCTATAGAGCGAGAGTTGATCTGATGGAATGCGCGGGGACGAGAGAGTGAAAAACAGCGACGTCTTTCAGGACCATCGCCTTGAACTTGAATGAGGAAAGTCCTAGCCATAAGACATTGCTGCAACAACTGCGGAACAACCAGTTCGACATCATCCGGAAGCTGCGGAAACTTGAGCTGATCACCGTTCAACTACCATTCGAGATTCGGATACCCAGATTCGTTCGATTGCCTCCAAGCTAGAAAACCTTCGAAACTAGCCCAAAGCCCCGAGTGAGCCTGTTCCGGGACCCCGAATCGGAGAACCGCCCGGATCGGCTCCGGTGCCGACGTTGACTACACATTCGTAAGAGCCTCCCCAGCATGGCTTGAGTGGGAGCGAATATGCTGACTGGATGTCCGACATGGTGCAACCGCTTGAGAAGTCCTGAATGTCAGATGATAGACGTTCGATGGCTTGTCAAAGGAATATGATTTGGAATGTCTTGAAATTCTCTTCCATGAAACTCTTCTCATCGAATTCAACTGTCTTGAATATCGAATCAGGATTAGAATTCAAGCACTTGGTTTGTCGCTCTTCCGAGCATGGGAATCATAAATCTAAATCTTCCGCAACTTCTCTACACGGCGGATCAGTTACGAAAGATGTTCTCCACGGCATCCTGAGAAGCTACTGTCCTATACCTCTAGCCGTAATTTTCACAAGCCTCTAAATGTGTGAGCCCAACCGGAGACAACCACTACAGATAATGAGACTGCTCCACTAAGATTTAAAGGACTAATGTCCGAAGTGCGAAAAGGAGAGAAACAGCGCGAGAGGAGATCGATGCTGCTAGCCTGTCTGCTCTCAGGAGAATCCTCAGAGTGGATGAGTTCGTGTTTTACTTTTCGTTTGTGCAATGAGTGATGGATTAATGGGTTTGAGTCAATGGCGGAATGGAGGTGACGACCATGAATGTGATTTAGATAAACATGAAAGTGTCGGTGAACGAGATGATGGTAATGACGTTGACAGTGACTATTGTGATGATCAGAACCAGACTGAAAGAGAGAAGCAGGACAAACAAATCAGGGAGGGTATTCTGTTGGACGCCGGGCAAGCCTGGCTCACCTTTCGCCGCCTTCGGGCAGGCTGTTCGTCAATGATCGGGTGTGACGGAGAAAAAGAAAAGAAAAACCGCGCATTAACAACTTTATGCGACTCAGGACAGTAGGACTGAGTATGGATGTTCTAAGTTGCCTTCGGCGTACTTCTTAACACTTCATCCTACAGTTTTTCAGATTGCCCTCCCTTCAAGTGTTTTCGGACGGAATAAAGTGGCGTTTCCCGTCATCGCTTCAAGAATCGAACGGTATCACCCGATCTCTCTCTTTTTCACTATCAGAACGGAATAGTGACTTCACTTCTCTTGCTTGATCTCTCTTCCTTCTTCTCTCTCTCTCTTCTTCTCTGTCAGCCGCTGTCCGTTCTGAATATTAAATTCCGCGAATAATTTCTCGATTACCGGAACAAATTTTTGCGTGCCTGTCTTTCGAACTCAGAATTTCGCCGCGAGGGTTCTTCAAGGTCTCCCCATGGGTCCCGGCGTCTTAACAACCGGCCGACGAAGTTCAAGCAGAGTCGTTAGTGACGTGAAACTGGGCTCTTTGCGCACCGGAGTTCCCCCTCATTATGGAACATGTCGAGAAAGTAGGAACCTGTTTTCGATGCGGTTATGGAGAAATTGATTTAGGTGATTCGTGTCTGAATTCAAGCGCCCGTCTCCCGGAAGACTCTTCTTGTTCCGAAGTGTCCGTTTAAACCGTTCTTGGCCTGCAACTTGTTATAACAAAGTGTGTCTGAGTAACGCATTCTGAATCGATGCGGAATGGAGAACCTTTCGAAGCTCCAAAGTCTGCCCGTGGCTTAAGGGACGAACGAAGTAAGGCATGGAAATACAGAGAAGCGATTTGCACTTTCTGTTTGGTCGTTGAGTGCAGCGATTTTTTGCTCGAGCAGACGGCAGATAAACGAACGGGCGAGCGAGCGGGTGGGTGGGTAGGTAGGTGGGCAGTCTGGAAGGACTGGCGTGCCGTCGGGCCCTCGGTGGCGGACGGCCGTTCGTTCTCGGTCCTGACTTTCCTTCCCACCTCTTTTGAAGATAATTGCAGGAAAATTTCTCGAGACGCCCGAGGCAAGAAGCCGGCCGCGTCCCGCTTCAGAAGCATCCGGCAAGTCAGCAGCTTCAAGTGCTGAGGGCAGTTGGTTCCTTTCTCGGTGTCTTCTTCCCGCGTCCAGCAGAACAACAGAGAAAAACTCATGAGAAACATCTGACCTCTGAGACGGACTCGAGTTAAGAACAAATATATTTCGGCAACCTCTCGTTTGGGAACAGAATTCGGCGCAGACACGGTATAATCCAACGATGCCCTCGAACCACCAAAAGTCTGATCTCGATGGTTCAGAGCAATTTTCCTCAAAGTAACTCAGCCCTTAGTGGGACCGTTTTTCCGTTCTCGTTTTGTCTCGATCGAATTCCAATTCCTCTGGAAGGTGGTGACATCCGTTTTCCGAAAAGCTTTTCTGTAATCTGTGTGTTTCAGGTTCCAAAAATCTTATTTCGGAAGATTCTGGCCTTGTTCTTGTGGGCACTCGATTCCGTACACTTGCGCGGCGCGGAGAATCTAAATGAAGCTGCACAACTGGACGAGGAAATGAACGGGAGACGCGAATGGTGGGAAAAGAGACCCAGCGGCGGAAGATCTTGGCGTCCAGATCGACGGAGAGGAGCTAGAAAAAGTCCTAATAGTTTCTCAATCGGCTCGTCCTCCGTCCGTCACTCCGTGCGACCGTCTTTGTGTCAGTCTTCCCGTTCGCCGCTCCGTCTGTTTGTCTGCCGCTTCCTTGGTTTGTAAGTCTCAGAAGTCCCACGTCATTAGGAGCTCGCTTGGATTCATTGACTCTTCTATCTTGCGGCTCACAATTCACCAAAATGAAGTCACAATTGATTTCCTCCGTGCCATTCTCCGCTCGCGCTCGTTTCAATATCTGTCTGTCTGCTCCTTTCCTTCTTCGCTGCCTCGCGCTTTCGTCCAACGGTCCGTCCGGTCGTCCATCGTCTCGGTCAGACAGTGTGTGTTTTCTCATTCGTTGTCGTCCTCGATCGAGTCAAACCGAGCTTTCGTTGCTCGTACATTCCTTCTTGAATAGAGCTACCAAAACCCATGAGGAGCTCCTGTTCTCCGCCTCTGCTGGCCTGATTCCTGAGCAGCGAAAGCGCGCATGAAGCAAATCGTCGTTTTCCGAATCAGTGGAACCGTTCGATTGTGATTTCAGTCGAGAACTGTCGTTCCTCATGAGATTCCTCGAAGAATTTGAGGATCGACGGGAAAAAGTCTGCTCTGGCTCCCGAAATGTCACTCGGCGACGAGGAACCCGAGGTCGGAACTCAGGTGACGGCTTAATGATCCCGCCAGGGATGTGTAGTGTGATTTGTGAGTCAAATGTCCTCAGATCACATGTTCAGGTACTGCCGAGATTGTCGGTAACGAGCGCCCAGTTTTGCTACGCTGGCGCCATGGTCCCATTTGCATTTAGGCGTTCTCCGTATGTGTATTTGTTTGTCAAACTTCGAGTAACCTGAGCAGGCTCTGTAGGTCGTCGGCAGCACGATGTATGTATTCAGAGATATGCTCGTCATTGTTGCCGTCACTCTTATTGTTACGTCATGGAAGGAGAGGAAATGTATGGAAATTCGGTGCGTACCCTGGCTCGGAGTCAAGAGAGACCGAGAAAGAACAGAATATAAAGTTGGTGGTTCTCGCGAGCCCCAACCAGACGCCGTCGGTCGGTGAAGTCAGTGCCAACTTCGCCTGCGTCTGACCTTGCAACGACGCCGCCCGTGGAACTTTCTCACGCTCGGTCTCTTGATCGAGCTTTTCGGGACGAACGGAGAAAAAAAGCGGCAATGATTCGCTTTGAGATCTTGTTCAGCCTGTTTTATGTCGAAGAGGAGGAAACGCAGCAAGCGCGATGGCATCATCACCTTCGCCATTGACCGAAGCCTCGTCAACAAGTTCTTTGAAGCTTTGACAAACAAGCCGCTTACGATCGACAAAAAGAACGGCCGAGAGACGTGAGACTTGGAACTAGAGGGAGAATTTTACGACTCCGTGTTTTGACAAGAACCAAAGAAGCTCAAAAGGCGAGACGGATCCCTGCGCGGGAAAATTGAAAAGTCAGCGGAATGCTCGAGCCTGCAAGAACATTTCCTGCGCCAGAAGAAGAACAGACGAACAAAAAATGTGATTGAAACGGCTCCCATTCCCACAGTCAGTCCATCTCACGCTAGGCACCAAACAAGTAGAACTTGTCGACAGAACCTCCGAATCCTCGATTTCCTGCTGTGGAGCCTTTTCTTCCTCAAGGAGTTCACGATAAGGAGGTTTGTCTCGCTTTCAAGGAAATGATGTCTCCTCGAGTTCCGTTGTTTACGCTTGCGAGAGTCTTCTTCCAAGCGAGTGAACTCCGAGAGGAACTTGGCTCTGACAGAACCAACATCGAACTTGAATCGGAACTTCGAAGCTCACTCAGATGTAGGTCTGCGTGGAAAGATATCGACAGTGGGCCACCATCGAAGCGAACGCTCAAATATGAATACGCGGGAGCAGAAGAGAAGATCCGAGCGAAAGACCGCGTAGGCGATTCTATGGAGCGATTTTCGAGTGGCTCCTCGGCCTCCTCTCGAAGTAGGCCATACGGCTTCTCTATCTGTATCGTCGACGCGTGCCACCCTCCCTCCGAGCGTTTTTTCTCGCCGGTCTCACCGCAGATGTGTATCGATTTCAACATTGAAGCTGTCGTCCAACTCGTGCGAAGGTCTCAAATACAAAGCTGGCGGAAGCAGCAACAACTCGGATAAGATAGAGCCGTCATTTAATCCAGTGGCCGCTGCTGCTGTGTTCTCAAGCATTAACCCAATCGATAGCTCGGTAGGCTGTTTTATTTGGTAGAAGGAATCGCGAGCACAGATTGGATCAGCTGATTGCTTGTCGTCCTCTTGTGGTCAACGGCTCTGATTCTCCTCTTGTTCCTGGAGAAGGGGATCAACATCGAAGTCGATGAGAACTAAGAGCAAGGCATCGATCACAGGAGGATGAACTCTTCTTCAAAGAAGAAAAAAAGGACATCGTCGACGTTTTCGTCTTCTTGGTTCGACAGAGCCCGACAAGAATTTTGAAATTGGATCAGATTCGTCAGAGTTGGAGTGAACTGGGATGGAAACGACTGATTCCCAATCTCGAAGGTCAGATTTCGAATACGAAGTCTGCGTTCGTGGGTTTCGGTCCGAATTTAACTCGACTGGAATCGCGCCGAGTGAGGTTGTGTTCGGCAACGGTTTTCCTCTTTCGAGTTGTACTTCGCGAGAACGAGTCTGTTTTGAAATGTCGCTCGACGACGGAATCCTGAAGGTGGCCTCTCAGGTACGAGAGGTCTGCCGATGGACGCGCGTCCGTTACTCGAAACTTGTCCAATCGACGAGAAATTGGAACTCGACGGAGAGGAGAGGTCAGGAATGAAGTCGAAACGAGGAAATCCTTTGGAACAAGGAGCAGAGCATCTCGAAAAGAGGAGCTCCAGAATAAGCACGGAACTGTCTGTGTCTGTAGTGACCTTCTGGATGACTCCGTCGCCGTGGTCTGATGTCGTCGTTGACGTCCCTCCATTCGGAACGGAACAGCTGTTGAGAACTTCGGCCGCGACGACGACGACAGCGAGAAACTCGAGACGAGAATGAAAGAGGAATGAGGGACGTGGGAGTAGAATTCAGACAACGACTGAAGAACGAGTTGATTCAATCTCGTAGGCGAGAGGGCTTCCTGTACGACGTCAGGATGGAATGAGGACTTGTTTAGTTCGACAGAGCAGCTTAATTCCAGGGCTGTCTCGAAATCGATCGAGTTTCTGAACTAGACGCAATCCCTTCGATTTCCGTCACTGAAGTCACCGGACAGAAAACGTCAACGACGAGAATGTTACGTCTTCGTTTAGCAGACTTTCTTCATATCGGACCTTGGGTCGTAGTACTTACGCGCTCAAGCTCGGTCTCGTAGACGAGGGTGACGGTCCTCTCACTCGGTTGTATGGGCTGCTGAATCAGATCTCGTCAGTTTTCCTCTTAACATGAAGCGAATATAATTCGTGAAGTGCACGAAAAAGCTTGTGCAGATCGCGAGTGAGTGGCGAATTCCGTCAGGAGGAGCGAGATGATCACGGCAACAGCACCGACAGATCGTCGATAATACACGCCTGGCATGTGGTGCAAGTGAAGTGTCCGAGATTTCCGAATGCTCTCGATCGAAAGACCGTCTTTCGTCGCGTACGGACCTCGAGTGAACCAGTGATCTTCCTCAGGGATCGAATCACCTCATTCGACGCAGTGCTCGGTGAGCAAGCGAGTTTGTGCAACGCACACGCCGCCGTAGAAGTCATCTTCCATAAGGATGAGACCGACACGCCGGAAAGCATGAGTTTGTGTTCTCTTTCGGTAGAGCAGCAATGCACAGGCCAAGCTAGTCCACCTGCCGAAGCCCGCCAGCGAGCTTGTTGTGTGGAAGACAATCCACGAGAGGGAATGAATTCGGTGGAAAACGCTGCTGAAGTTCTTGAGTGCTGTCGAACCACTGCAGTGAAAAAGTTCGGCAGAGTCGCTGGAACCAACCGGAGAGCGGGTGGAAACCGATGAAAAATCATCGCAGCGATCATTTAGCATTCAAGCCTTGTGTACGTGGCGTGGATGAGTGTGCGTGAGCGGATAAACGGGCGTGTTCGTCATAAACAGTGTATATGTGGAAATTTTCCGTCATCTGACGGTATACACTTACAACGCCGAGTATTGGCAGCTTCAAAATTCGCGAAGTCAGTTGGCTGATCACCTACAATACATACGAAGACAGATCTTTCAGCCCGCCGCCTTCTTCAGGGCTCCGGAGAAGTTCCGATTGATCGAGGAATTTTCGGAAGCAGAAGTGAAGTGACGTGTCGCGGAAACAAAAACGTGGGTAGAGAGAGAGAGAGCGAGAGAGAGAGAAGTATCGCAATCGGATTCTCGTTCGAGGTTCTTAAATGGCCCCGAATTCCAGAAAAACAGAAAACCACCGAGGAGAATGAGCACGAGGATTCCGTTCTTTCGAAATCAAGTGGAAAAACTGTGAAGAGTTCGGCACGCGTGCCTGATCAACAAAACCCCCGATGATGGAATCCCCCAGTCGAAACAAGGTGAGATTTCTTCCAAGGTTTTCCATCTGGAGCACATCCGGGAAAAGTGTGGACAGCAATGCTCCATGAAAGAAGATTCAAAGTAAAGAGAAGGGGAAGGATTTGGAGAATGACAAGGAGAACAATGAGCAAGGGCTTAGAGGAGGCACACCGTAGGAGCGGAATACAAAACAGAAAGACTCGATCAATTGGGACATTCGGCCCGGTTTTTAAGCCTTACCGGGAACTCGATATCGGCATCGTGATTCGCAAACCGGTTTGCCGGATTGCTTTGTTCGGCCGCGAGATCCTGTGCATGCTTGAGGAGCACGTTTTTGAATTCAGCTTCCGAGTGGACTTCAAGTAGTTTTTGACGGAAGTCCATGTCCGCGAAAATCGTCGCAAACGTTCGGCCCGTTTCTAGGGCATTTTTTGTGCCTTTCTGAAAGAAAGAAATGGATGCAATTAGATTAACGTTCACTTCGCGTCTTCCATCTTCTTCTGTGTCGTCTCCGTTCCCTCCATCACCCTCGACGTTCCCATAGTGTCCGGTCTGTTCGTTTGAGGAGCTCAATTGTGCGGATTCCTTATTGGAAGCGGCACGAACCGTGGTGTCGAGTCTGGCAGGAAAACAGAAACCGCCTCCACAAAACCCTCCCAACAACAACCATAGTGCGTCATTAATACGAATCGTACAACAAGGACAACTGCAAAGCAGAGTAATGATGGCATCACTCGGGGAAGCCTAAATTGCCACTGATTGGCCTCAACCAGATCTAACGCCACCAAAGCTTCCGTCAGGTGAGCCTTTTGGCGGTCGATCGATGCAGGATACTCTCCCATTTCTTGAGGGGAAGTCGCTGATCATGCAAACGACGGAGCAAATGAATCAATGGACCTGACTTTGGTTGCTTGAGCGGTAGGGTTGCTAGTAATCTGAGCCCAGCGACGCGTACTGACCAGATCCAACTTTTGTTTCGATTTCGCGCTTGCTGGCTCTCAGCTGAAGCAGTTTCTCTCCCTGGAAATCCGCATAAGCCGAAAAAGAATGTGACGCTCGAACAGTGAACAATGCCGGGAGGATTGAAACAACTTTGTCGATTCGGCAAAGCCATTGAGATGCTTTCGTTCCGATAGATTTCACGACCGGGTACACCTGTTGAAACGCGCATCCGTACGGAACAGTGAACATAGAAGAGAATTGGGTTCTATAGAGTGTGATTCATTCAAGTCGCTCCACGAACCATCTCATTAAGCTGCTGATTCTCTTCTCGCTGAAGTCTATGACACAGTTTTTCCCTCGTGCGGCTCTGTTTGTTTGTTTGTTGAACTGGAGGTCTTGCTGGTGGTTCACTCGTGGACTCAGGCTCAGGGAGCAGGATCCGAAGTGGAGCTCAAGAGCCGGTCGTGAGGCTTTTTTCTTTCCGCCGGTTTGTTTTTCTTTTGATAACTTTGAGCGAGCGGCTGCGGAGGTCTTTTTGGCGATCTCGTCCGATGTAATTTGCAACACACTCCATACATACATGCCCACCTAGACATATGCGAGCGATCTGATGGACGGCCACATCCTGAGACCGCTTCCGACCCAATCGGAAAACCACAATCGCCACCGCCCTCATGAAGATTGTAATTACGGTGAATAGCTGCGAGAACCGATCGTTCAATTCCCCATTCGGATGCACGGGTTGAATGAACTCCAGCCACAATGCATACGTGATGGCTAACACTGGCCAAACACAATCCAGCACCTAGGGAATCGATCAGACGGCCTAGGAAGTGCTCTTCGTTCGCGTGGCCCGTCACTGTCCTCGATCCTTTCGATCCAGTTTTTCAGGAAACATTCACGACCGAGGACGAAAATTCCAGCACTTGAATACTTTGCTTTGCAGGTACGATGCAGCTCGAGTTTGTATTTCCGAAAGATAGTTCAGTGCTCACGGTCGGCACGGAATCAACTTCGGGGATCAGACCGGTGTCCAGGAAGACGACGACGGGAACAGGAAAATCGGGAATGGGGAACCGCGCGGAAAGATTCAGACATTGATGCTGCGGGAACAAACGACCGCCAAGACTTGTCGCCGCTCCGTTGTTGGTTAATGGGCTAGCAAGCTAGCTTGCAGAGGCGCCGAGAACAATGTCAGAACACAGAGATCAGACGACAACGAGGCTGGAAAAGCGCCGTAACCAGCGGCGGCCGTAGTTTCAGCCGAAGCTGCACAAGAAGAAGCAGAAAAAGGAGAAGAAGAAGAAGCAGCAGCACACGAACCCTGCGCCTCCCTCCCATACAACGAAGCAGCCGTCCCAGCGGCAACAGCAGCCAAACAGGCGCTTGCCCCTCGTCTTTCAGGGGAGACGAGGGGTGAAAGAGCGACTTAGAAGCTGCGGCAGGGGGACCAGCGCCTAATAACAACTTTATCCTGTCACAGCCGTCCGTCCGGCGTCTCTGTCGGTCGTTCTTATGTCTAATAACACAAAGAAAAAATATTAGTAGCGTCTGAGCGAGAAATGAGCTCATATTTCAGCGTAAGAAAAAGAAGCCCAGAGGCCGTCAGAGGCCGTTGCTTCCAGTCCTCCTCACGAGGCCTCCTTACAAAGCCCCTCACGAAACCCCCACGGAACCCGGTTCTCGGAGACTTCGGCACGGGATGCGCTCTACGAGCAGCTGTACGCTGCTTCTCTCACAGTGAGCAACTGAATCCGAGTCTCTGATCGTCATTTATAGTCAGTCCGAGTCGGTGCATCTGTACTTAGCAGAGCCTCGAGATCCGACGTCGAAATGGAAGCAAGAGCATCACATGAGCGGGACAGCATCTCTCCTCACACCCCTCGCCTCGTTCCCAGTCGCCGCTAACTCGGTTGTCACGGAGTCACAAGCCACAAATCACGACACTTCGCCCGGTGCCGGTCTGTTGCCACCGGGCGGGCAACTCTCTCGCGCCGCCACGGTTCGTCACTCGTTCTTTCCACCACATGACTTGGACCCAAATCCTTCACATCACTCCATCGTTTTCGCCCCGTAGCGCTAGTTGTTGTCATGGGAGATGGAAGAGAGAGAAAATGACGAAATGGCAGCGATGACAACCTGAGTCTCACGACGAAAGCGATGCACGCTAGCGCTGAAGCCACCGGTTGCCAAGAAGGATGTATTGAGCTTTACTTGTCCTACTAGTCAGCTCTTCAATCTAATGATGGGTCAACTTTGGTTTCCAGCCCCCGGAAATATAATATAATATAATATATTATAATATAATATAATATAATATAATATAATATAATATAATATAATATAATATAATATAATATAATATAATATAGTGCCGCCAAGTTAGTCTTCTCCAACCCAGACAATCCCATGACTTATAGAATTCGGAACGCAAAATGGACCATATTCCCGTAACTTAGAGCAGCGTTTCTCAACCTGGGTTCCGAGGAACCCGCGGGCTCCGCGGACGATTTTTTGGGTTCCGTCGACATTTTCGTGGCGGAACCTGTGGGTTCCGCGGCCGTTTTCTCGGCGCTATCAATGAAGATCCACACGGCTCTCTGCCTTCGTGTAGACTAGCATTCGAGGGAATAGGGAAGAGAAAGAGAGAGAGAGAGGGGAAATCTGAGGTGTGGGTTCCGCAGACTGGGTTGTCCCTCCCCGAGGGTTCCGCGGAGAAAAAAAGGTTGAGAACCGCTGACTTAGAGCATGGAGCCAATGTTATATTCTTCCAATAACTTGGAAAACTCTTCTAACTTATCACTAAAAACGAATTTCCCTGTCTCCCGAAAATCATAACTTAGTGGCACTTTACTGTATAATATATACATATATCAGTCGTATTATATAGCAGTGATGACGTCTTTGCAGTTTGGGAATTGAGCTGAGGCAGTCACGCTTCCTAGGTCAGCTGCCACAATATTTCTGGCGGAACCGAAGTTGAGGTCTTGAGTGCCTAATAAGAGGAGAATCCAATGGGCGAGACTTCGGCAGATTCGATGTTCGATCTCGTTACAGTGAGCAGACGTTTGAGGAGCGGAGCTTTTTCTTTCGCACTTCTGTGTTCTATTTCGTTGTAGCTTGTTCTAGAACTCTCCTGTTGGCTCCCGCTAAACAGATCAGGTGCGTTCATTCGCTTTGATCTTCAACCTAATTAACAACTCAGGCCGTTCGTTTCTCCGCGCGCTCGCTCGTTCTTTCATCCATGATCCTGACGATCTGTCTGGTCCCTGTTCGTTTTTTCCGCGCTCGCCAATAGTCGGAATAGGGATAAACCCACGAAGCCAGTTCAGCTATTGCCGCAATACGAAACAGAGCCCGCCTGAACGAGGCATTCGTAATTCACTTCCATAGCCACCGCTTTCCGACTGGAGATATCCGTCAAGTATATCATTCGGCCGATATCGGATCGTAAATCGGAACGCGGTGCGTATCGTCCGAAACCTCGGCGGCTTGCGACGAATTCTTCTTCAGGCTGAGAAAGATATCTCGTATCGAAACGAGCTGTCCTCAATGGTAATGAGGATGATCGAGTCGACTCTTCCGGAAACAAAACGATGGAAGTTCTGAGAACGAGGCTTCCGCGCACAGTTTCAGGGAAAGAGCTCGCTTGAAGACACTTGAATGGTTCGGATAATTGCCGAGGAATCAAGATCGAGCCGTCGAGAAGTATTTTGATCGAGACCAAGTAGGCGTTCTTCTTCGAGCAGTCAAGAGAAGGGATGCGTCCACGTTGAGGTGCACGTCGAGCTCCTGGCGGGAACTTCGAAGAATTGTCATCTCCCAGCAAGCGAGTCGATTGAATAACCGAACGTCTTATCTCATGGTTTTGGAAATGATTCTCAAACTCCTCGACTGCTTTCTCGGAGCTCTAGACGACTCGCTAGATTCCGACCGGGATAGGGAAAAGATCGGACCCGAGTCATGGAGTCCGATCGAGGTCTGCGATGCGTCGCCGGGAGTATCATCGGAATCTTTGAATTCCTTTCATAGCACAGAACTGGTGACTACATATCTTCGGAATACAGACTTATTTCGATGGAGCTAACTAAGGCGATTTCGAATCGCGGGTTTCATATCTGGCGAGTAAAACTCGCGAAGAAACAAAAGAATAACAAATCTACATATGTGTTCTCCGCTGATGTGACTCGTCTTTAGCCTCTGCTTGACACAGACGGATGGGATCCATTATGAACGACTTTGTCAAAGCAGACACGGCCGGCGGAAGCGTAAATAAACACCGCGCTATCATCATCTGAGTCATAATCGAATATTCGTATCCCACGGCGAAGAAAATGAATAATCAAAATACACAACCGACGACGACTCACCTGGACGACGTTCATTGACTAGCTTGTCTTCTATGAACGATATCGAGGATGGAAATCGCGTCAGACTCTGCCTCAATGGAATAATTGATTTCCAGTTTCCCTCCTCGAGATGAGCATCTCCAGCTTCCCGTCGACGGTTGGACGAACTCACAATTCTCCTCAGACAGCCAAGTTTGATACTCTAATGATTGCGCTGGGCTTTCAGACTTGGGCTCGAGTTCACTCTCAACCTTTCGAGGCCGCAGCGACGGACTCCCGCGGTATTGAGAAGTCTGGCGGAGGAAATGAACAAACGAACGAACGGAAGAACAAACAAACAAACGAATTTCCCCGTACGCCACTTCTCTTGCGAGTTCCGGGTAACAAATCAATTTTCGTTCCGATATTCGCTCCGCTCTCGTTTCGCAATCAATTGCGCAGATGTATACCCAGACGACTACATCAGAATTTTTTCCCTTCTTTGACCGGCGGGCTTCGTTTTTTTTTAGATGATTTTTGGGAGCTCGATTTTCGCTAGGCTCTCGGCTACATACAGACCCTCTCATCGCTTGATGATTAATTTCGTTTTCGGAACTTTGCTCATCGATCCATGATGGTTTTTTGAGCAGCTCTTCCGAGCTCCTCTGGGAGAAAAATCTAGCCGCGCACCCCGCATGCAAATGAGGTTTCTCGTTTTTCGCGCTGTTTGTACATGGGCACGGTGGACGTTCATTCTTCTTTCCTGTTGTTCCCTAACCCTCCACCCCTAATTGAGTGCATCGTGTCCACGGGCGCACATAGAGTCTCTGGAGCACTTCCCACCGGCGTTGCTCGACGCATTTTATACAAAACGCCTCTCTCGACAAACTGACCGCGGCACTCCGTCACCGTCTTGAAACGCAAACAGGAGCGGAGCGAACGCAAAATGAAAAAAAAAAAAGGATGAATAAACCATCAAATTATTAGAAGTTTTTGAGATCCATTGAGCCAGCCCGATCATCGTTCTTGACTCGATGCTTTTTGTCGTAATTGTTTCTCGACGGCTTCAAGGTCGGTCAGCCGAACTCGATATCACCGCGGCTTCGAACGTCAGAATGAGTTTTCCACGCTACGTTTCTGGATTTCTACGGAAAATCCACGTTTTCGCTGTTTTTGAGAGAACAGATGTCACGTTTCCTGCGGCCTGCCTTGGAAAGTCTTGGAACACGGCGAACAATGAGAAACGCGGAAACGAGTTTGAGCAAGAGGGAAAGAAAGTCAAATCAAATCGGAAGCTGCTCACAACAGCTAGACGAATTGTCAGGGGGACAAGTTCGGAAGGATCGTCTCAGAGTGGACACTGTGGACTTGCTCACTCGGAAGTCAAATCAGACAGCTAAGACGATGAATAGAAAATTGAATTAACGGAAGAGGAACCTCTTCCGATCCTTAATAGTGCCTTTTGAGGGATTGACCGACTTGGCGTCACGACATGGAAGTAATAGATGGAAACGGTGGATTGGAAGTCCTTCCGAAAAGCGGAATTCTTCGATCGGTTTAATTTTATGCCGAGATTCCCCATTGGCTTGGTCTAGTCAGAGGATTCCGGAGATGCTTTTCACTGAATTTTGACGGGAGGTCTTTGTAGAGGAAGCTCGGCTTCTTTCGTCAAAGTTCAAGGTCTGAGTGGAGACACAAAGGTTCGAAACAAAGATGAGAAATGAGACGAGTGACAAATTCCTCATATGATAAGGGAGTTCAAAGAAGCGATTGCAGAACTCTTCCGATCGCACGAATCAAACTTTTATCTCGTGATACGCTGAACGAACAGAAGGTGAAGCCGAGCGAGAGCCACGGCCGGCGATGCTGTCGAGTGTTTTCCGCCTCCATCAAGGTATCCGCATTGCTTATCGCTCTTTTTCCTCCTCCTGTTGCCAACGTGGGACAGAGTATGACGGAGGTGACAACGACAAGTGTGTCGTCGATCCGCTCATCTGCGTAGCCGGCCTAGTGCAGCGGAGCGAGTCGCCGACGTTGTAGTTGACATCAACGTCAGAGACAACGACGAGATTGGCGGCGAGACGCGTACTCACTTCTGCCAACCTTCATAGTGTTGAGAGGTCCGTGTTGCCAGTGCGAGACAGGCTAAGCGTCAGTGGAGACAAGCCGACGAGTGAAGCTGTCGATCATCGCGCAATTAGCAGATGACCCTCTGGCGACGAACAGGATGAAGGAGATAGCAACGACCGTTTCCGCGATGTTTGTTCCCAATGCTTTTGAGGGATTTCGTCGAGCGAAAGTGGATAGGCTCTAAAACTCGAGCTGAAAACTGAATCAAGGTCAGCGTCGAGGAGAGCAGCTCACGTACCGTATACAGAAACCAGTTGAGAACGGTTCCGCATATTCCTTTGGAGGAACTAAGACCTTCATAAGGAATAACGTCGACTAACAGAGTGGAGGCAAAACGACAACCTGTATCAAGACGTTTCGGGAACCGCTTGCTAAACGATACAGCTTTGGAGGTCTGCTGGCGAGCGACCAAATGAGCGTACGGACAAATGAATGAGCGGACGGCGAAGGGAATAGCGGCGGGAAGAAAAGACCGCGCGAGATAAACTCATGGCTCTTCCTCGGCCATTACGAGAATTATAATGTGTGATGATAAGCTGCTGTTAACGGCAGCCGAGCAACACGCCAGACGGAGATACATCAACAACGGCGCCCGAAAATGGCAACGAAAATCTCCAGCTAGGGGTTGACCTCCCGACGTTACTTATTGAAGCCATTCAACGCGCTGCGCAGCCAGCGGTGCTCGCCGTGCGGCCTGCATCAACGTTTTCTTAACGACAGGTGAACGCTCCTTCGGGCCTTTCCGCGGATTCGCTGTTTCCTTGATGGTGCAAATTAATCTGGCGCAATATCTTTCTCAAGACGCAGGGCTGCCTCGCTCGAGGAAACAAAAATCATTTTTTCCAACACGAACGTTGCTTCCAACATTAAAGCATCGAACGAAATTCAGCACGATCCGACGCTGTCCTAATACCCTCAAATTTGAAACGCTCACGCCATCTGGTGCACGAAAGTGCCGATATCCCACGGCCGGGCCGATATCTGGTTTTTCCGGTGAGCAACCTGGCCGAGAACGATTTCGCCACTCGCTTCGACGAACCACCATTTACTTGCGATTCACTGCGAGGCCTCAATCAACTATGGCGAAGTCGAAGAAGCAGCGGCGACAACAACGATTCCAGCGTCAAAGGCAGAACCAGAGTGACGCAAACCCGTCGCTTTTTGTTCCCCTCCCACTGCCGGATGTGGATGTCAGTACACACCACGGGAAAAGCAGTAGATGAAAGGAGGCCCCGGCCTGGTGTATAGCTAGCTGTCTCCAATTAATCGAAGGAAATGGCTGACCGAGCAAGCGAGTCGCTAACTGATTCGAGATATCTAAATGAACAAACAAGATCAGTGTCCTTTGACGACATCGACATTTTCACGCTCAGTATTTTTTGTCCATCTGTTCCTCGAATCAGATTGTAGCGTGAGCGACAGATCAGGTGCGCCACCATTCGTCCTAATGGTGCGAGTTCGTCCTAACGACATAACAGTAAGCGTTATGTTCCGATGCACGCATCACGCTGGAACAGTCTCTCGCTGCGAGTTTTCTTCCGGATGTTTTCCCGAACGACCTCTCGACCGTCCTCGTGGATGAAGTCTACGAATATCAGACGAACTGAGGCTCCACGAGAAGGTGTTGCTGGAAAGCAGAGCGCGCGTTGGCTCTCATTCTACATCGCCGGGGCCCGAGGCGCCGAGACCTTTCGACGAGAACTCGTTCGGAAGGTAGCTTACACGCTACGAGCAATCCTGAAGCTCAGCCAGCCATCGTACACCATTGTGTCGGAACAAGAGAAAACTCTGAATTTGACATCCAATACCGATCCAACTGTTGTACGCAGCGGTTCTGGCGAAATTGAGTTCGTCGACGTTCCCTTCTCCTGATCGAGCTCTTCACTCGTCTCAAGTGCGCGCCATTGTGCGCAACGGTATCGGAGCTTCATTAATTCATTTCGAGAATTCCCGTACGAGAGGAAAAAAGGGAGGAACCCACGTCCGAAACGTTTCGGAACTCATTGTCGTCGTGACGAGTCTCGACTTTGATTTCTCCGAGACGAGCATAATTCCAAAACTCGGAGATTCGACGCCTTGCCTCTTCGGATGAAGACTAAACAGCTCGGCTGGATCAGCTCGGATGGATATCGATGCGAACACAACTCGTTGTCCTGGATACTATCCAGCCGGTTGTCAGAGGAGCCCGAAGGCTGGTCGCTTCGATCTGCCGAACTCATGAATTTGTAGAAGATTATTCTGGTCCGGAGTCCCGATTCGATTGGAGTTACACTCGATCTGTCTTTGTCTGCAACCGTTCCACAGAGCCTCGAAAACTCGACGCTCCGCAAACCGTGATGGGAACTTTTTGAAAATCTCGCCGTGTGCTTCGATATCACCAGTTGTCATCGAATCTCGGACTTTAGGCTAATAAGGCCGACACCGTATACAGAGTGACAATCGCTATCCGATTTTGGGATGTCGTCACGGTTCGAGATCAATGGTTTTTTTGTGATTCGAGCTCCTCGTGATTCGACGGTGATCAAGGGGTGCGAGCGAGCGAGCGAGCGAAGCGGTCCCTCGCATTAAATTCCGCAGTCTCGATCGATAAACTTTGATGAGCTCGGCGAAGGCTTGCCGATCTGTTTGAGCAGGAGCGGCGGCGCGGTCGCGAGTCTGGAAATGCAACACGCCTCCGGCAGAAAGCCGTCTCTATCGCTGACGTTTAATAACGTCACTGATTGGAAGGCTGCGAAACTTTCCCTGGTGTGCCATAATCTCAACTAAACTTTGCGACCTTCGCAGTTCATATTGTAATCTGCGGTAGAACTTGGATCTGCGGTAGAAGGCATCGAACGGTATTCTTTCTGACGCGTCGTCCTCGCTCACTCGTTCGTTTTTTCGTCTCGGCAAGCAACTTGATCGGTCGGTCGGTCGGTGGTCCGTCGATGCGTCCCTTCGTTCTGGTCTCAATTAAACGCCACACGAAGCCATGGTAACGAGACCAAGTCTAAAAATAGCTATCGATTAAGTGTAAGCCATCGAGCCGCCAGTTGAGTCTAGGCCCATCCATGCAAACGACGTTTTGCATTCTTCGACTCGCATTCCGTCTCGGCCGAATCTGTTGAACTTCAGCGACAAAAAAAGAACTCCACAGAGCTCAACTGAAAGCGTGTTCTTTGTCAATCGAGACAAAGAAGAGCTCAGTCAGGTCTGGCAGGGTCGGCATTCAGGTCGAGCTTGCCTCTGAACACGGCTTCTTCAAGAGGCACCTGCAAAACGCTCGCATCGAGCGCCATCGGAATGCGTTCATCCAAAAAATTCATTCATCTCATCTGTTATTACTCCGACCGCACTTTGAACGAAAGCGATGCGCTGTTATCAAGAAGTGAAATGCTTCACCGGAACCAACAGGATTCGATGTATGAGCAACAACCCAATCGGAAACAGATGTGGTCCCCCCGCGCGCCTTCTTTTCATCTCGTCCCAGTTTCGGAATGATTATAAGCCTCGCTCATCCGGTGGAATGAGTTGCGCTGTTTTCGATTCGGGCGAGGGATTCCGAGGATTTCGCATGGAGCATAAATACGTCGTTTGTTGAATTCCAGGGGATAAACTGAACTCGAGGTTATGCGGCCTAAGAATGCTCGTCTGCTGAACGAGCATCGTATCGAACGCTGAGGACAAAACTTTTCCTCAGTTTGGGACATCTCGAGTTCTGGTCTCGGCGACGGGAGCGACAATCACAATCTTAGTTGGCCCCAACCTTGTGGGAACCAATCGATCAAGATTTTGACAAGTTCCACTCGATTCAGGTGCGGCTCTGTTCGCATCAAATCCGCTCCAGGTTCTGAGCGGACGTCGAACGAATGCACCCCAAGCTCCTCCATAGTTACATCGTCATCGTTTTCTCTTGTGTTCCAATCGATCGAAGTCGAGGCATTCTCTCATCTGAAGCCTGGTGATCCCGAATCGAGTCCGCAATAATTGGTCCACGGAAACCTTCAATTGAATCCTCACGGGTGTTTTTCCGCGCGCGGCCACTAAGCGTTAGGAGTTGGTTTCGTTGAGGGTTAATAATACGCCGACGACTTTGAATTCCGCGAGCATTCCTCGAGTGGAGCCTCGCTCGGACGCTGGCAGGAATGTTTCTGGCAAATCTTAAAACTCGACCCGACCGAGCATCATCCCCACAGACCTCCGTGACGCGGGAATGCTGCAGGAACTCGAGATGAGTTCACTCTCAGATGGAAAAAACAATCTGAGACGCAGCAACCACCGACTGGCTGAGAATCTGAACGAAGAAAAAAAAGAAACGCGGGGATCATGGGACAAGTCGTCTGCTGCTGCTCCTGGGTGGCTTCAATGTTCATAACTGTCTCTTCATTCTCTCGAACTCGTGCCTCCCAGTCATCGTGTTTTTCTTCTTTTTTGAACGAAGAGCGCTCCTTTTGAAATGATATTCACAGCCTTTCGGTGACCTTTTCTTGTGGTGCGGCGAGGCTTAATTTTAGAAAATTGCCAGCGTGCATTCCTGTCGCGGCTAAATCCACTGCCGCGGCCACAGCGAGAGCAAGGAGTTCGTTCCCTCTTGAAGTCCGCGTGGCCTCAAAGTTTTCCAGTGAGCGCTCTTTCTGGTGTTATGGCGAAAATGCCGCCGTTACAATGCGCTATCATCAGCACCGGCCCCATCATCATCATCAACAGCGGCGGCGGCGGCGGCGGCAACGGCTGCAAAGGCAGCAGCAACAGCGGCCATCGTTAGAAAATTTTTGCCGCGCAACTTCAAGATCAACCTGGGCTCCAATCAGAGCTGATGTTTATCCTGAGCCGATGAAAGGTCCGACAGGAGTTGAAAAACCGTGCACAGGAGCTGCTCCTAGGGTTTTGTCCGCCATCATAGAGTGGGGGTGAAGAGGCCACATACACCGTAATCGGATATTTCTCGAGTAGGCTTCAACCCTCCGTCCGTGCATTCAGTCAGTTCGAACTCGGATCGAGAGAGATTTCGGAACTGGAACTGTCAAGGGCTTAGTCAGAGCTCCCGAGGGCTCAGTGTCGGCGGCTGCTGCTGCTGCTGCTGCTGAAGGTCCAATTATAGTAGACGTTCAATGCTGCCTTCACGATTGGGGTTTGCTTCCGCGGCGAGCGGAAGTTGGAAATAATTGCTCACATTAAATTGATTCGCGATAGTCTTAATGGGCCGAAGATAATTCAATAAGCTTTCCGGTTATAAGTCAGCGGTTCCGCAAGCGTTTCCGACTGACTGAGTGAGGGTTTTGCCGAGCTGCTGGAATAGAGAGTGCTATCTCCCCTCACTTACTTCCTTGCTGGGTGTCAGTACAAGAATGAAGAAACGGACCTCGTGAGAGGTCCGGCCCATGTTAGCCGGGTGTTTCAGCCGGGCTACAGCTACGTGACGCTTCTGTAGCGACGGCAAAGCGCACCTGCAAGAATTAACATGAGTTAAAATTCATTGAATTCGAGATTCTTCCACCTTTGTCGACAGTTTTCCCGTCCATGTCGTCATCGTGCTTCTCTGTGTCCGATCGAGTCGTCGCACTGTACGGAGCTAGAAGTAGAGCCACTTCGCGTTACGTCGGCCGCCTAGGGACATGACCTTTACAGAGAACGAGATTTCCACGGCACGGCTTTGAGTTGAGTCACGGCGACTCGCAAGGAATATTTCTCAAGCATGTCTATTGCATCATTTTGAAAGAGTGGTGATGTCGCAAGTTCAATTCTATCGATTGATACACGTTAGAGATTACGCAAATGGGATCACAGCGTCTAAGTCGCCGTGCTCGGTCTCGCGATGCTTTTGAAGCAGAAACAGGATTTGCACTTAATGCCGCCGGCGACCTTGCACCTAAAAACCCTTAAATCTTTGCATGCGCAGAAGCTGGCAACACTTGTCTCGCAGCTAAGAGAGAAAGGAGCGGGATAGGCGAACTAAAGGTTCTTTGAAGGACGGCTGTGACGATATTCTGTCGGTGGCGGCGGCGGCGGCGGATCAAGGTCGATGCGTGAACTTTAGCGAATCGAGCTTCTGAACAGCTACAAAATACGCCACGAGTCACGGAGAGGAACGGTCAGCCTCGGGGACCGCTCGGCATTTCAAGAGGGGGGAGATTTCCGAGCGGAGACGTGGCGGACATCGGAATACGATCCTCAGGTGTGACAGCAAAGAAGAAAAGATGGGAAAGCGTCCAAGAATATGTGAATAGAGCTCGGGAAAACGCGAAACGGCAATCCACGACAAAAGAGAGACGCTCGAGGGGGAAGTTGGGGGGTCAAAAGAGGACACTGGGAGGGGGAGGAAGACGAAGGACGAATGAACGGACGCCAATGCCCTGATGTACAATGGCTGAACGAGAGTCAGTGGTGCGCGGATCCTCGGAATCCTCAGCGGACAGCGGCGTCAACACTTTGGGGCAACAAGCGCCCTGATCGAAATGGAGTGTTGCTCTGACAATGGTTTGTGGAAGGCGTTTGATAACACAACTCAACCCTCAACAACAGCCGCATCCATGAATGCATTCACTCCGCTTTGGAATGCTTAGGATTCCGTGTGCGTATCGAACAGCCGATTATCGAACGGCCGGGCTTCATCGAGCTTTGATACAACGTTCAAATCAAATTCACGAAATCGTTCGACAGCTCCTCAATAACGGGCCGAAGTGTATCAAACATACATGACCGATTTGGAGAGCTGAAGACTTTCACAATCGTCTGCCGATTCGCTTCTGCCGTAGAATAAACGAAAATCCGCGAAATGCAGAGTGAAGAGTCTCAATTGAGTTTGCGGATTTGGGCGAAGAAGGTCAAGCATACGACTTGTTTCCAAGTCAATTGAAGCCATGCACGTCAAATGTAGCGGATATGCCGCTCCGAGTGGACGCGGCATCCAATGCACGATCGATTCGTGGCCGATTGTCTTGCAGTTTGGAAAGTGCGCCAATCGTTATTCATTAGTCATCCGGTCCCAATTCGAAACAGCGAGTTGAAACTGCATTTGAACAAGAAATTCTTCAGCTCAGAACCAGTTCTACCCAAAACTTCAAGTTCTTCTCCGGGAATTTCGACTGGAACTGGCGTCTCGATTGAATTTGTCGGAAAAATCCAGAAAGGCTTCACATGCTTATCGTACTCGTGTCCGAATCGACTGACCTCAGATCCTCGCTTTTTGCTTCGAACTGACGAAGACAATCATGAGGGTGTTAATTGAGATAACGATGAAATCCGTGATGAGATTGATCGCGAAATGCAAAGTTGATGACACACGAGACAGTCCGTGCCGCGAATCAGTTGCATCGAGTGAGTCAGCCGAGTGAGGACAAGAAGTGTCAGAACATCTCCAACTCCGGTTGACCGAGGGAACATCTTCTCCTTCGTGAGCCGAATGGCCATTTCTAGTTCAGAGAAGATCACCTGTGGCGTAAGATTCTGAATCGCGAGATTCTCAAGCCTCGCGCATCGGAGAGCTGTTCGCCCAAGGAGGATGTGACCAAGCGAGCTCAACAGAATCCCTTTGCATTCAAACTGTTCCGAACGACGCGCACTTCCCCAGTGCAGGTCATCGAGCCGTTTGCCAAGTTTGTTCAAAATTCATGAGCTCGCAAATGAGACGACCTCTCATCTCATTCGTTCGAATGGGGTCGCGTGAAAGCCAACTGTTTCTGTTCCGCGGGAACTTAAAACCTCCATTTTAAGAGCCCAGAGAGATCCCCGAGATTTCCAAAGGAATATTTCGACTGATGTGACTCAAACTCGGTGCTTCTCAGCGGAAGATGTTCCACTCGCAGGGATTGGACGTTGTGGAGGAGAGAAATCGAACGATCACGAACGTGCCGACGACTTGGCATCGGAAGCTCTTGATGCCGATGGCTTTGAAGCAAACGAAGGTTCACGGCTGCGAGCTTAAACATTCCGCTGTACTTCTGTGTCACTGCCACGAAGCCACGGTTGGAGAACAGAGCAATAAAACACAGCCTACAAAGACGTACAAACAGCGAAGCAACAACCAATTCGGGATGCTGCTGAGGGTACTCTGAGCTCTCGCCGGTACCGTTATTAGCGGAAGACCCCTCCGTTGCACCGCTTGCGTAGTGGAGGAATGAGGGAGATCGTGTGTGGTCCGCTTGGAAATTGTGTTCAATCTTGTGGCCTTACGGAGAGACATGTCGTGGGCACGTCGCTTCTCGCAGGCTAGATACAGTTGTGTCACTCGACTGAGCCGTGTTATTGTGCTGCTGCTTCTGTAGCTGTCTGAGAGACGGAAGAAGAAGAAAAAAACAGCTCAAGTACTCACACTGCGCAGATCCATGACTGGTCGTAGTCGAATCCTCCGCCTTCCCTCACGTAGGTTCCCTGGATAGTTCGAGACAGAAGGTGCACTGCAAAACAAAAGACAGCATCGCTTGAGCTAGAATTCTTTGCTCCGGAAGGCAAATTAGATCGTGTGCGTTGCCATGACCGCGCTCGCGTGTGCGTCCGCGGGAGCCTCGGTTTCAAGTGCAGTCTTTGATATACATTTTCAAGCGTATCTTCAGCGCCGTGTAGCTTTTCACCAAATAAGTCCAGGAATGAAATCTAGAGTCGAGGAATAGGGATGAGAGTCTAACTAAAGAAATGGCTATTTGTAGCGGAGAAATTATCGACCTCCACTCGAACAAAAGAAGGAATATCAGACACGGTGTCGTTGCCACAAGGGAATGATTCTTGAGTTCTGTTTTGTTGGATAAGTTCAAGAAGAATCTGCGGCTCCCAGAGCCCTCTTGTTGTTGACAAGTGTTTTGAGGATTACGGCGGATACGATCGTCGACAAGGATCTCGCTTCTGTCAACTGGAATTCACCGAATGTGGAGTTTGAACGCTGCTGTTCCATTTGTGAGTTCATACGCAGCATGAGGAGCAAGTATGTATACTCAGGAGTGAGTTCATCTGTTTGCGTAGCCATGTGCGGAAACTCCCTCGAGCTCTTCACCTCGTCCGCTTGTTTGATAGAAAACAAGACGAACTGTTTGCTCCAGTGAAAAATGGTCAGAACTGACAACGCGGGCGAACGAGCAGCCAGTCAGCCACGCTGACAAGCGAGCCATTTGCAAAGGGGAACGCAGAGAGAGAGAGAGAGACAACTGAGGTTGCTTCTGGAACAGCAGCGGCTAAACTGCGTTGTTTGTTTGCTCGTTCGTTCATCCATTCGTCCACTAGACGCCAGTCGATGAATCAAACGGACGAACTCAGACATTCAGCTTGGATCTTGTATCGGCGAGGGGCGACTCCGCGAATCCGTCGTGACGGACGAGACGCAAGGGACGTCGGCAACTCGAAGGACGCAGAGGACTGTCGGAAGATATTTCGATAATAAGATTTAATACGAGATAATGCATCAAAGCGGCGTATACTACGACGTCCACTCTTCGAATGGATACGAGAATGGCGGAAAACAGCTGTGAGCTTTTCCGCTCTTTCTGCTGTTGACGCCGTAGCTTATGGCTTGAACAACGACAACAAAGAACTTTCTCAATATGACGACGACCAACGGTTGCTCAGCACTCACTGCAGTGTATGGGTGACAGTCTCTATGGCCGTGCAGCTATCTTGCCGCCGGCCTACGATCATTCAGGAGGGGAACCTCTGTAAAGATTCGGTATGAACGCTAAGGAAACAACCCGATGTAGCTGTTGCAGACGGGAATACTACAACGCACACAACGGGCCGAGCGACGCCCGCGCAGACGTCAACGGTTCGCTTGAACGGTTCAGCAGCACAACAGGCAGTGCTGGACTGTGAAGGGTTGGTGTGTGGACTTGTGGACTGTTGGATCCCATCGAGGGAACGCACTGACCATGGAGTCCAGAAGCCACAAACCAAAGATCCAGTCTGAGTGTAATTCACTCAAAAATATCGATCTGATCGGAACATTTCCCCCAGGATCAGCCACATTCGCTCGACAAAACTAAACGAGGAGTGAACTCGAAAACGTTAGAACGGTTTCTACATATTGACCTCTAACATGGAGTGTATTGGTTGTGTTCCGAATACGGTGCGTTGGTTTCGCTCGTATCTCATCGATAGGAAGCAGGCTGTCAAGGTCGGGAATGTGGAGTCAAAATGGGTCACTGTGAACAAAGGTGCAGCACAAGGCTCTATAATTGGGCCATTTGCCTTTGGAATTCTAATCAACTTCATTCTCCTGAAGATCAACGCACTTGGACGGTGCAGAACGATTCGCTACGCGGATGACACCACACTTGTCTTCACCTGCAATCCTGCCAGGCTACAGTCCGATCTTGACTCGGCAATGAGAGTCACCGAGGAAGTCATTGGAATTTTCGAGACTTTCGGACTGAAGGTTAATGCAGAGAAAACGAAGATTGCGCTCTTCAGAACCTCCAGAATCGTCATGCCACGGGTGACTCTGCTCGGTGATGACGTTGTCTTGACAGAGACGGTCACGTATCTGGGATTCACGTTGGACACAAGAGTTACATGGAACAGTCACGTTGAAGTGCTGGCCCCCAAGTTTTATGCAGTCATCGCAGCTCTCAGGAAGCTTCGGGCGGCAGGGGTCCCATGGCAAGGTCTTAAGCTTGCGTATGAGGCGCTTCTCACGCCGTTTCTCTTCTATGGTGTCTCGGTTTGGGGTGGTGGTTATCGACTGCCCATGAAGCTGGCTCAGACTATCCTCAATGATGGTGTGAGAGCTATCACAGGACGGAGAAGATGGCAATCAGTCAAATCGGTCTTCGAGGACGAGGGACTACTGCGAATCCAGCAGGCATGCTACATTCAGACCGCGGTGTTGGCATACAAATCAGTCCGAGGATTAACTCCCGAAGATGTCAGGTTTAAGGTCGAGGAAACCAAGTACCAGTCGGTCCGTCGTGAGACAACTTTTGAGTTACCATGGACGACTAAAAATCTCATGAGGCAGTCTCTCCCATACCGCTTGCCGAAGATCTGGGGAGCGCTCCCGAGGGAGGTCCGAGTCTTGGGGTCGATCAAAAAATTTAGAACTGAGGTGAAGGGCCGAGTCCTGAACTCTAATGTGGTGTTAGATTGTCTGTACATTCTCGATTTTCTTAGATATATATTTTTTTTTGTTTTGTGGTACTTTTTAACATATCTATTATTTTTAATGTGAACTTAAGCGTCGCTCGGTTGCAGTTCCATTTCAATAAACCGCTTCCTCAATCAATCAATCAATCAATCAAACATCGGAGCTCGCGTGGTATTGTGCCCGAGGCCGCGCTCATTTTATTCTTGATCCATTCACTCACAAAAATGTGTTCGATGTGAGATTGACAGATTAATGTCGAAAATCCCCGGAATGTTAGCCAAAGAACTGTTCCTGAGAGTCTACGGACTTGATTGTTCCCGGAACATTTCTTCACCGAGCGTCAATCACGCTGAAATCCGTCGAGCTCGATTGTCTCATTGTGAGTTTTTCTAGATTTTCTGCGCAAGGATTGTTGTCGACGTCGTTCGGGATTTTTTTTGCTAATGACCCTACTTTTGTGCCCTTCGAACTTGCGACCGCTAAGCGGATTGCCGAACCGCCGCCTCCGAAGGTTTCTTCCCGTTATCAGCATCAAACTCTAATCAGAGGTCGCAGCCGTAGACTTGAGCCGAAGTTCTCGCTGATCAGCTCGGAAACAACGGAGAACCAGAGAATTCGAAGAAAACCGTCAACGGTCGCCGAAAATGAGTCGAATTCTGCGAAAGTGGATCCGGAACCGATCGGTGAAGAATGCGCGAAATACTTCCACTTTATGACCCGTATTGGTTCTGATGCGAGCGGCACCGCATTCAGCAACTACATCAACGAGCGTTAACGCCGCCGGAGAAGGGTGCTAGGTCGATGGGCCTATATGGGTGGAAACCTCGGAGGCTCTATAGTTAATTAGCGAACCAATCTCCTCTGCTTGCTCTCCTGCCAGTCTCTTCGCTAGCCAACTAAAGTGAAAGCTTGCCCACGTCACTAAAAGCGCCGGCAAATTCACTGACTCGACTTGTCAAGGATTCGACGGAACGCGCCGACGATGCCGACAATTACGTTTCACGACGGAGAAAAGGAAAACAAAAAGCTCCGAAACGCTTTCTGTATCGGTCGCCCTGCCGAGCATGGAAACAGCTGAGCATGACGCAGTAGCTCGCCGTAAACTCGCTTCAAAGGATTATCGTGGCTAGGGCTAAAAAAAAACTCGATCTCACGCGGTGTGTAACGAGCGAAGGTTGTACTTAGGCCTCCAGCTTGCCAACTGCACGTGGCGCAGCGGGCGAGCCAGCGGTGTAAGCGACGAAGAAAAAAGGTCAAAATGCCAGAGCCGAGCCTGCGGGCTCGCCGCGTCCGCTTTTGTACTATGAGCGCCTTTTCTCCATGGGCGCACTTCTAATAGCGAAGTGTCGCCGCCGACATCATCGAAGGAAGCCAAACCAGCGAATCCGTAGAAAATGGCGCAGCGGTGTATGACCGTGCAAAGGCTTCGCCATCTTCGGTCGGCGCAGTCTTTTTAAAAAGTCGCACATCAGTAACTTAGGAATAGAGCGCACGTCGAGTTCTTTCTCCTTGACTTCCCGGGGGCTCCGTGGTCGAGATCGTTCATGAGACCTCGAGAGATTCTTGTCAGTTGCGATTGTGTCGGCCATATGTCCAAAACACGTCGCGATCACGATTTCGATTCGAAATCATTGGTTTCTCGCTTCGTTCCAGGAAAACTATGCGAGTCTTTGGAGGGAGTTATGGCGGAAAAACAACGAAACTTCGGCAAAATTTTCCGGAAGCTATTCCAACTCTTTCTACTGAGCTGTGCGATTCTGCTGACCGTGTTCCTTGTGTCACTGATTATCCTCATAGTAACGTTCACAGTAATCGATCTAGCCATCATCGATGAAGAGTCGGAACCGCGACGGATCCAAAGTGGAAGTGAGCGTCTTTACGATCCCTTCGCCGCGACCAACGTCTCCGGCAGGGAAGTCAACCAGAGAACAACTCGAACGAGGGCGAGCCCCGACGCGTCCCTGTGGTGTGCAGCTGGTTTCATGATGGTATTGACAGTGATAGTGATTACTAAAAGCTGCCTTGATGAACAAAGAGAACACATGATGCGTCTAGAACGGGAATTGAATCGTCGCAGCTCTCAAGATCTCTCAAATACCTGTCAACCTATCGGAAACCTCTCTTGCGAAGTCCCGCGTGACGTAAGAGTCTTGATCCATGTTCGTGGTCGACCACCTGCCTACAGCGATTCTGTCGCGGTTGAGACGAGCATCCCGCCGCCGGATTACGTCGGCGTTCCTCAGCGTTCCACTTTGGGGAATCCAGCCCCGAGATTCTCGTATCGACGCGCTTCATATTCTAATCTGCAAGTTCCGGATCTTCATCGACCTCGAGACATCCGAATGTCAACTCATTACGGCATTTCGAACTTACGGAGCAGTTTTTGAACTAAATGAGAATAAATGTCGCTTATGCTGACCTAAACTTGGCAACCTAATCCTCAGAAACTCTTGGACCCTCGAGATCTCCGCAGGCGGATCACTTCACGCGAGGCTATGAGGGCTCACGATGAAACGTCATGCCATTACAAACTCATCTCGATTCCAAAGATTTCTGCAGGAAAATGCCTTCCGAGGTGGAAAACATTTACCGGTGATCCTGAACTTAGGAGAACTTTCGGCATCTCCTGAAAACTACCCAGAAGCCGAGCAGGGAAGTCGACTCGACGTTCAGAATCCATAACTTCAGAGACTTATTCAAAATCAGCCACACACGAGCCCATCAGAAATTATGTCGTGGGTTCGACCTCTGGTCGGCAGACGTCTCCCTCACCTACACACTTATATTTCACTAAGAAAGAGTTTCCATAAGATCGAAAGATGCCGTGTCCCTCTTATCATCATCACGAATATAATTGACATCTTCGATGTGGAGGAGGACTTGATTTCTTTCACAAATATCGCAATATCGTATTTCAAGCTCGCCGTCATCCACGTGCAGGTCTCATCAATGGATCACATGTTTCAAAAATTTAAATTCAAACTTTCCATCACCGGCCCTGGTGGCGCTTTGGGCGAAGTTCAGAGATGGAATAGGTAGTCTTCACGCGGGACGGACAACGAAATGACTCTGATGATGACCATCCGAATCCTTGTGTTCTGTCTGTTCCCGAGTCTCATCTGCTGCTCCGAAACAACTCCACTAAACGGCGCCGAAGCTTTGACATCCTTATCTGTGGCCGAAAGCCCAGAATTCCATCTTCTTGGAGCGTCTGGCTTCGTATTTTCTTTAATTGCTCTCATCATATGGTATAGAGGTAAAAACAAGGAAAAGGCTCAAGAGGTAAGCAGCGAGGCGGAGTTGTCATCGATCACCGTTGATTCGAACGATCAGAAGTGAATGTCAGAGCCCCTCTAGAGATCCTTCGCTCGGAAATGAAACTGCGACGAACCAAGGTTTCGGAACAAGTTCTTCCGATTTTACTCAGATAATAATTATAATAAAAGAAGTCTTCGTTCCAATCTCGCACCTGAGTTTGAATTGTTTGAAAAGAAAATCCCAAACCGGTGAATCAAGATACGCCAGCAGGGGCAGCTTCGAACCGCAGGTTTGCGCTGAGCTTTGGGCTGTGTTTCAGTTGCGAAATTTACCGAAGTTGCAGAACGTCTTGAAGAATATTATCAGAACCTTCACGGGACTGAGGAGGACGGGAAGCAGGCCTCGCGTACTAGAAAGCTCCAAGCTGGATAATTGTTGAGTCGTATAAATCTTCAACCCGGATCTCAAAGCAAACGAACAACGAAACGGACCGCATGTCAACTCTAGTGATCTTTGTTTTCTACTCCGTACTGTCGATCATCGATGGCGTCGTGGGGCAGGAAGCCACGCCAGAAACGGAAACAGTAGAAGAACCGCCTATTTTGCTTCTGCTGACTACAATTGTTTTCTTCGCCATAATTGTCGTCTGCTGTGTAACCATCACGAACAAAGGACTCGATGCGCTGGCAAGGTTACTTAAAAGAAAGGAGTTTCAATCGTCCGCCGAGACGCCGTCTGTTAGTGCAACCAACACCAACATAGCAAAACCGGCTAAAGCTGTCGCTGCCTTACTGAAATCGAATGCGTGAACGGAATGGACAAAGCGGCCCCTCGAGAACTACTTCTTGGGAGGGGGAAAAAGATGTCTGCAAACTAAGTTTCCGCGGGCATTCCTATCGAATCAGTCCAGCCTCACCTCCTCCGAGCAAAATCCTCATAAAGAAGGAGAAATTCCGAAAGCATTGTAATTCAGAAAAACAGGTATATATAAATGATGATATAAAAAAAACTGCAGGAATCGCTTGTCCACCCCTATATCGGAGTCCTTGATCTGTGAAGAGATTCGAAGTTTCTCCAATCGCTGAGCTTTTGAGATGTTCCCGTTGAGCCAGTCTAACTTGTCCTCTTCTGCAATCGTTGAGGCTTCACGGAAGCTAATGTTTCCCGTTTCGACTCCGTGGCGTCGTCCCAATATTGGCGGAACACACCTTGGCCGTCGATTGGCGCAGACTCAATACCTCGAGGTTCCAGAAAACGGTTTTCACGACACACATTCTGAAGAGTGGGCTTCCTGACTTTGAGTTTCCACCATAATTGCCATGATCAGCTGGGGTAGAAGTACGAGTTGTGTCAATGTTATTTTTGATGGGAAACTCGTGGAATTTGGAAGTTCTCCGTAAGTCTTACTGACCCAAACTTGAGGCAAGTCATAACGCTGACATCATAAAGACAGAAGGCTGACTTGAGCTTTCCCCTCCATGCTCTTACCGAGGATAAGCTCACAATTCATCAGCTTCCGTGAGCGTGATGGTGAGAGAAAGCCAAAGTATCGAGCAGCGGTTTGTCATGATGTGATCCTTGCAGCTGGTTGTGGGATATTTTCTGAATTGCCGAAGCTCTCACATCAATTCAAACGAACAACGAAATGTCAGCCACGTCCATCGTCGGGATCCTGCTGTTCTGGCTTGTGCCGCCTACCATCTTTTGTGCACCCGTGTTTAGTACTCCTTCAGAACCCGAGAAAGAGGAATGTCATTTCTTTTGTGATTGGACTTCCGTGCTCGGATGGGGCTTGAGCGGCACGGCACTGGTCGCAGTTGCAGTGCTGCGCTATGTATACACGAAAAAACGCGACCAAATCTTGGCTGCTCGGGACGCAATCCAAGAAACACTCAACGACTCCACTGCCTCTCTTCCAAGCTTGACCCAAGCCCAAGAAGCTGTCGGCGAATTCAAGGAGACGGTGGATACGGTCAAAAGTATGACGGCACCCGAACCAACCCAATGAACGAGGTCGGAGAAGTATCCGGATACAGTCTGCCATATAATTCGTTGCGAGCGCACAATAAAGTTGTTCGAGTAACTGTATAACGACCTCATCGAGTGTTATTCGCCTCATAATAGTGAGAACAACGGTAATCAGTAATTTTTAGCCTTTCATCATGAAGCATTTCACGTGCTACGTCATGAGCTCTCTAGGCGGACCCGGTTATTCGACTGAACCAGCTTAAATTGCCCGATCACATGCATGCGACCGTCTCCAGGGCTAGTTCCGATGTGGAGCATGGAATGAGTCGAAGGAACAGCAATCTTCATGAAATTTCGGAGCGTTCGACTCGTTATGGACCTTTCTCGTCCTCCCGCCTTCTATTCGTCGAAATTCTATTCTTCGCGACGAACTACGACACCTAGACAACTCGTGCCTCCCGTTCTGCTCCAAACGCTCCAGGCTCGATAATCACCACATTTACTGTTTCATGACTGATTTTCGAATGAGAAATCCGATTCTTCCTCATTCGGACTCACAAATTGGGAAACATGACCCGGAATTAAGCTCAAGACGAGTGTCATCAGAGGTCAAGATGCTCCCGAATAAAAATCTTCGAAAATGCTTCTTTTATGATGACTAATAGGCAATGAAATCGCGGTCTTCTCACAGTTAACAGTTCGTAAGATAACTTCACAACGATTTCGTTGATTTTTGTGATCGATGGACGACCGCGTTGGAAGTTAGAAAACGATATTATTTGGAAGCGCGCACAATTTTGAATTGAGTCGAAGTAGTCGAACTCGCCCTCTCCCATCCGCTTACGGGAACATGTAGCACGGTAACTTGATATTTGAAATTGTGATACAGAACCCGAGAAACTCAGCATCAGTCCGAATCTTGAACTCGTAACATGGGCCGGTGAATCGGGATGCGTTCGCATATATGAATTCGGGTGTGACTTTGAACCGTAAAAAAAAACATTTTCCCAAGTCGTAATTTGATTCGATTTGAGCACGTATCATCCTTGATCTCACCTCATAATGGGAGCGTTTAAGGACTGCGAATCGTATCTTCCCGATTGTTCTGGGTTCCGAATAAAAATATATTTTCCGTAGCGACGGAGTGTATATGAAATCATCGACCACAAATCCGAGGATTCAATTCATTCTAACAACGAAATCATCAGCACGATGAAGTCTGTTCTGGCGATCGTAGTTTGCTGCCTCTTCGCGTCAACTGCGGAATCTAAGGCGTTACGCAGACAAGGAATAGAAACCACTCCTGGAATTGAAGTACCCATCATCCCCATCCCACCTCCGCCTGACTCATTCGATATCCCCACAATATTGCTGTTTTTAGCTGCCTGTGCGCTTTGCAGCCTCGGAGTACAATGGGCGCAAGATAACTACAAAAAAGGCAAGCTCGGCGACTTGACAGACGATGCAACCACGACCATAACCGGCTTCAAGGATGATCTGCTCAAGGCTGGCGGTGGTGCCAAGGACGCACTCGGAGCGATGGCCCTCGCTGGAGCCGACAGAGCCGCTGATGCCGCCAACCAAGCTGCTTCCGCCGCGACGGACGCGGCCAAAACGGCTGCGGACACCGCTCAGAGTGCACTGAAGTAACACTGCAACACTTCCTTCGATTGAGAAAAGAGCGAGGAGCCGGGATTTTTTTCTACGCGGTCGTTCCTGCTGCAAGCTCACGAGAAATAAAAAGAAACAGTGATCCCTCTTTTCGTTCGCTTCCACTTTTATTCTCTAATTATTGCGCTTATTTGGTCCTGGTGTCGATAGGTTCGAGCTCCTTCCGAAATGGAAAGACGCTGATCTTCGACAATAGCGTCTCCGTTCACTGGAAATAGGGAATCGGAGAGAAGGCGGAGACAAACTAAATGAGAAAAAACATGAGAAATCGAAGCGCATGGGGACAATTTTTTCTGTCATCCAATCGAGTACAGTAGTGGACAGAGCGCAACAATTCGCTACAAAAACGAGTTTGTCATTTTTTCGTGAGACATTTTCTCCGCTTATCTGGCTGCTTCATTGTTCGTTTTCCCCTGCTGTGGGAGACGCTGACGCAGAACTCGTCTCTTTCGTAATAATACACGAAAACAATTTCTCCTACTGGCAGAGAACTGTCTACGTTTCTGTGTTCGAGTCGGTTAAACGTTTTGTTCGATTTTTGTCCGGCATCTGCAGTGAGAAAGGACACCACTCAAGGCAAACCGTTTGATTCCAAGTGATAGAAAGATGAGTCGTTCGATCGACAACTTCCAGAATTTGTTTCCTTCTCGATCTCCGAGTCAGCGTTTCGCCTCGATCCTGACCAACAGAGCTCCCTGTTCTCGCTGCACGCCGGGTGACGTCGCTTCCAGCGAACAACGAAACCACTCGCTGATGAGATCGCTCGAAAATGTTGATTTCCAAAGTTGTCCTACTCATTCTCTCATCAACATTCATCGATTGCGGCCCAACCACTGCTGTCCCAGACTCAAATGCGGACACACAGAATAGTAAAGGGCTCGGTTTCGGCTACGGAATCATCGCCGACTCTTTACTCTGCCTCAATTTTGCTTTAGCTCTGTCGATTGTATTGGTGTGCCTGATCGGATGCGTGAAATTGTTTCTCGAAGGGGCGGACGACAAGTGCACTCGTCGATGACACGACATTTTGGACCTCTCGGATTGAGCTGAATCAAACCTAATCACTTAGCACAGTTTGGTAATAAAGGTCAAGTACGTCAGTGTAACACTCGTTCTGCTGCGGATCCAATCTATTCTCTTCCAGAGTTTTTCCGGGACCACCACTGTCTCGTGGTTTTCGTGTACTCCCGGGTGGGGACGCGTTTTTCGTCCTTGGCTCTTCACGTTTCTGTGAGTATTGATCAAAACATCAGAGCTGAATGAAATCCGAACACCGCACTCCGAGTGATGAGATTCGCGTTTCAACTCGTCGGCTTCGTGTTCCTCAGCCGGGTTCGAATTAAAAGCAATCAGGTGGAATCGAAACAAGAACTCGTCCGGACATGAAACTCGATGTTGTCGTACGAGATGCCGCGCCGGCTTCATTTCATTGCGATTTTCCTCCGCACCAACCTCAGTCGACTTCAGGAAAGAACCAGGTTGTCCATCGAAGCATCTTCAAGCTTTTCGTGGGATTTGAGAACGGTAACCACACGAAAAACGTATCACGGACGCAAGCCGGCAAGTGGAAGGCCACCAGCAATGCGATTGAAAAGCGGTTGAATGAATGCCAAAATTTCTAAAGCCATCGAAAGGTCACCTTCTACGTGCTCGACCGTTTTCTCGGACGGAAGGTCAAACAGGCGAAGGCGTCGTCGTTTCAGAAACTGAGAGTGCTTTCAAGAGCTAACCTGTGGCCTGACGAGTGACGGGGCCGCCGTCCCGCTGCGGGATGAAGGTACGCATCCAGAGCGCGTCTGGAGGAAGAAAGAGGCGCACGGCCGCGCTTCACGGCGGACATCTTCGAGAATTGAGGTTGCGTGCCTAATTATGCTTCTTTCATCTCGGCATGTCTTCCGCTCGTCAACGCCGCGGCATGCGATATTTTCGACGAGCTCCCCGTGATTGCTGTTCTCGACGACGCGACGTGATCTCGGCACGGCTTCCGTTTTGAATCTCGATCCACTTTCTTCTGAACGAAACGAAATAAATGAACGAAACGAGACGTTCATTTCATCTAAGACGAATCGACGCACGAGGAATCATTAGGGTCAGCTGATCTTGGACCTCCAGAGAGACTGGTCAAACTAAAAGAAAAACCTCCCACAACTCAATCAATCTACGTGGACGAAATGTTCTCTCCGTTTCTTCTCGACGAGTTTCATGACTCAACTCGAATTTGATAGAAGAAAAGAAAAAAACCCGGCCCGAATCCAAGCCGTTGGTGACGACGGCAGCGAGAGCAGGTTCTCATCATGGTCAACATCATTGCGGATGCAGGTCGAGTGCGAGTGATTGCAAACGAACGAGGCGCAACAGACGGTAGCAGTTGCTCCGGTCTCCTCTGGTGACGCTGGAGCCTGTTCGGATGGATTTTTCTTCGAGCTCCGGTGTTTTCTCCGGCACTCACAAACCACCTTGGTTCAATACTTCACGAGGAAAGGAGCGGGCTCATTGTAAGATCGAAAGTTTTCCAAAACGAGCATTCACAGACCTAATTGTTAGTCCTTAAAATACGCTGCAAGCTCTATCGAGCGTTCAGAAAGGCATTCGAGAGCGGAATCCGATAGCACAGCCTCCCATGCGCGACCTCAAACGTCCGAAAAACCTTTGGCCTGAGACTGCCTCGACGACGAGAGGAATAACAGTTCCTCTTTGAAGGAGTTCCGCCGGAACTTCAATGAAAGCCAAGCAAACGAAAACTTGTTTTGCGTTTCTCCTCGATCATGATGCTGATGTAAGCTCTACTGTTCGAATTTGTTTTCGGAAAGACTAAATTAAGCCCTCGGAGATTTTCGAAGCCAGCTCGACATCGGATCCACGTGACGGCTGTTTGGAGGAACGGAATTATTTCCCTGAGGAACTCTTCATCAAAAGCATCTCTGTGGTTTGAATCTTTTACAGAAGACTCAACTGAGCGCCCGCTCCGAAATGTGCTGGTTCAAACGAGAGAGGTTTTCGAGGACTACTTCCGAGGACCTGGTTCCTTGCGAATCCGTGCAAGTGAGTGATCACCCAATCATGGTGATCCGCATGTCTTAAAACTCTGTTTCTCTCGATCCCTATCGAAACAAACAGGTTGAAAAACAAGCTCCACACAAAAACAACTCAACTAAAAAACGCTTCGATCGTTGTGAGTATTGTCAGACGAGTTCCCGGAGGATTGAATCGAGAATCGGCTTTCCGTCCGAGCCGCCGCGCCGTCTGCCCGCTCCTGGCGGTGACGTTTATGACACTCGAAAGATGGAGGAGAAGAAGAAGGCCACAGGCCGACTTGGACGCTTTGCGGGATAATTATGAATGCGATGAACGGACAAACGGACGCTCTCCGTCATCATCGAAGGAAGGGATAGATAGATGGATGAATGAATGAATGGTTGTTTGGACCGACAGCAGGCTCACAAGGACATTAAGTCGTCGATCGAGCAGAGGAGAGGCGGCGGCGGCAGCAGCAGCACCCCGGAGCTCATTGAGAGAGTTTCCGAGAGAACTTCCCGTGGAGGTTCCGAAAGGAGTTTCCGAAGGAAGAGTAAAAAAAGTGGTCGGCTGGAGCAAACGAGCTGCGAGGCGGAGCACGAACGATGAGAGGAATCACACAAACGAGACCCTTTGTATTTCTTCTCGTGGTCGTTTGATCCTCCTTTGCCCGTCGGTTGCGTGGCTTCTCGATTGCCGAACGAAGGAAATACTACACTCGAAGGTGTTGAAATACAACAGATGCCGACACAAAGAAGTGAACGATCCTTGACGTATCCGCTATCAAATTATCGGAGGAGTCTCGTCCTCTGCGTTTCCACTCGTAGGGCGGCGAAGCAACAACATTAGCACAGTGTCACCGGGTAGACGCAAATCAAGACAACCCAAGGAAGAACATTGGATGCAACAGACTCTCGCCATCCTGGCGGGTGAGTTGCTTCCCACTCGTTGCTTACTTCTCCGATTCACGGCTCACTGGTTCAGGCGGAGAACTCCAAGAATAAATAACACTAGCCGGTGAACAGGCGAGCAAGGGTAGATAACACCGTTAGCTGAACGTCTTTCCTTTGCCTTGCTCAATATAGCTCAACACGGTGTAGCCATATCACAAACATAGTCCCCCGTGATGCACATCGGACCAACTGCACACATGAACTTGCACTCCGGAGTGAGATCGAGGACTACAAGGTATGCTTCCTAAGAAGGTTTGACACAACCGACAACTGCGTTGTTTTGAATCGAATCCTTTGATCGATGCAACAACGTTTCAGTCGGATGCGAACAATTAGGAGGCCACAAAGGTGACCTCTGAACTCTCTCGTGTACTTTGACGAAGAGGTTACGAGTGTCATTCTTCTGCTGAGTGGGCCCGTCCGCAGTTCGCGCAACGCCTTGAGAAATCGTCGATACTCAAAGCGTGACAGTCGCACAAGTTGATCCATTTTTCTTTTGGGGTAACGACCTCTGTCCAATGCCGTCGGGTTTGGGGAGGTTGATGCTGCTGCTTGCTGTTTGCGGCCGGAGCTATTGTTGCTCGTTTTCCCAAGGAGGTAGTCCTGGGAGAAAAATGAAGGCGGGAAAGCTCCGGGGGGGAAGAGGGAGAAACGAAATTTATGGCACCTGGGAAAGCAACAACAGGAACTAAAGTCAGTTGTCTCAGACAAACCACGCGGAAATGTCCGACGGCCGGCAGTGATAACGGAACACGCTCGTTCTACTGGAGCATTGTTGCCCGTCGCGAATGCGAACGGCGCGGCCAGTCAGCAAGCCTGTCTACGGCCCGTTTTCCTTGACCATGGGACGTCGTCCATTATTGCCTCGTCCAAGACGCTGTTTGTGGTGGTGGCGGCGGCTCCGTTGTTTCTTTTAGCCAGGCCGGGAACAATGGAACGTCGGCAATCGTGTCCTCACCCGTTGACTTGTCCCCTAGCGGACCCGTCATCTCTCGGAGTTCAACAACGAGTCGTGGTTTTTGTTTATCGAACAATTTATCCTGAGAGGACCAGAAACCAGGAGGAAAAGAGCGGAGTTTTCGTTCCTGAGAAAAATGTCCGAGCCATCGAGGAGTTGATCCCTTTGATGAATTTCTCACCGTGGAAATGTAAAATACGTACATTGTGAATGTCAGATCGTGCACGATCTCGGCGTGCGATTCTCAGTCAGTCAGATCTCATGACGAGGAGGTGTGTGCGATCGTGAAGGAGTGACTTAAAGGTCGTGGAACGTGTCTGGGAAACTCGTCTCGGCCATTTCCGATTGGATTTTCGTGTCGTGTGTTATCATTGAAGGAATCGGAGGAGGCGCGCACTCTGTCAACGACTGCGCGCATTCAGTCGTGCCACCTTTCTTGTCATGAGATATAGAATATTTTCACCGCGGCGTCTCCGTTTCCGGGAGCTCCTACAACGACACCGGCGTGAGATTTCGTTGTTGCTTCGATTCGATGACACCAAAGATAATGAGGCGTGTGTGAACAACGGTGGCGGTGGCATTACGGATCGATTAGTCACAAGGACGTTCACGGCAGAATGTCGCTCCGGGTTCGGACCGAGGCTCCCTTGTTTGAAGAGCGTCATTGAACCACCGCCGATCTTTTGTCGAAGGGAGGAACAAACAAACAAGTGAGTGGATTCGTTCGCTTCAATGAATCAACGAATGAAAGGAGATTTTTGAAATGATATGGCTCTGTTCAAATCACGTCAGTCGATAACGGTTGTTTGTGAATGTGAGTGTGTAACCAAACTCCTGCTGGAGGACGATGATGGGGAGAACCATGCGCCCTCCGGCAGTGTGTACTCCAAAGGTTCTGGGTGGACGAAGACAAAGGCTCTTTCCCCTTGCTTGTTTTTTGATAATGACACTCACCTTGTTCGTGGGTGAACAACGCTTCCTTGGCTTCTGAAATAGTTGCCAGGTGCTCGCGTCCGTCCAGTACCTGAAAATGCAGGTAATATCACTTAGTAGACCGTGGCGAGAGCTGGTCCCCAACGCTTCCTCTCTTCCCTCGACTTTCGGCTCCTGATTGCAAAAACATGCAGCTTTTCAAGGCCCCAGGCCATAGTGCAGAGGATGCTTTCGCAACGATTGATGACTTGCAGTGTGTGAACGACAACCGGCTTCGGAACTACTGGCCATAGGGACTCCTGAAGCCGCTCCCCTCCCCTCTCAGCCTCTTTTTTTTCTCCTCTCCTTTTCCCTTTGGTCCCGAACGCCGCGCAAGGTGAAGCATGGCGCCGGTTCGGGATGCGCATTGCGAAAGGCAGTCTTTGAGGGAGCGAGGCAACAAATGAGACTGTTCAAGGATCGCGCACGATGAACGACACTCAGCTGAGTCAGCTTTGGCCCAGCTGACCCGACATTGAAGGGTCGCGAGGGCCAGCTGTAGAGGCGACCAAGAAACGAGGAACCTAACTCGAAGGACCGACGAGGTCAATTGCATCATTTCTCTCCGAGGAACTGCTCAGACCGAAGGCTAGGCGGTCACGATCACGGAAATTTGTTTGTTTTCCTCTCATGGTGATCTGCCAAGACTTTCCTTTCTAGAAATCGTGGTTTCACCTGGAAGTATCCGCGAGATCGTGCCATAACTCACGCGGCGCGAGTCGAAGCTCACGGATCGTTGGACAAACTACTCGCGAATCGATTGGCGAGTGATATCGCGTCTCCTCCCGAACGAAGTGCAATACCGGAGTGAAAGAACGAAGATTAGTTATCAGCAGGAGGGAATACGAGCACTCTCACAGTATAGGAGACTGGCCAGGATCGAACCAGCTGGCACGTCCATCCCGTAAATACGCCACTCCTCGTGGGCTCCCTTATTCCAGTGTTTCCCGACCGGGATTTCTCGGAACCCCGGGGTTCCTCGAGCCGCGGAATCCCGTCTCAGGGATACTACGGGGAGGGGGACCCCTGAGGAGCCCCAAAGGTTCCCATGGGGAGTAAAGGTTTGGAGCTACTGCCTTATCCGCTCGCTTCCAGCCCCGAAGCTCCTCCCTCCTGTTTTTCGCTCGTTCTTCCCTTTGTCTCCGCCTGGCTCGCTTCCTTTTTCCTCCGTCCACCTGCTCTTACATCGGGTCACCTCCTTCTTCTCCCGCCAGAACTCTTTGCCTCTATCGGTCGGTAACAATGTCCTTATTGAAAGGAAACGAACAAGGTACGATCGAGAGAGGGAAAAAAAAGAGAAAACCAGCTGGCAAAAAGAACCGAGAGCCGAAGAGGAGGCAGAGTCAGTGCGCCACAGCCACCGACATGGAGAGATGGAGAAAATGGATGGCAAAGACGCCTCACCACGATAAGCTCCAGTCGACCACCAACACTGGGGACGCTGCTAAACGAACAAAACGATCTCGGCGACGATGAGATCGATGTTCATCATGACGCTTTCACCTCAATCCACTCGACCAACACACCAGACTAGGCTGAAACTTTCATGAACCTGGGATCTAGGACAACCAGCAAGAGAAAAAGATTCAGGGCAACTGCCTTGAGCCGGATGAGCGGGCACAGAGAGAGACGAACGAAAGAGAATCTTATCATCATAGTATATGTAACTACCGCGAATGGTTGTTGTGGCTGGTGCTTGGTCGTCATCGTTGTCTGCACCGTCGTCGTCGTCGTCGTCGCCGTCGCCGTCGCTGATGCTGTTCGCGGTGGCGGTGGCGGTGGTGGTGCGCGAGTATTACTCATATGATTAATGTGCAAGTGTCCATTCATCTCCGCTAACAACGTAGGCAGGCAACCTCCTTTTTTTCTCAGATTCGCCGGCGTCTCCTGCCCTCTAAAAGCAAATCCTACAAGGCTCACCTTGATTCTTTTTTTCTACCCCATCCTAGCGGCGTTCTACAAGGGCTGCATCAAGGAAGCTGAGGAATTATGGAAACTCCCAACTCATAGTCGCGTCCGTTGTGACCTACGGAACTGGGATCATGTCACGTCGACGAACCTGGAAACCCGAAGGCCCGTTCCCTGAAGTTGTCTGTCGTCAACTTCTAGAAGTCGATTTAGCGAAGAATCGAACTCGAGCAGCGATGGGCATGATGATGAAACTCCCTACAGGAGGCTACGGGAGCTTCCGAGAGCGAGTTATGACTCCGAGAGATCATAAAACCGATCTCCGAGGTTGAGAATCGAAATAGACTCGGCGATAAGGATCTTGAGTCCTTTGATTCAGCCCTCGGGAACTCAACTACGTCTGCTGAACAGTGACCAACCATCTTCAGCGGTTGGACAAAACTTTTTGTGGTTCCAGCCAGGAGACACTGGAAGTTTACTCTGCCAAATCTGATGTGTAGTTTTCGGCCGAGCTGCTATCAGAGTTACTTTGTTTGATCGGAAATCAAATTAGCCAAGGCCGCGAGATTCGATTCCGTTTGCTCCTTTCCTTTTCGATAGTGAAGCCTCGTGGCTCAAGATTGGGATCGTCGTCATCACCGTTTGTTCGTTTTGTCGCGATCAGGCAGCTTCGATGGGTGCTCAAAAATTGGAAGTCGTTCAGAACTTCCGTCCGTTGTCGCTTCGCTTCGTTGCGGGCGTCATAACTGTTGTTATTGTGGTTGTTGTCATTGTAGTTTTGCGACGGATTCGCTGACACAGTTTGCTTCTGCTGCAGATAATGGTAGCCTCGCGTGGAGGCGATGCGACCGAGAAACGCGTATCCTCGTCGGCTCGCTCCGTTGCCGTTCGAATTCACACTCACACAAACACAGTCGCCCGCTTCCGCATGGGTGCTCGCCGCCGCCGGCTCAACTCTTCGTTCAGTCTTCCGGCTTCTTAGTCACCCACTCAGTCGGTCGGTGAGTCTCGCTGTCCATCGGTTTGTCTGTTGTTACCCTGCTCGCATGCTGCTTGCTCGGTTAGACGGACTGCAAATTGAGTTTCTGTACGGCCAGCGGTGTTCGTTCACTCGCTCGTCCTTTCGTTTCCGTCCAGTGTTCCTCGCCACCAAGACAACCAGTCTGTTTGACTCGCTGGCGTGACCTCTCCTACCTCCTCTATTCTCCTGGTTTTCCTTGTTCCACCTTCATCTCCCCGCTTCCTTCTCCGGCAGCATTTTCCTTGTTCCTCTCCTTTCGTCCTCGGTGGAAAATCCTATTCGCTTCTACTCTAGTAGGCGGCAACCAGTCAACGAGCGGCTCGTGAGGCACGCTTTGGATGGAAGATAGAGGATAGAGGACGTTCGCAGCCGAAGATAGAGAGGAGAAGCCCTTGGAAGCTTTGTTCCGAGCCCGCTCCTACCTGACTATAGTCTCTCTTTCTCATTTTCTCTTCTCGCTGCCGTCACTTTCTCCCATCATTTCGCTCGCTAGCTCTCCTCTCCGAGATAAGCTTCTGCGTCCCTAGCATTGTCACCGCTCATATAACTCATGATCTCTATCCACGTGGCGGGAGTATTCTCGAGCTCTCTCAAAAATGCTCATCTTTTACTACCTTACTCCCATCCAGAGGCTGTTCTTTCACGCGTTAATAGCTTCGGCGTGCTTTGATCGGTTTCTGCTGTTGAGAGGAGGAGGTACTGAACTGGAACTCCGGAGGAATTAGAACAAAGTCCAGAAACCCTCGGCAAAAGCGAAAAACACGATTTCGGCTCGCATCTTGTTCAGGGCGCATCTCATTTCAGACCTTGCTAGTCTACTTCGTCGCCAGGTCATTCAGAAAGATCTCCGATCGAGTTTCCGAGAGATTCGCACCTTCCCGCCGTCCCTTCGAAAACATTGGAACAACGAGTTACGGCGCTGAGACCGTGAACTCTCTGACCCCACCTCAGATCGCTCGAAGGGAAAGAAACATTCTGAAATTCGGGTCGACAAGCGATCTCTTTAGTGCCGTTAAGAAACACCGACACGCCGGGCTAACGGCGTGATTCGCGACTGATTATGGTCGTAATTCTCTCAACCTGTCCGCTCGAATGGATTCAGGGTACTCAGCTCGTTGCCTCCCGGCGAAGTGGGTCGCAGCTGACTGCATCGCACTCTGCTCTCGGCTTCGGAACTCGGGTTTGAGTAAGGCGCGGAATATGATGCAGTATTTCGCGTGAAACATTGACTCATCGGAAGCGCGACTCTTCGGGCGAATGTCGAAGCCAATCTCTCACGTAGCGAGCACCGTGCGGCGTTGGTTTCCTCTCAATACGAGATCCCATTTAGAGAATCAGGTCCAGAGGCCGAATAGAATCATCGAAAATCGCAGTAGACTTTGAGAGAAGCAATCGTTCAAGTGAAGTGGGCTTTGACGTTCAATGATCGGGATTCGCTGAGCTTCTCGTCGAAAGCTTCCTGGATGCACTCAGTGTCAACGCGGAGTTCCGTTGACGTTGACAGTCAGTGACACGAGTCGTCTCAAGAGTTCGTTAAACTAATCACTTCCTGTGTCGGAGCTTCGCGCTTTCGGTGGCGGCTTCCATCCGATGCTGTTGTCGAGCAAGAATCTCCGTGAAAAAGCTTGGCAGCTGTGCATCGACGTAGGAACTGTTTGGCACGTTGTCTGGTTTTGTGGTCGTCGTCGTCCCCCGGATGTCTAGCGAATGCCAAACATTCCTCCCCTTGTTGCGCGAGTCGTCGCCCGCTGATTTCGCGCAACGACATCGATCGACCCAGACGCCAAGAGCGAGTTCGACACCAAAGACAGCAATAACAGAAACGAAGGCTACGGCGGCTCTTGCAGGGATTGACGGAGCCGGAGACCGTGAGATCTCAGGAAATGAAAGCTTGGGATCCACATGATGAATTCGCCAAAGACCGTACGTCCGATTCACAGCATCTTCCGACGATATGTGTGTATATGCTGTGTTTCCGAGGGAGTCAGGAATCCCACGCTGTGAGCTTGTCGAAAACACGAGCTCGAATGAGTTCGTTGAGCCGGATCCGAGGAAGAAAGGACACAGCGCGCGCACTCGCTTCAGGGACCAGCTGGAATAAGTGTTTTCGCACAACGAAATTCGAAACCAGCCAAACAAATTGAGTGTGTTCGTTCGCATTTAGCCAAATTACCCTGGAATCGGCTTTCGCTTTGAATGTTTCGACCAGCCGATTCCAATTTCGTAAGCGTATTAGACTTTGCCTCGGCGATACCAGTTCCCCTACCCGCCCCTCGTTTTTTTCTCTCCGGAACGGGACTCTGCGTCCCCGATGTCCTCGACTACACCGCAGTCTCGTCAGTGTCTAGGAACGACTCCCGATCCGTCTTTTTGTATGAGTCCTCAAATAACCTGGTATTCCTACCGATCCCCGATGAGTAGGTGTCTGTGAGATCGTTACACGAGATCCCGATTCGAGCGTTTGCAGACGATCTCAATATTCGACCGTCGTTCGCTCATCCCGTCATGATGTTCAAGCCGCAGTGTCTCGTGATTCGTTCATCGTGGCTTCGAGATCGAGAGGCGAGAGAGATCGGATGCCGTTCCATTCTTGCGTAAACGGGCCGGAAAACTCCTCGATATCGGATACAAAAAGCATTCACATCGCAGCCATACTAGAACATTCACAATACGCCGGACGACCTGCTTGTCAGAGGCGAGCGGTGCCGCTCTATTATTTACTCTGGATCAAAGGTCAAGGCTGCAACAACCGTCACTCCAAGGGAAATCCGAAAAACTTTCCGTCAACATGACTAGAAATCGTTCAGTGTTGGCTCAGTTTCGAGAGTGAGTTTCAATAAGCACTGATTTGATTGTTTTCCTTTTCGCACAGTTGCCTCGTTTTCATTTATTCGAATGAGGCCACGAGTCGTTCGATATCGTTTAAAATGCCGTCGGACAAGTGCGGAGTTCGACGGGAGACCCAGCTCGGATTTTTAAAAAAGCTCGCAGCTTTTCAACGCGACAACATGTTGTAGAATCGAATCTCTCGGCACGAATAAAGAAAGCACGATGAAGAGTATCATCCTGACTGGGACACCCTATTCAATTCGCCTATGAGAAGCTCAGACTCATCATCGACGTCATCGAGCTCCTTTCGAACTTCTTCTGTTCGTCCTGTTCTGGGCTATGAATTCGTCATTGATCTCAGGGATGCGACGGGATACCACTTTCCGGCGTTTTCTGACATGAAAGGAAATAAAAAGTCAACCCACATTATTCCGGTACCATTGAGAGTGTTTTTTCTCCTTTGTCGCTTCTCCCACTCCCTGATCCCTTTCAGCTTCCATCTCTACCAGATTTACTTTTTCCAGGAGAGGGGTTCCGTCCGCTGATTTTTCAGAGATTGCAAGAGATTCGATACATACCGTTGGTCGATCGATATTGGGAACGCAACGAAACATGATGACAACCAGACTCTCAAGTGAAATCATCACTTTTCGGCACTTGTTGACATGGTAGAAAATAAAATGCCAACCCACTCCATTCCGGTGATATTTCAGACTCCTTTTTTTCTCCCCATACTCCCGAAGCTTCCGTTTTGTGTCCTTGTTGCCTTTGAATCTCTTGATATCCACTCTTGTTGGGGAGGAAGTTTTTTCCGCTCTCCCGTCAGATTACATGGAAGATTCGATTTTGTTCCAACGCTTGAGTGCACGAATCAGGAGCGTTTCATCGTCGCAGAAATACTCGGTCGAGAAGCGTGAAGGAGGTCCCGCAACGGAGCGACGAGATTCGTCGAAAATATAGACAGGAACGACGTGTGCGCCGAAGAATCATGAATTCCGACTCGGATGGGGGTGCGCGGAGCCTATTTTTGAAAGAACCAAGCGCGGGTGTTTCGCCGCAGCACAAAACTGGCGCAAATCCCCAAAATTAATCCGACGGCTGCAGTCTCCGCTCCGATGGATTCCACCTTGCCGCCGCTCGTCCCATCTTCCCCGAATTTTTTTCCGCAGAACTCCTCCAAGCCTCCGAACACTCTTCACTCCCCTTTGTGTCCCGTTTGATCCGACCTTCTCCTAGTTGGTCTGACTCTTCTTCTGCCCGTGCTCATTGAGCCCACTCCGGCCGCACCCGAACGTCCGGAAGCAAGAGGGAGGGCAGCGAGTTCGATTTCGCGGACTCTTTGTTTCTCTCCGTTTTCTACTTTCCTATTTTTTTCTTTCATTTTCCGGCAGTGTTCCACCTCTTTATTGGAGAGCCGAACGATTTCTCTAATTTTGCAGCTCAATCGTGTCCGCTGGAGAACACCCTGGAGCAAGAGCTCCTCCTCTCTCGGTGCAGAAAAAATCCACTCGAAGTACCTACCCGAGGACCGGCGTGAAAAAATCGTGGAACCAAGAGTAAGTGAGAACGATCGAGAGAAGGAGTGCTGAGCGGAGAGGAGGAAGAGAGAGAAGGGAATCGGAGAGGGGGTGAATGAAAAAGAGGGAGAGAGTTTGAAGAAAAAGGGAGAGATTGCGAGGAAAGGAGGAAGATGCGATGAGAAAACGAGGGAGGGGAAGCAAGAGAGAGAGAGAGAGAGTACGAGGGGAAGAAACTACTGGGACGGATCCGGTATGGTCAGCGTGCAGAGCAGAAGCAGCCGGAGGACCACAAGAGAGATTCCCGAACACTCGGGACACCTGAAGCGATGGTGCGAACACCGGAAAGAGTGCGAAAATAACGGGAGGAGCGGAATTACTGCGCGGACCGAGAGCAACAAAAGGTGCGGGAAGTTTAAGAGCACCGGGACGACCGGGATGGAACACCGGAGAAACAGTCAACGGAATCAAAAGGGGAGCTAGCCCGCAGCAACTCTTCTATTAAAACAATGAGTGCGAGGTCTTCTTCCCGTCTCTTTGTCCGTCCATGGGTTGACCATTGGTCTGCCACCGATGCCTCGAGCGGTCAAGCAATCTTTCGTAATTGGTGTTCTGTGATCCGAACTTTTACCCGACCCACGTGTGGGGCAGCCTTCCATTTGATCCCGTGTACATTTTTGCGAAAGTCTACTTAATCCGGGCCTGTTTTTCGATCTTCGCGGACTAAGTTGCGTGGCCTTCCGCACTGCGGCTAGCTCATTGTTCTACATATACATTTTGTTCCGCCGTTTCATTAGCTGTTGCAATATTTTCCCATCACCTCATGTAAGCAAAACGCGACCTGCTTAGCCATATTAACCAGCTTTTGCGGCGTTCTTTCAATGCTGGCAACAGCGATGCTCGAGTTCGCAAGGTCACATGCAAGCTGGCAGTGAACATAGATGGATGATCGCTGTCTGTTCTTATCAAACCAAATCGAGAATGGCTGGAGAGCAGCGGAAGACGAGGAAAACCAATGCTAACAAAAGCGCTCCCTCGAAGCGTTCCGTGTACAAAACAGTTTACATGACTGCGAATTTTCAAGCGGCCCATTGAAAAGAACTATGACCTAAACGGAACACTCAATTTCGTTTTCCGCTCATTCCTGCGCGAGCACCCCACTGATTGATAGGTCGTTCTTATACCTTCCTGCCGATGCCGTAGCGCTGATATGGGTTCTCTATGGTCGGAAATTTTTCCTTCGATAGTGTTCGGAAAGCCATATCCTGAGTCACTTTCCTCCATCTCGACTCAGAGCTTCGAATCCCTGTTGGTTCTACTACTTCTCCCCTTCCCGGACGTTTGTGTCCGTAATAATTGCGGCACCGGCCCATTCTCGCGGGTTCACAGTGGAAAAATCCACTCGAACGATCGCAAGTTGAACGTCGAATTCAATAGTCCAGGACTCAAGTCGTCACTTTCCGAGTGATTGCGGCGAATGGAGACCCGGAGATTTCCACTGTTTTATGGGGTGGAAATCAGCGATACTTTCTCCGGGCCACATTTAACGCTTTCTCGTGTTCCCACGTAACACTTTTCTGTGTAGGCGCCAGTTTCTCCTCTTGAGTCAACGGCCTCCCATGTCCCATCAATGTCGTCCGGTACTTTAGTTGGGAATCCGGTGGAAAAGTTTCTGAATCCGACAGCTAAGCAGTCATCGATGCGAACGTTTGTAAAGTACAGCAGTTGTACCTAAATAGCGGAACACGTCTTGACAGAGACGAGGGAATGGAGAACTCGGATGATTTTCTGTCAGCTTCGAGGTCATGCTCGTGAACGTCTCAATGGGAACGGGTCGGTATTCCTTTTGGAGGAAAAAACAGATACGAAAGATAGGAATAAAACGACACACGAAGAAGAATGTCAATGCAAGAACGGAAAAACAAAGCAGAGACTAAAGAGAAAGGCGCGATGTGCGGGGGAGAACTTTGAAGGCTCCAATTCGCACTGTGGGTGAATGAATGAAAGGCTCTCGCTTTCTTTTTCCCTAATTCGCTCTCTCTTGGTTTGTTTTCTCATTCGAGTCTGCGATTCGTTCTGTTCGCTCGAATTCGTATGAATAAAAAAAGCGTGGCAACGTAGTCGCGGACGAGAACCGTCGCCGCCATCGTCTTGGTAGTAGTCGCTGTCGTGGTAGTTTTCGGCAAAACCCGAGCATTGTTTCCCTCACCGAAGTCGAAGACACAGTGTGTAACAGCACACATCATCGACTTCCGATTTCGAGTGCGACTCCTGGTTTCGGTGGCAGCGCTGAGTTGAGTACGGAGGAAACGGAGGCCGAGGAAAGCAAAGAGGGAAAAGCGCTAAGGCGCAACAACAGGCCTTGTCTGCGTCGAGTCCCTCCTCTCCGAGTTCTCCCTTCATCTCACGTCCGAGTGGTTCCCCTTGTCGGCTGCCTCCACCCCCCATACATCTCTATCTGAACTGAACTTTTCCCTCCGCCTGGAACTTCTGTTTACAACTCCTAACAAAGCATTGATTTCGTGAGGCTCCTTGCAGCAGCTATCCTACCTGACACGCAAAAAATCTACAGCAGACAACACAGGAATTCTGTAGGCGTCGGCTGTATCCGATCAGAGGAATGTGTCTGACATGAGCCCGCCCGACCAACAGAAGGCGGACTGACTGACTGACTGTGTATCGGGCCGAGCGTAGCGAGAGCCCCACTGCCCAAAGGAGGGAAGCGAGTGTTGTGATGATGAAACACTTGTTGATAAATTCGCTGGCTGAAGCTTGCTCCGAACGTTCCCTTGATTGAAGACCTTTGTCAATCCGAACAGATGAATCTTCGAGCTCAGCAGCCTCAGAGACAGCCATCACATTGATCAGAGAACTATCTTTAGTTCCGATGCCGTTCCCCACGAACAGATGAACATTACTTCGAATGATGCTGGATCGGAGGTCAACATGCGCGTCTTCTTTTTGTGGACGCGCACCTCGATGTTGATGTTCATCCAACTATTCGAGGCAGTTGAGATTTATTTCGGCTGAATTTTCACGAGAACTCTTTTTCTCTCCTTGAGGAAGACAGTTCTCTCTGTTTTGAGTCCGGAACTGAACAGATGTTCATTATCCCGAAATTTCATTTTTGAAACATCCCGAGATATATGGGAATTTCGGGAATCGAGGTTACTACGCGACGTGTCTGTGGCAGTGGCCTCGATCGTCCAACTGCGCGGTTCAAACGTCACTGCACATTATTCAGTATGTTATATCGAAAATATGACCGCCAGGTTCGGCAGCAGGCAGTACGCAGCATCCGCTTGAGTGCATTGCAGGTGTACTTCCATCGATTTGATCATCGTTTGCTTGTATTTCGACGTTATCGGTCACCATCCTAACGGCTAACGGTCCCGACGACGCGAGCGTCAGGATCATCGTCTGGGAACTTGAAGGTCTGGAGTCGCCGACCTAGCTCTTGAAGGTCAACGGTCGCGAGCTCAACAGCGAGGTCGAGGAAGTTTCCGACAGCACTAGCTGCGAGACACGTCAAGAGCGCGTGACTTTTGAGGCCCCGAATCTCAGGGTCCCCAAGGACTCATATTCGAATCGTGGCTCAACTCGCGGATCAATCGGCAGACACAGCGCCGTTGCGATCGATTGGTTTTGATCTAAAGAAGCCTCTTTTACGCTGCGGCCGATAGCAGGAGAATCGCTGCAACTCGATCGAATAAGTTGTTTGAGAGCGCTTCCTTAAATCCAAAGTCAATAGGACTCGAGGAGAAGTTGTCTTTATTGCTCGGGAGCCGAGTGAACTGGGCCAAGACAAACTTGTTCATTGATCCGAGTTGAAAGGAAATAGTTTTAATGCATTCCTTCACTCTCGAACAGAACAAAACCGACTGCTGCGATTCGTGCCGTTTCGTCCGAACTGTGAAGCCAGATGAGAAGTGAGTGCTTGTTCGTCGGATCAACGCTCGGTTCTTTGGTTCCAGGTGAAGCTTTGAGCAGAGTCGTTGAAGTCGGCGCCAGTAAACTCCCGCGCGGGCACGCACGCGCGCACAAGAACAAAGTTTCACTCGCTTAATTTGAACGTGCAACGCACGGAGCCCGGTCGGTTTCAATGTCTTACGAGCCACCGCGGCAGCAGCGGAAGGAGTCCTCCTCGATGTCAATCGCTCTAGGTTCTCACCAGAGAACTACTCAGATCACTCACAGAAGTCAACTAGCCGGTGGAGCGCGCGACAAAGTAAACTGAACTTTGAAATCGTCCACACAACGAGGAAGAAGAAAAGAAACCTCGATTCGGTAAGCCGTTTGAATGTACAATGGTCCGTTTGTCTCAAAAACTCTTCAATTCCACGACTTCTCTTCAGATCGTGACTTCCGAGAGTTCTGGCTCTCTATATCGGCTACCGCGCTGCGAATCCGAGAGCAAATTATACGTTCGTCGATCGAAATTTAATGATAACTTCAAGAGTTCTTCGGTTCGCGGCGTTCGTGATTCCGCGAAGGTTCCGAGGAACCACTCCGAGGGCTGTTTATATTTAAACATTGATGAGGCTCCGAGGCAGCGTAGTTGTTCGCATGTCGATACACCGACGAACGTTGTGGTTTGGATCATTACTCGATCAACAGCACGAATTCGGGGGACTCGATGATTTGCGCGGAGAAAAATTATTATGGGGAACTCGGTTCGTTAGGGAACTCGGATACTGTCCGTGTCTGCGCGGATGTCGCGCAAAAAGAGAGCTTGTTATTTCAGTGGACATAATTATCGTCGTCGACGTCGACGCGTTCCGCCGCTGTGTAGGGAATTTCAGGCAGAAGCCAGTTGGCAACTTCTCTCGGAGTGCCGCAGGGCAAGTTGTTTGGAGACAAATGACCAGCAGTCGAGTCGAATGTTCAGAGCTCGGTCGACCAATGGGCAACTTTGACGGTGACGACAACCGGGATGAAGAGGGTCTTCGTTGTGATTTCCCGGAAGACAGAGAACGGGATTTTTTCTTCTCGCCAGTGCTCGTTGGATCGCGATGCGAAGTGTCACGGCGGAGGAGATTCTCAGCTTGCTTAGGCGGACATTCGGTATGCCAGCCACACGAATGAGTGGCGTGACACAAGAAGAAAACGGGCTAGCTGCCTCGCTTGCGCATACTCTCATAAGCTTCATCATTAGAGCGCCTTTGTGAGGACATTAGACTGTGCAAAGACTTCATCCGCACTCTCTATATCCACTCGCGTCCTATTCTCGTTCTTCCACATCGCCTCCCGCCACACGCTCCGTACGAAGAGGAGTCCGCAATAACGCAAATCGCTCCGTCGGGTTTCTCAGTGGGTTTCTCGTGAACGTTTTTTTTTGTCTTCTTTTCTTTCTCTCTTTATACCCCTCGCTTCGCTCCCACCGCTTCGGCGCCGCGGCCGTTTCTGCCTAAACAAAAAGACAGACAGGCTGAAGGGAGCCCCGGTCGGTGGGTCGTCGTCTAGCCCCTCTTTTCATGACTAGGGGTCCGGTGCTTTGTTCTAATATTTCGTTCTCACATTAATGAGAATGATTACCGTAGAATACCGGGTTTGCTTTTCGTTCGTCTGCTCATTCTCCATATTATTGCGATGGTTCACGACGAAATGTTATTCTATATTCGTCGCACGTAGAGACACACCGAAAGCGGGACTGAAAAATGAGTCGTGAACCTCGCCATTCTACGGAGCCAGTCACCGATTCGAGATTTGGGGGATGGTTGACAAATTACACTTCACCCAGTGAATTTTTCGGAAGCATTCGGAAATATTCTCAAAACTAAACCCCATCAACTTCCAAAATCTTACGAACGACATCGTTCTTCTTCTATTCTTGGCGACTGTCGTGTGCTTGGCCGAGAAGCACCTGTAACCGTGCATTCCAGAGCTGGAAGTGTGGAAAAAACTCCTCGACAATCGGAGAACTTCCTTCATCGTCGACTGACAGACATTCGGACGCAGGAGTTTGGAAACACATCCTCGCTTGCAACGATGTTTTTTCGGAAGAGGAATCTCTGCGCAGCGACCAAAATCGCAATCGAGGCCTGCGTTAGCACTGCGGAAGCACTGGAACAGCTTTCCAACAATCGAAACGGCTTCGACAAAAGCGTTTCTGATCGCTGAAAGACTATTCGTTAAGAGGGAAAGAAGAAATAATCGCGGAAATTTCAAATAAATTCCCTCGCAAGCTTCTCCACTTGAGTGGTGGAAAAGCGATCGCAGCCACGGGTGCAGGCTCCTCGAAATTTTCAGTTGTATTCGAATCCGCGATTAGTGATCAGAGTGACGTACAGCGGAGGAGACTAGATGTATCATCAGTCTGATCCGACGAGTCCGGCCGAAGAGCATCTTCACACATGCGACGATCGCTATCAGTGCCGTGGTCACCTTCGAGGAGGCTGAGTGAGTGCGATCATCAGCGTAAGCGCGACAGTCGAAACAGCCGCAACAACCACTACATCAAGCTAAGTCGTCGTCGTCATCATCCTCCTCCTCCTCAACAGGAGCGAGATACAAAGATTGATAGGAGGAGCGAGATTTGAAGAATTGTCTCCATCGATTGATGCCTATCCCAACCTCACCCTGTCCTCCGTTCCGGTGCTGCTCCGATGCTCGGACCGATGGAGATGGACGACCGTGCGAACGAGCCGATCCATGTCGTCCGCCTTTTTTTTCCCGGCGGTCTGTTCCCGTCTTCGACGCCAGTTGTCGACTGACGACGGCAGCCACCAACAGATGGGAGCATCAAGCGCGTCTCAAAACCTCGTCCGTTTATTCCTCCATTTTGGTATTTTGAAATCGGTCTCCGCTCCATCCTGACTCAAACCAGAGTTCTTCTGCTTTTCCCCAAAGCCTTCCGATTCCGGCCAGTGTTTTGCCCGCCGAGCAATCATCGATTCTAAATCGATCGATCCGAGGCGATTGGGTGGCGTGATTTAAAGCCGTTGAACACGCGTTCATTGGGCAACTTGGCACAGCTTGTTCTTCTTCATCTTTTTCAGTTCTATCCGCTTTCCCGGCACTCCATTCTTCTTCTTACCCCCAGCGGCGTCATCTTCTCCGTTTCTCCAACTTGAGCCGATTCGTCGATATGCAGGCCGGCTTGTTCGATACTTGTCCGGACTCTGCTTAAATCAGAGACAATTTACAATTTTCATTCGAGAGGCGAATTCAGCCTCGCCGCGCCGGCGGTAATTGCGCATTCGTTTCGTGAGAGGTGTATTTCTTTCCGATTCGAGGTGGGTTGTCGTTCGCTCGTTCATCCTGTCAGTCGGTCGGTCTGTGGTACGGGAGGTGATTACTCGAGCGCGCAATTTTCCAACGTCTTAGATACGAGGCCTGCTTCCAGATACCGTCCCTCGAGAACTCGTTCTTTTCACTCCGAGAGCGATTATACGAAAGCTTAGAACTTGTAGATTTGGATTACGCGGACCGAACGCGACAATGGAGCGTTAAAGAGATGAAGAAGAGAAAAAGTTGGAGTATCCATGCAATTCTTGGGGTTCGGGCTTTTTGTCGTGCTCGCGGTTCACTCTACTCCTCTCCGCAGCTTCGAATCGAAGCAACTTCTCCCTCGGAAAGATCTTCGTGAAGCTTCTCAGAAGTTAGGATCGAACACCGACACCAGGAGTTCGATTGCTCTCCATCGCCTGGGGTCCAAACGCCGTGCTCGCTACGCCCATGCCACGAAGAGATCAAATGGCGTTTGGAGTCAAACAACTCAAAACTTCCGCACTCTCTTCACTTCAATTTTTTCATTGGCGAATATTCCTTCACTTCCGCAACTATCACGGGCGGATCTTTTTCCCGCGAGAACGAGACGGAGTTGATGGAAATGGAAAAATACATTTCCCAAGCTCAATTAGAGCCCCAGCGAGGAGGAGGAAGATCGTCCGAAGTGCGATTCCAAGCAAAGGAATCCAAGAACGCGCTCTTTGTTTTGGAGTGCCTACTTCATTGGAGAAAGTGATTCTCAACAGCTTCGAATTCGGGATTACCTTCGAAGAGGTTTCCGTTCTCCGAGAGCCTCCTCAAAGCCTACTATGTACAAGAGTAGTAGGTAGCACTCTCTCGTAATCCCCAAGGGCAGCGTGTTAGGCACAACGAATGGAACCGCACTTGATCGAGACGGGCACCATTCTGGTAAACAAGCGACTAGGCCGTTGATTTATCTTGAAAACTGAGCAAGACGCGGTCGCATTTCCCTTTTCATCTGTCAGCAGCAGCCTGGTTCTTAATTTTCTCCGTCAGCCACAGCTCAAAGTGTTCGGCAACGGTTTCAACACGCGGAAGTGAATCATCACTCAGGACAACAGCAGTCCTTCGCTTCATGACCCGACTCCCGACCTCCTTTGCGATGAAGGGTAATCCGGATTCCGACCTCGGCTCATCATCAGCATTTTGTGGCGACTCTGCACTCTGGTTCATCCCTACAATCCACGAGGGTAAACGTCTCAAGAAAACTTGAATGACGAGGTCAACGGTTGCGAATCTGAGGTATCGGCGTAGAGATCATGGCACTGCGTTTCAGTAATGAATCTGTTTGGTTCATGGGATCGTTAGGGAGATTTGTCTCGAGGAACGAATCGAGCGGACAGGATTGACGATCACAACGTGCCGGCTACCTCGTCTTCATTAGCTCCGTTCCATACGATCGTTCCGGTGGGCGCTGTGGGTGAATGGGTGGGCGCAGCGGGCATAGCTTCCGTGCTGCTTGTCTTTCGACGGAGTTGGCTTTTCCGGTGACGTGACCACTTCATACAAGAGAGATCGAGATAAGGACGAGAGTGACTGCGAGTTGGATGAGCGACGCGAACACGCGAATCGAGGGCGTAAGGGAGCGGCGAACGACAGAAGCCATCCGGAATGTTTCATTACAGCGTTCGCGAGTCGTCTACGATAGCAACAACAAACAGCGGCGGCGGCGGCGGCACCAGCAACAGCAACGACGTCCCCTGCTTTTCGTAGGTCCTTCCATTCGCGTCTGTCGTTCTGTCAGCGGAGATGTTTGCCCGGTTGCTCGGTCGCCTGTCGATCTCCCGTTCGATCACTGAGCCGACGTCGCGTCGTTCTCTAAGAGTTCCTGTCGTCTTGTGACCGCTAAGAGTCACCTAGGGTGAAGCATGACGGTGATCATCGCCTGTGCCGTTGTTGAAATTTTCGAAGACACGCGAAACTGCACGCGTGGAAAAGACATAGGGACACGAGCATGCTGGAGGAACAAGAAGGGAACGGCGCAAACAGAAAGTCTGAAGGAACGAAAACCTAGAAGACGAGCTGAAAAGAAAAAAAACCTAGGGTGCAAACAAAACAGACGATCGTTCGCTTCGAATGTTGTCACCGACGGCGAAATTCTTGCTCGCTGAAGAGAGTGGAACAGCCTCGCAGTCAGAACTCTTTCAGTTTCCACTCTTCTTCTCCCTGCGTTCCAACTTTGCTTTTGTCTCCAATTTTGCGTTCCAGCTCACCATGCGCTTGCCTTCTCTCCCTTCCTGGGCCCTATTCCTCGCCCTTCTCTCCCCTCCATCATAACTCACGAATCCCCGTGCTAACTGCCCTCGTTGCTCGTCCTCCAGACTCCATAATCCTGAAACGTTTCTCGACTCTCCTGGATTTCCTTCTCACAATCCTCGACCTCCGCTCCCTCGTGCTCTCCTCGCGATTCCATCCTTCTCTGGTGCTTGCCCACATGCTCTTTTCGGTTTCTTGGGTTGGGGAAAATCTTCTCATTTCTCGCGTTTCTTACTTTTCCTCCTTTTTCTTCTTCGTCTTGCCAGTGCTTCCATTTCTTCCAGTCGCTATTATATCTCAGCCTATCTCACTATTCGTTCTCGGACTCTTTCGGTCGGATCTTTCAGTCTCTCGGCTCAATTCTCTTTGCTCCTTTGGGAAAGATAGAAGCTTAGTGAAAAATGGAGAGCCCCTAAATACCCCGTATGGACTTATTGGGCAGCAGATGATAGCTTTCGGTTGCTTGGTCGGCCGGTAGGAACGGAGTCAACCAGCCAGCCAACTGGCCTAACAGGCGGTGAGGCAGCAGAACGAATCCGAGAAAGCTGGGAGACAACCGAAGCGGGAGAGTCCGGAATCAGATTGACAAGAAGAGGGTTAGGTTAGGAGAAGTGAAAGGAGTACGACGGAAGGAGAGCTGAGCAGGAATCATTCTCCCATCGTTTCTTTTTTCCGTCTCTTCCCTCAGAGGTGCCATTTATAGCAAAGCTCACTCAGTCCCCTCAAACCCACTGTGACGTTCTCGACCTTCGCTCCAATCGATTTGAGTGGTCGTCCGTGGGTCTGTTCTACTCTTTCCAGCCCGCCGACTTTCCATGTGGGTACTTCAGGTACTTCAGAAACGATGTTGACCTTTCCAAGGGAATTCTCGAAAATCGGAGGAAAATCTCGGATCGGTCGTCCAAGCTCACATAATTCTGGCTGAACGACTGCCGCGGCGGTCGTCGATTGTTCGATCGCTGATGCACCAGCTGGCAAACAATGGCGTCGGGTCAAAAAGTCTCAGTTTCCTTCAGATTTATTTTGTCTATACTCCGCCACTCGAGGCTTGGACGGCCTCACTAACAAGTGGGAAAACACTTGGAGGCTCCTATTGGAAGAGAAACCCGCTTGTAGAAGCACTAGAGCAGCCAAGAACTTTCGCTGGAGTGTTCAGTCTTTTTACGAAGTGCAAGGTTCACTCGGAATCTCAACTATCACTTCTAAGAAGCTTCTCATGACTCTGAGCCTCTTGAAGAATTGATCGAAAGCTCTTGTTTTCAACTTGCCGAACCAGGACGAGTTTCATTAGTGGCCGGATTGATTGAGCAGAGTGACGGCAGGAACCTGCAGGAACAGTCTCTCCTCCGATATTCTTCAAATTCCACCGAACTTCCGAAGTATATCCAGTAACGTTTTGAACAAACAACAAGCATCACACCGGGCGCCTGATGCGGAAGCATGGTACATATCTTCAAGCTCCGCGGTATACGATAGGTCACGAACAGCTCCATTGTTGCGATTGCTCTTTCCGGTAGAGTTTACCTCGAATGGAGAGCTCGTCTCGATTACGGAATCGCTTGTTCCCCACGATCATCACAGGTGCTGCGGCTTGTTCGCCCTGATGGAGTGAAAAACAGCGACTTCGAACACGGCGGACCCTCTTGACCACTCGACCGACCGAGCAGCATGTACATGGATGTATGTATGTATGCGTGTATGCCATCAGAGTCCTGACAGTCCGCGGGCTTCATCGGTCCTCTGGTAGCCAGTTAGGCAAACGGAAATGAATACGACCGAGCAGCTTCGACGCGGCGCCTGGGGCCGGCCGTGCACTAAGCTGACTGAGCTAGACGTACCCTGCTTCTCGTCGCTTCCCTCTCGTTCAACTGTTTGCTTCGTCGACTGTCGCTTCGTTGACCGACTGTCTGGCCCGATTGGCTAACTGGTCGCCGGTCATTTGGTAGTAGTTGAGCATTGATTGCTGTTGCCTTGAATAGGGGGCGCGAAGACTTCTGCTTCGTGCCCATCGCCGCTATCATCGCTGTTGTTGCCGCCGCGCCGCCGCCGCGCCGCCGCCGCCGCCGCTGCGCTAATAATGGTAATGAATTTGGGAAACGACGACTACTACGAATAGGAATAGAGGGATGAGGAGCAGAACTCTTCGCCAAAGACGACATCCTCGGCCGTCTTCGGGTGTGCGATTTTCTCATCTTGATTTTCTATTCATTGGATCCATTCGCAATTTATCTCGACTCCCTATCAGGGTTCTCTTCAGTGACGCTCTCGTTCCTCTCGTTCGGCGGGGCTCCTGCGAATCGTGATGAAAAGACGCTTGCCCGACCGATCGACCGTTCAGTCGGCGTGCTCGCCTGCCGGCTACCCCTTTGCGAGAGCGCGAGATTCAACAGCTGCCGCCCAAGTCGATAGAACACGGTGATTCCGAAAAGAATAAGAGAAGCCCGACGGAAGCGTGAGGCCAACTCTTTCTGGGCAAATACCGCGCTGAATATTACTCTCTTGTTGGAGCTTGATTGACCCATTCACTAATGCCGTTCATGCACGGATCTTCAACCGACGACGGCCGAAATTTGTTCAGTCGGCTTGTCTTCACATCCAAACGATTGAGAGGTCTTTGGGCGGAAACTCCGGAGAATCGCTAGGAAAACAAACACAATTTTGAAATACCCAGTGATTATTGAAATAAATTGTATATTGTTCTTAAATAATGAAGAACAGCTGGGCAACTTAAAAGACTGGATGGCGGTAGATGCGGCCATCCATCTAGTTCCCTCCACTTTGTGTTTTGCTCGAGAATTTGGAGTTTTTTCCAAATCCTCATCGGTGTCATCCTCTCAGGTAGTTTCTCTGCTGCCTATTGATCAGCGAATGGACGAAGAAGATGGCATACTCCGTTGAATCATGACTGTGATCTTCATGTTCCCTTACGGCACACCAGCGCAAAGGACGACCTCGGCGCGATGTCTACCGAACATCTCGTTAATCTCAATCTTCCGCCTGCCGAAGCCGGTGAGAAAACGCGTTCTCGATCACTCAGGCTCCGGCGCCTTGAGGCACTGCATTGTCATATTGTTGTGCCTTTAAGCCACAAACTCTATTGAAATACTCTCCAGGCCCGCGAGGGAACGCCGCGTGAAAACACATTCGCGACACGTTGTTCAAATTTAGAGAAAGTAGTTGCTTTTTTGCCGGTATCACCGTCTGAAAAGCTCCTTGATCCCTCTATATGATCTTTGTCAACAAATAACGAATTTAGAAAAGAATCACGTAGCTTGCTCATCGGAGATTGCTTCCTGAGTCCGAGTCTCGCATCGAGCAGCCTGTTTTTGCTTGCTTGCTAGCTAGCTAGCTAGACGTCCGCCCGACCAATGGGTTTGTTGGCTTCCTTGGACTTCTCCGCCGAGAGTTAGATGCGTTTTCAGTTTTTCGCCTCAAGCTCCACTGCGCGACGTCAGCCCTCGATTGGGTCGTCTCGGCCATAACTCACTGCCGATATCTTGACATCATGCGCAAAGCAAGCGATCAGCCGCTTCCTTCGGCTATCTGTCGCAGCGCTCACCCTTTCTCAGGGTCGGGACGTCGGGAGAGATAAACGGGAAATAACCTCGGTTTTAGAAGAACCGAAAGCGAAAAAAACGAATCGAAGCTGCCGAACCGAAAAACGGCCACGAAAGGCCGACAGACCAAAGTGGGCCCACTGAAGAGTTATCGAACATGGATATGCTGTTAGAACGAAGGAGTTTCCGAACTGCTAAGAGTTCTGTTCCGAATAGCCAGGAGAACGAGTTCTTTCGCGATCCCATCGGAGGGATTCGCTCAGGAGGAATAGGAACCGCTCCTGTTTGCCGGCTTGTCTTTCCTCAAGCAACTCCTTGGCCGTCTCGATTCCAGGAGTCGAGCCGTGATGCCGGAGGTCGATGTTCTGTATTTAGCCGAGGTTTCCCTCGCAAAACGCTATCAAATGTATCGAGACGTGCTTTTCAAGAGTGGCTTGCCGTATCACAGACTTGTTGTCCACGGCTTAGGGAGGAGGTCCCGACGTGAGTCTCCTTCGGGATGCCACGCTTTGCTCTACGCAAACTCAGATCCCTGTCCAGATTTCGTCGATTCTTGGAGCAACTACGCAGTGCTTCGATGAAACTGAACTGATTTACGATTCGGATAGCTGGAACAACCATAAAGATGGACTCGATAGGTGTCCGCCTTCACGTGTTGGCTTGAGAGGATAAGAAAACAGAGTTTTGGATCTGTTGTCCGAAACCAGGTCGGTTCAAACTCCCGATCGGGGATCCGAGCCTTAAGTTTCGATGTGTCGTCCTCTACCGAAGGAAAAATGGAAGACATTCCGTAGGAAAGAAACTTCCAACTCTGCGGTCAATCGGCAGACGTGATCGAATTCCCCGCTGCAAGTGGCTCATCGGACACAGGCGAAAACGCTCGCGAACCTGGAGAGTCCTGGTGCATGGGAAAATAGCATTTACTCGAGAAACTAGAAGACGACCGAGAGGCTGCCGTGGACGTGACCACCGATTCCGCTTTGAGCGTTCGCCTGCTTCAAAAACTGCTGATGCCCTGAAAGTGTGCTGGACGGAAGGAACGATAGAGACAAGGACAACGACTTCCAACCTCGCCAAGGTCTAAACGGCATTTCTCGAGGAGAAAAAACAGCAGTGTTGTGAGCGAAGATTTCCGCCAACGCTTATTTTAGACGGCGTCGACCAAACTTTGAGAAATCATGAAACTTATCCCAACAGTGAACACCGATCTCCGGAACGGGTGATCATCGGATCGAGGAGCTCTCGCAGGATGGTGGCGGCTTTTGAAGTTTGAGCGAAAACGTGAAGTTTCGTTGAAAGTTTCGAATCTGGCGTTCACAGCGTTGGAACACTTTAATGACTCGGCCTAGCCTGGTGTTGAAATTCGCATAGATCAAGCCCGCCAGAAGTGTGGGGTTGTCAAGCTGTCGACCGCGTGGGCGAGCGGGTGGCAAGGTTGGCACTGATATCAGCGAGCCAGCGCGTAATTTGGTTCTCTGCCTGAGATCTTCCTCACCAGGAAGACCAGAACGGACCGCTGAGGTGGCGCCAACTCAGACGCAAAGTGCGATGATTAGGAGCACGTTCGCGTAGCCACAAAAACGTGAATAATTTACAACTAACAACGTGTGCTGCGTTTAAAGCATCCTCTTCAGAAGCACTACAGAAAAGAGAGCTCAGTCATCTCCAGAAGACGTCTTTTCCCGCGTCGGCAACAGGGAACCTACGTCCGCGCACTGGAAACGAGGCTCTGACAGTATGGGCGGACACAAGTGAAAAGAAAAAAAAAAGATGCACAGGGCCAACAATGGAACGAAGGATCGAGTCAGCAAATAAGATACGGGAATGAAGAAATATCAGACGAGTATCTATTTCAGAGTCAGCTGTGCTCATGTGGCCGGTCGGTCCATGGCGCAAAAACTGCGGAGGATACACAATTTGTTGAATGCGTCTGTTTGTGATGCTCCGTCGCTGGTCGACGACTCGATCAGCACGACCGCCAAAGCGGACTCACTCAGTCCGGGAGGGTATAATAAAATATGATATGCAAAATCCCGTTGGGGCTCTGTCTCCTTCAAGTTCTTTCGAGTGATTTTCCTCGCTTTCGCTATCTCAGAAAGCGAATGGAAACGAAATCAGAGAGTCCCATCCGACGCTCCTTGGAGCCGCTGGAGCGCATACCGCGTTCCATCACGGAGGCGACATCGTTGCTAAATGACAAAATTGTCCCTCGTCGCGACTTCGTCTCTCCTCAACGAAGGTTGAGTCGAGGTTGAGTTTTAAACCTGTTCCGGCCAAGAACTCTCCCACGTTTTCCGCTCTTACTCAATGCTTCTGTTTCTGCCATGAATTGACTTCAGTGTGTATCGAAGATGATAACTTCCGTGCTCCAAACTCGAGAAGAACCTTCAGTTGGTCAACCAAAGTCACTTGAATGGCTCGCCGTCTCTTCGAGTACACATGTGGACAGATCCGGCTCGTGACTCCCGTGCTTCGCTGCTGTGCCGCAATTCGATCTTCTCTAGCTAGTCAACACTGGTCCTAAAGGATTTCCGGCTCGTCTTCTCCACCAGAAGATCGATCTTTCCGCGAGTCAGCAGTCGGCGGCTCTACAAGAGTCACGAAGTATGCCTGTTGGGCGTTTTCAACGACCTCCTCGAATCTGAGCGCTCGTAAGTGTTCTTCTGAGATGATTATCGCGAACGAATTCGGAACCAGTGCATCGATCGGCTGAATCCTCGAAGCATCCCGGAAATTCTGCCATCGATCACTTCCTGGAGTTCAAGTTAACAATTTTCGTCGGTTCGACTTGTGGTTTCCTATGAAAAAAACTGTTTCGATCTGACTGAGCTGTCCATCTGTGCGTTTCAGTTCTGACATGCAATAGCTTGGAAAAACTTCGTGGAGTTCGCCCAAAACTCACAGTTTCTGTAAACAAGGTTTGCACTCCAGAACCTGACCCTAGGGAACTCGCTTTGCCAACGGGCATCTCACATGAGAGCACTAGCGGGCGAGAACGATTCCGTCTTCAACAGAATCCTTGATCGAGCTTGCCGGAGGTTCAGTTACATCCGGCACGTGTTTTCGTTCGGATGCTTTTGAGCGGCATTATGTAATCCGTGAGGATATATTTCCGCTCCACCATTGCATGACTTCGGTTACCTATTCCTCTCTGCCGGCATTCCGATCGCCGAGTCTTACGGCACTCGCGCGTGGGTCTCATGACCATCCGGTTGTCGACCTCTGAGCTTCGAGACGAACGCCGTGTTCGCCGAGCCACTGTTTCCATGCAGAGATTAGTTTGAGCATCGGATATCCGGATGGTTAATTTTGTATATTGAGGGGGATTAGCTCCAACTTCAAAGCACGCTTAGCTAGAAAAGAGCTAACAACGAGCAGAAGATCATTTTTGCTGATACCACGTGAGAGTCATGGGAGGATATGAAGTTCGTAGCGAAAAGCGAACCCGACTCGGATCTTTGAAAATCCTCGAAAGGAGCTTTGATACTTTGCGACTTGAGGTCCGAGGCAGCGCAGGTCCGTCGCGAACTTTGAAGTCGAGCAGTCAAACAAAAACCAAGGAGTCGAGAAGTCCTGAAAACCTGGGAAATGCATGGAAGTTGAAGAATTCGAAAAGAACTCACCTTGTGCAGCATCTTGTCGACAATCCCTTCAAGCGATGTCTCCTGAACGTCGAGTAGAAGCACTGCTTGGATGAGAAACTGGTCCACGTCCATCGTAGCTCGAACTTCGGCGCCGAAGTCACGCATTGGCAGCCTCTGTAAAGCACAATGAAGTAGCTCCCTCTGCACTGGAACCGGGCCTGTAGATCGGCCCGAAGATACATCGGACGTTCGTCGGGAACCCGACATCGCTGACAGACGACGTCCCGCATTTACGACGACTTGCACTGCCGCACTACCAAACGCTTTCGATTGCGACTTGGTCGAGGCTCTGCGCTGCTCCAACGGTAAACCCGGCACGGACAGCACTTCGGCCACGAGGCCATCGTCATCCGGTGGCCGGGTAACCGTGGTCGCCGGTATGTTCGGCACAGAGGCACTTCGGTTCGCGTTGCCCGCCCCCGCCGCTCCTGACGCCTCGGACGCCCCTTCCGGCAACTTCATCATCATCAACGTTCCGGGCGTCGCCGTCGTTTCGGCAAACGAGTGCCGCTGCGAGGGCGGCTGAGCCTGTTCGACCAAGTGCTCAATGTTTGAGCCTTTTGGACGCCCGTCGCTAACAAAGATCGTTTTCCAACTCTTTGTTACTGTCGTCACTTTCGTTGTTGCTGTTGTTGTTGTTTCGTCTGAACGCTCGCCCGATGCTTCTGTCGCTGCTGTTTGATTTGTTAGGGTTTGTTGTTGCACTTTTTTTGCTTGAATTCCTCGGCGTTATTGAGGTTGTTGTTGCTGTCGTCGTCGTCGTCGTTGTCGTCGCCGCCGTCGGTGTTGTCGCCGCCGTCGTCGTCGTCGTCGATGTTGTTGTTGTTGCTGTCAATGAAGTCGGTGGAACCGATGGCAGCCTCATCTTCTTATCCTAGGACGAGGGAAACCAATCGGCGGAAACCCACTGACTGAATGAAGTTGTGCAACTTTATCGACGACAGGAAACATTTGACAGAATCTCAAACTTGCTCAAACGTAACACGGCTTCTGCGACAACAACAACCACCACCACGGTCGCCTCTTGTTTCGACATATCCGTTTCTGAGCGTTGTAGATGCTGCTGCTGCTGCTGTTCCTTTGTTCGCTCGAACGAAAAATGAAAGCACGAACGGTATTCAATCAGTCCATCAACAATTTCCCCTCAATCAAAACGTCGCTCCGAGCATCGCAATCATCCAGACAGTCATCAGGCAGACGCGCAGACCGTGTATCAAACAGGACACATATAATCCGTAGGACAACGCACGAAACTCAATGCTCCATCCCGGTCGGAGCTGAGTCAGTCAATCGGTTATCCGAAGACCGAGCGATCAATCAATCAATCAATCAATATCAACCCACGGGTGGAGGACAGGGGAAGCACTTCACAGAGCACGGAACGATAACAACAAACACTGATCACTTGTAGAAATGGTGTATCCATCACAGAGGCACATTCTGCTCTTCATCAGCACTTGATCGTAGACGACGAACTTCTGATTGATCGATCAATTGATTTGTTGATCTATGAACGATATTTTGGGCAATGAGCGGTGGATTCAGTCATTCGAAACTAGCTGCCGCATGCGTACCGACCCACACTTGTCAGACGCAGCACAGAGAACTCGCTTCGAGGAGGCGACGTAATTTCCGACGTGCTTTACGTATTCGGAAGCGTCGCTTGGCGTTCTCGCCCGACGGCGCGTCGTTGAACGGAGAGTTTTCTTGTTGTAAAACCGCTTTTATGATTGTTGTTGTATTCGATGTTGTTGTTGCTGGCGCACTTTTCTTTATTGTGTCTGATGATGGGATACTGTTCGTTGCTGTAATGGATGCAAGTGTCGCCGCCGTCGTCGTCGTCGTCGTTGTCGTGGTGGTGGCGGCGGCCCAAAAGATTATTGTTGTATTCAAAAGGAGTTTTTTCCTTCGAGTGTTACTCTTTGTTGTGGTTTTCGCTACGAGATGAATGCGCATCTCTTCACGTGGCACCGCCGTCGTCACCGCCAACTGTCAACACCGATCATCGATCGCTCATCTCATTGATTGATTGATTGATTGAGTGATTCTCAACCGAGTCACCGACTGATTGATTGATTGACTTGTCAATTGAGTAATGAACGCTCCTCCGATCGACGAGCGGACGACCGACTCATTGATTGCTTCCCGGAAGTTTCATGAATTCGAGCGGTTTCTATGATTTTAGAATTCAATCCAATCCGCTACTATCGACCTATCAATCGATCGATCGATCGATCAATTGATCGATCGATTGTTTTTGTGTATGTTTATGAGGTGTTCGAATGACAGGCAGTCGCGACAACGACAATCGACGCGCCTCAAACCGAGCACACAAGTCAACAACGGTCACGATGGGAAACGTTCTTCTCCCCGTGATTGCGATGAAGATGATGGCGATGAGCAAAATTGATGATTGGATGAAGGAGTCGCTGACAGTGCTTCTGCTGATAACGACGGCGATGGTGATGATGACGACGACGATGATAGAGATGATGATGATGACGGCGACAACAACAACAACAACGGTTCGACAACGACACCGCGCCGCAACCCACACGCAGTGGTTGGCGCCAAAACAGATCACCGAAGCACATGCGATAAGTGGATGTCTCGTGGTCGGCACACGCTGCTTCCTTCCACCGAGGCGCTCAGCGTGGCTCTGAGCCGCCTTGCCCGAACGATTTAGACGAGAGTCGACTCGCCCGCCGCTCACCCGCCACCACGTTTTGTCCGCCGCCAGGCGGCGTTGCCGTCGTCCTTGCCTTGGCCTTGTTTGTATTGCCTTGCCTTGCAAGCCTGCTTTTCTTGCCTTGCCGAACGCCTGGCTCCGTGCGTACGCCTTGCCAATTTGGCTGCGGGCTCGTGTGTCGGCACAACAGCTTCCTCACCGGACCACTCTCACGTAAATTCGATAATAAAAATTGTCTGCTGAGGAATACCGACAGAGGAACTTCTCGAAGTCGCTCGCTTCGCCGGTCGGCATGAACTTCGATCAGCTCGGAGTCGAGAGCTCGGCACCCCCCTCAACGCGATGCTCGAAATTACGCGGCTCATGCTTGCCCTTTCCGCCGCGTTAAGTTGACATCTTATGGGTTTCGGTCGGTCAGAGGACTCCTTCCGCACACGCTCCACATACATGCGCTCGAAAATACGCGCCGACAGACATCGTAAAGTCGATGTCAATTCGATCCGTTCGATCCACACTACTAGTTCCACCACCAACACATTCATCACCAGCAGCATCGAGGTCGACAGAGCTACGAGCAAGAGTATGTACTCCGTGGTCCATGATATCGATGCTCTCGACGTCCGAGCACGAGTTAAGGCGATCGCCAAAAGTTTTTTTCCAGCCGCGTTTAATTTTCCCCCGCTCGAGTGGGAGGCTACCGCTTGAGGTAGCCTTTAACGGAGGGCACTTGAAGCGCTTGCAGACGGTCGTCGTCGTTCAGAGAGTCAATCGAACGTACTCGTTCCTTGCGAATCGACGCGACAGCCGCACGCAACCAACTCCCAATCCCAATCTTTCGGTTCGTTTTTTGTTTTCCCTCTCAAAATAATTCATCGCCCATACTCGATCTCATGGAGTACTCTCCCAAAAACATGGAGGGTTTTCGCTCTTCAGATATCCGATGTCCCAACTCGCGAGCAGCTCGTGACGATCCACGACAATGCTCGCGATTCGAGTCACGATGACTCCCTCAAAGGTATCCGAGGGAGCAAGTCCTCGCGTGTTGCTATTTCTGTTTATCTCGCTCAACTTGGGGTTTCTGACTTGTGGGTCCTGTTCATCCAGGGCCAGATATGAGTTTTAGCGGTTTTCCTCCGCGAATCGATATCGGTGTCCTTTGGCCTGTTGCCTTCATCAAGCAATCCATAAGTCACCGGTGGGGATCTCTGTCTGTGAGTCGCCGACTGTTGGTCCTCCCACTCCACGTCTTCCTTTGCCTCTTGGCGAGATCAGGTGAAGGCTGCTTGTGTCTCGGAGCTTTTTCGGCTGCTTTGGCTTTCTCGGCGCCACGACGTCGCGGTCTCCGCCGGCTGCCTGCCTGCTTCCTTGGTTGGTTGCTTGGAGCGAGCCATTCATGATTCATGCTTCAATAAGTCAGGAAGGACGTCAACAACGATCCAACGATAGCGAGCGCTACCAGTGCTCGACAAACCAACAGCTTCATCAAATCACTGCGCTCCGCGTCCGCTTGACGTCGCGGTGGAAGTGAAGAACTGATGTTTGCGATGATCGCTCATCAATAATTTTCCTCCTTCGGTTTCCGGAGAGCGGGAATAATTAATTCCGACTTGTTGTCGGTCATTCTTGAGGAGTTTACTCAACACGAGCGTTTCCGAAACGGAGCGAAAAGCAGTCCGAACGTGCCCTCTCACCGAGAATCGGAGGACCCAGGAGAGTTTTCGATGCTCAATTCTCTCACCAGAATTCCTCGGAACTTAATTTCGAACTTCGGAAATCTTTCCTTCCAATACAAACGTTGTGAGGTCTGTGATCGTTGTGCGATTTCCCCGGACGGCCTGTCGTGACAATGTAAGACGCCGCTAGAATTCGGACCCCGTGTCCGGAAGAATTCTACGCTTGGGCCAAATATTGAAACGGCCCGGCTACGGTTTCGTTTTTCATTGGAGTTTTCGCCGCACACATTTCGCTCCAAGGTATCGATTAGGTTTCAAATCGCGATTCGTCTGCGAAACGTCGATTTTTCCCTGTTTTTCTCTTCGTAGACGAGACCACTCTGCGTCGTCAAAGACGAGGAATCATAGTTGCAACGGTTTCAATAAGGTTCTCTCGTAGTTCCAAGAGCGCTATCCGAAGAGTTTTCCGTTGGTAGTCCGGGAAAGTGTGTAAAACGAGATTCATTGAGGATTTCTAAGTTGGATTCCATCGTGTCCTCTTCCATCTCATGTAGACACGAGTTTTTCAATTCCTCGATCGATCGGTTATCTCTCTCGATCCATGAACCTTTCCACCAGTTCGTTTCCCTGAGCACCGTACGAACGGCTACGAAACGATATTGCTTGTGGCGGGAAGCAGAAGCAAGCGAAGGCTTCGTTTCCGCGTACCTCGGCTCCGGCTTGCCTCACTCACTAGAATCCTGAGTCTTTGCGGTCTACGAACCACGAACGCGGTTCAGTGGGCAGGCAAGGCAAGGCGAGGCTGCCTTTCGAACGGGCGTACTGCCTAGCAGGCAACTTTATGCGGAGTAAATCAGGTTTGCAGTCGACGAACAGGCGGACGACTCAGTGGGGAGGAAAAAGTCCTATATAATATTCATAGCCCGCGGTGCCGGAAGAAGGAGTCGTCGAGGACAACTTACACTAATCGAATCTGTGCCGATTAAAGCTCTCGCTCGTACTTCTCTTCGTCGATTTCGACAGCCTCAAATGTTATTCTCGTCAATGATCCCATCGACAAGATTGACTGTTTTGTTACTCGTCGCGAACTCGATCGTTCCCGTCCCCCATCTCGGACCCTTCAAGGAGTCTCCGCTCGCAAGGTCCTATTTCGAGATCCGGATCCGGGGTGCTCGGAGTCTCAGGACCTGAAAACCTGAGCTGCCCGGATAATCTCACGGAAATCTCGGAAAACGCTTTACAGGAAATTGGGTCCCATGCTTCCCGGGTCCACGTTCTGAGGCACAGGTGGCGCCCACTGCCTGTCCGTTTCGGCACTCGAAGCGAACGCAGCGCCGCCTGGTGGTCCCCTGAGCGTCTCGTAGACTTGTCTGTCCTCAAGTAGTCCTTGGAGAGGACGTCGTGGAGGGGAGGGAAGGTCGTACTACAATGAACGCGGAGTAAAAACAGCTGATTCATTCATGGCGTCTAACGCCTCCTTCTCTCATAGAGAGCAGCACCGTCCGCAGTCGACGAACACGTTCTAGAGGCGTTGCAATGATCAAGGTGATCCTTCGTTCGATTGCGAACTCTGCTCGACGTTCGGTGTCAAACTGGCTTTGCGGAAAAGTCGAGACCGTTTTGCGGCCTGCGTTCTAGCTTTTCCGGGATTTCTTCGAAAAAGTCTCGCAAGAAGTTACGGAAGAAACATCGGAAGCGCATAGTTGCATAAAAACTTCTCTCGTGAGGAAATATCTCTATGTTCCCATCCGGAGCGGTCAACGGGGAAAGCCGATGGGTTATTTGGGAAGCAATGAAAACGAAATAGTTTGTAGGGGAGCAGATGCGAATGTTGGTGGCTCGCAGCTATGAAGAGCAACAGATCATCATTATGTCGCGTGTGTAGTGGACCATTTATCCAGTTTCGATGCCGCGAGGATCCTCAAATCTCCACATTTTCTCGGTTGTCTCCGAGTTCACAACATAATCAATCTTTCGAACTTGATGCGTTCGCCGGAGAAAACCATGACGTGACCGTTTCACCCGCTCCGTCACGTGGACACCAGCTGACAATGGCTTACCTTATCCCTCGGGCATGTCATTATGCAGTCGGCACGCGAAGAGGTGGGAGCAGCGGCACCAGCAGCAGATCCAGCAACAATGAGAGCAGCGACAACAGCAACAACAACAGCAGCAGCAATACGCAGGATCAAACTACCATAGGGCCGAGTCGGCCTGGGCTTATGTGAAGGCTGATTGGCGGAATCCAAACTCAATCCCCCATCCATGCGGCGCTTATGCTTCGGTTTTGGAAAAAACTTCCGACCACAAGCGAGAATGATCTCGAGCTTAATCCGAGCGAGGAGATCGGGAGAGCTTCTTCCAGTTCCGCCTCTGGTTATTCCTCGTCTCCTTCGAGCTCGAAAGTTTTCTTTTTTTCTCTTGAAAAGGCGACAAAACCGAAGGAAGCCAACCCGGGCGACCACTGCACGCGCTCGATACAAGCTGGCTCGCGAGCGTCAGCTGTTAGAGTCTCAAAAAGAAAGGAAGGTGGGCCTTGGAAAAGGAGTGCGGGGGGAGAAGGACGCTTTCAGGAGCACAGGACGTCCACGGCGGTACAGTTCTCGCTCTACCCTCCTTTCCCGTCGTTATCCCGCTACTTTTCCATTCTGACTGCACAAGACCAGAGCAAGTGGACGGAAAAGAAGCGGAAAACTTCGATGTCGTGTGGCGGGTTTGTCGTCGACACCGAAACGTATCGAACAGGACCGACTTGGTGAACTAAGGGATTCCTCAACACGGTCGAACTGAGATTTCTAACCAAACCGGAAGGATTAAACTCACCTCAAATTTAGCATACATAAGGGACACCTCGTCGCCGTCATCTGAAAGGACAAAAAAACACCGCGATTAGAGACAAGGAAGGTTGAATGAATAGAAATACTTCGCTCGAAGAAGTTTCCCAAGACCTATCTCGATTCTCGTCCTCTTCAGTCAGATTCCGGTGTGTTTTCTTCGGCTCGGCCTGAACTCACACCTTAATGCGACGTCCTCCACCTATTCCTCTGGTGCTCTTGCTTTCTGCTCGCGTGAGGCCGAACCAACAAGCAAAGGGCTCGGGAGAAATATAACTCGAAGGAGAAATTCTCGTCCGTCCTCTCGACGCAGAACCGTTCACGCCGCACGAGTTTGTTAGTTGTCATGAATCTTGTTTAGGCTTTGTTCGTATAATTCTGTTATGGAATGTGTCTTGCAGCCCCCTTTCCCGAACGGCGATTATTCTTCGTGCACGCATCCGCACACGAAAGCTTCTCGAGTCTGCTCTCTTTGCGACGCGGCCGCCTTTTCGGCTTTGTATTTTGTTTGTTTTTCCTTTTTCCTTTGAGTTCCCCTTCCGGAAAAGCTGCCGTGTAGCGACGACTCCGATGCATCAAGATAATGCTCCGAGCGAAAAGGAACCCACGCGCATTCGATTCGGGAACCGAGTTTCCACAGGTGAGTTACATTCGCAGGAAAAGAACAAAATTGGCAAAGCCCGGCAAGCCACTTGCAGACGGATGCGTGATAGAGAGAGAGAGAGGGAGAGTGAGGCAGAAAATCTATGGACAGAGTATTCAATCACGTCGAGAATGAGGAATTCCAATACTGGTTATTGCTGAACAGAATCGTTTCTTTCCCTCCCTCCCTCTGTTATTGGATTCTCTAATATATTTGGTTACACTCTGTCGCAAATGGACGTGGAATCAGCAGAGGACACAAGCGTGCGAGCTAGCAGCTCCACTCTGTTTTTCCATTAATTTGTGCGATCCGTCGACTATAGCACTTTAATCACCATTAGTTTTCTGGCTGTAGCTATTTCGGAGTGTGCTGCGAAGCTAAGAATAGAAAGAATCGATTACAACTGACGAAAAACATGACGTCATGAGTGAGCCCCTCGAGAGAGTCGAGCGTTTGAATCGCTCCGATGACTTCTGTATAATCGAAGGTGGCATCCGCAACTGGAGTCTCTGATCGCGACAGAGGTCAACAATCCAAAAGTTCCCAAGTTCCTTCGGAAAAACTCGGCCGATTCAGTATCAAAACACATCGCATCGGTTCGAGAGCTTGATGCCTCTGTTTTCTCGTTCCTGAGCTGAGGGGTCTCGTTTATCGCAAGGAACTTGAGCTTCGCGAAGTCATGATCAGATGATTGTAGCGTTCCTTCAACAACTTCTTCATAACCTTCATCGAATTCGTGTCGCTGCCAGTGCAATTCAATCTCATCTCCACATCATAAACCTGTCCTCGCCTCGTGGACTTCCATAACACCCGGATGAGGAGCTAGGTGGCATTGCACATCGACGTCGTACAATTCACCTCCATCCGATATCGAAACAATCCAAAGAACAGAAAGAGGGAGAGAGAATTGACGAGACTGAAAGTGTCCGTCCGAATGGAGCTGGAGAGAGTATTACGGCAGTAGCAGATAAATGGGAGTGGGGTTCGTTTGCGAAAGAGTCCGTTTGCAACAATAGACCTTTGCGCCACCGCTGCTACTACTACTACCACCACCACCACCACCATCATCAGCAGCGGCCGAAGCTGCGAACTGTACTCCTTCGTTTTCCTTTTACTACGGCAGAGTGGAGGAGTGTATCTCACAGCAAACTTTGTACTTAAACTGGCGGCGTCTTCTACCACAGCCCCTAGCTTTTCCGCCCGGTCTTTCCCGCTCGAAACGCTGAACATCACCTGCACAACTAGCGGAGGCGGCGGCGAAGAAGCGACAGCGGCAGCAGAACTATCGGCGGATGGAGTCGAGGAAGCTGCGGTAAAAGTGGCCGCCATAACGCTGAAACCGAACGATGGCTCGGATGCTTCTCCAGAGCCTAAGGAGAGCGACCACGGACATCGAAGGAGGAAATGAAGACAACAAAACAACGGAGCAAAGATGAACAACAGCAACAAACAAGACCCAGTGAGTGAGTGTTCGTTGGACGGCGACGTCAAAAACCATGTTGGGCGTAGAGGTACGACTACGGCGAGTAAAAACAGACGCCGGAAACGGAGACTGCGGTGGCATTTGCAGCGGCGGCTGCGACGGCGGCGACGTCGAGCAAAAAAAAAAGAGGAAAAGGAGCGAGCGAACAAAGAATCACTGCTGGAAGTAGAAATAGCTGTTGAACGGCGACGACCGTGCAACCGCGGCTAAACAATCCTCCATCGCAAAGAGTTCCATTGTTGCTCAGACGCAAGGCATGCGACAGACACCCGGAATATCAAAAGCGGACTCTCACGATCTGCCGACTCGGCGAACCGCAACCTCTCGTGTTCTCTTTCTCCCAGTGGGTGTCTCTAGATACGAGATAAGATAAGAGTGGGATTTCCCATCAGTTTTTCAATTCTGTCGTCCCGAGCCATTAGTAACAACAGAAATATACATATGTATGTAAACTCAGCAACGAACAGAGACAACTATCTCGGCGACCAACCGAACTATGATTTTCCGCTGTCCACAGTTGTCCCCGCCATTGTCTTCATTTTTTTCCTTCTTCGTCTCCTCTTCCGCTTCGGTTCAGTCCTTGTAGTTCACGCGTGCCTTCACACGCTGCTGCTGCGACGTGGGCTGTCGCGCGTGCTATTGTTCCAATAACGACACAACAAGACTTCGAGTTCAAATACGTCTTTGAGACGGAGTGTGATTCTTACTTGCTGATTCAAGCGTTCCCACATGCCATCGTTTATTCTTCGGAGCAAACTCGCTGTCTGCCTGCGAGAGAACTAAAACGCAGACCAAGAGTTTTGCGGAGCCGTATCGTGAAAGATAGATCGATTATTCGTTCAGAGAAAGCACGGACGCTTGATCCCCTGTCGCATCTAGCGAATTTGCTTCCATGCTTGATCCTAGGAAGCCACATTTTACATGATAGAATATTTGACGCGAACTATTTTCTGGGATATACTTGTCTCCTGGATCGCAAAGTTCCATCGTGAACTTTCCTCGTTCGTCCCAGAGGCAGGGATGTCCGTCCCGGAGACGAGCTCACCTCCTTCGAAGATTATATTGTATTCCCCGAGGTGGGCATCCTCAGCAAGAACATCGCTCTCGTGATCGTCCTGGGTTGGGAACTCTCGTTCGAGCAGCGGAGGCTCCGTCCGGATAAACTCTCATCGCGGTTCCTCGATTTCAAACTCAGCTTCTCGAGATTTCCTCCTCGAGCATAAGAACTTTCTCGATCTCTGAACGATCGATATGTAAAAGCAGAACGAATCTCAAGAGCACGCCGGACAGAGCTCGTGGTTACTCAAGTCTCAGCGGACACGGCGGCGATGTGGAATATATTTGTTGTACGGAGTCCAAGGTCAGTTTCACGTCGAGGACTCTCAATGTACTATTTCGGATCTATCCTCGGAACAGACGCAATACGAAACGGCCTCCGACGCCAGAAGGAGTGCCGAAATAGCGAAAACCAAATGATCCGTAAGATTTTCGAGTTGCATGCGGCTTCGACGTTTACCATTTGGCCCCCGGTTCGCCGCGCCGGCTACCGCAACGGTGCGAGCCAGTATTAATGGCATTTCCTCTCTTTCTCGACGTTCGGGAGTTGTGCTCAGACCACCTCAGGTCTCCACATGTCTTTTTATGTGTACGGACGAATGAACGTGGGATCGAATACGGCTTTTTCCTCCTGATGTTTTCGACGGGACCGGCGGAAGAGGCACGACGGCCGTAGCGGCAAAAGGAGAAGAAGAAAGCCATTCGTTCTTTCCAACCAAATGACGGCATGCAATATTTTTTCCTCCATTGATGATGATGTATCGAGGTTCCCTTTCCAGGAGTTCTCCTCAATCGCCATGAGTTTTGCATAACGTCGATCCGAACCTACAGCTCGTCTTGCCTATCGGCCTGTGGGCAATGCGGAGCCTCAGACCTCCGAAACTGAACGTCGATACGAAAAGAGGATTGAAACTACGTTATGGCATTGTTTCTGTTCTTGATTCTTTTCAGGATGAACGAACGGAGCCCGAGGGTGAATGGTCGTCGTCGTCGTCGTAGTATGGCCGGTAAGTCTGTCTCCGAAAAGCTCCTCAGACAGTCAGGCGGTTGTGACGTGCCGGCAGTATTTCTTCCGCTCGACAATATATCAACACGATCCCTTCTTCCTTCTCGTTCCTCTTCTCCGTCGTTGCTCCCACTGCCGTGTTCGAGGAAGAACTGGATCGTATCCGTAGAAAACTCAGAGAAAATGGGGGTATCAGGAGCGTTGCGGGGGGGAGGGGGGGGACCAAAAATATCAACAGGTTAACGGGACACATCCTCGCTCGGCATTCGAGGACGTATCCTTCGCAAGGAGGAGGCGTTTCACCATTGCAACATCGCTTCCGAACCCAAATCCTAGCTGCCAATCATCGAAAATGATGAGCAGTGACCTGGATCCTAATGCAGGAGTTATATCCGAGAGAAGTCCTGTAAGATTCGCGGCTTCTGGAAGCTTCCCCCCCTCCCCCCGAAAAAAAAGTTTGGGGAGAGGCTGGCGGCTCGGGAAAATTACAATGACGCGTATAATGCCTCTCGTGCGATGTGGCTTACATTGCCTCCAAAGCCGCACCAGGCCACATCCTGAGCGATCCATCCAGGGATTCTTCTGAAATGAGCTCAGGAACATGGAAAGCAGCTCAAGCATGTTGTGGAAACGCTCCGAGCTCACACGTAGTGTTGTGCGGTCTGGTCAGAGCTTAGATCCCCAGTTCGTTTCGTGACCTCTGCAGAGTCCGCTAAGCCCAGACCATCGATCAACAACCGATGCAACGACCAAGCCACTTGTCTGGTGTTTCTTACTTTTTCCCCCAGGTAACATAGACATACTTCACCCAGCCACCCATCCCTCCCCCCCCCCNCCCCCCCCCCCCCCCCCCCCCCCCCAAAATCCCAAATATGCACGTGACGTCACTTTTCCCGATCCCCTACAGCTGAACCCGTGACATCCGACGTCAATATTGCTGGAGTCTCATTGAAATCCTTCTCTTACTCATTGAAGCGTATGAATCCAGATCCCCCACGTGGGTATATACATATGCATACATATTCACCACGCACTCGTCTCTCTTCAACGTCGATGGTTCGCCGAACTTTTTTACCTGGAGAGTTTGCCCACAGTTTTTTCCGAAGTAGCAAGAAACTTTTCAGGAGTTATTCTGCAAAGTTCCTTCACCGCACGGCAAAGAGCGTCGGCCGTGCCCTGCCATTTGTCGAAGAAGTGGGGAGGGAAGCAAGTGGGCGAGCGAGAAACATAAAAATCAGAAACGGGTCATTTCCTCATTCCGAAGGGTCGCGGCTCGCGGTGCCAACGTCGTCGGTCGGCGGGCGATGGAGACATTTTTCCAACCGGAAACGCCGGATTTGCGTGTCTTCTGTCGCGAGGGGAACGGTGGCGTCATGACTGATACTCGATTGATTGCTCAACGAAATGAGAAAGGCTTTCGATCGGTTACGATAAGAAACTCTACGGCTGTATTTCGAGGATTAGACGACCAAAACTCTCGAAGTCGTCTCCAAACACCGAAGGACGAAGCGTGAGCTCCCAGAGTTATCTGAACCCCGAACGAGGCACAACGAGGACTTTCTTATTTTCATTTTTCTGTGGCGTGCAATCGAAGGACACCACCACGCGCAGTTTGGAGTTGAAACCACTTTGTTGTCCCCGGAACGAAGGCTGCTCAACATCGAACGCGATACCATCCCTGGGGGAGGCCCGAGGCTGTGTTTCCCATGTCCAGTGTAAGGCCCTGGTAATAAGGGACCGAAATTTCGATTCGATGGTCTTTTCGAAACGCTGGATCGGGAAGAAGCCGGAGTGTTGTGCGCTGTTCCGAAGTCGTTCGGAATCCCCGATCCAAGGTCGTTCCGTTAGGCGCATCGCTTTCTTTCTTCGACAAACTTTTCTTCCTCGCGCTTCTAATAATAATTGAATATCGCACAGCAATTCCATGTGTTGCTTCCACTCTCTGGAACGGCCGACGACTTGTTTGTTCCCATCTTCTTTCGCTGTTCTTTTCGAACGTTTGAACTCTGTGAGCGGATGAATAGTAGGAGGCGAATAGATAAAGACCATGACTGTGCCTGTGGGCACTCGTTCGGATCGAGGATAGACAGACAAACAGACAGATAGACGGTGGCGCGCTGCTTGCTTCACTGACGGACGGACGGAGTGGCTGAGGAAGAAATCCTCTCGACGGTTCCCCGTCGTGAAGGAGAAAAAAATAACACAGATCAGCCACAAACGTTGAAGAGCTTACAAACTCGTCGAGTGGAATGGTCGTCTATTGAATTGGTTTTCTTATTGAGAATTCGGTTGGTCGTATTCCAGACTGCCGGTCGGACTCGGTCCACGCCCTACCCCGAACGAGGAGACGATGCAGCAGACGATGTAGCTCAGTTTGACCGGGACCGTGTCCGTTGGTCCAACTTCAGGCTGTTTCAGGATTCAGGCTCAGTTTCATGGTTTTCGTTTCTCGGGAAAAGACAACGAGGTCGAGACTTCCGATCGTCTGAAGATTCGATAAGGGTTCCGCGATTACGGCGTTAATTATTGCGCTCTCTTCACGATTCGCGCAAAGCTGTCTGTGGAGTGTACCGTGAGAGCTGTTCCGGAACGGGGCCGCATCTCCTCCAAGGAGCACGTCGCGCCTTTCATTTAGGGACACTTTGTCTTGAAATAGAATCAGCACGAAGCCGAGGCATAGGCTTGAGGTTGTAATGACGCCTTCAGTTAGCTTATTTTCGCATCGTTGCATGAGCGGAAGCGTTTGAATGATGGTGCGACTGCGACCGACGGGACGTCGATTCGAAAGGCCTTATGTTGGGAGCGACGAACGCCGCCTGTTGACCACTGCGTTCCCATCTGCATAAATGAATACGAAACTGCCCGTCCGTTAGCCGGTCTAACCAGGTGCCGTGCTCCTGATCGATTAATGTTTCATCCGTCAAACGTCCGCCCGGGAACGAGAGCTAAGAATCTCCGGTCAAGCTGAGTGAGCGAAAGACAAGTCTCCTATAGAAATGGCCGACGCCATTTTTTTTCTCTTTCGGAAATTCGTTCTTCTTAGCGAACATCTTTCCCTTGGAATATTCCACCTCCTCGCGTTACAATCAGGTGCCCTCAAAAGACAGTTTGAGCCCTCCTTTCAAAGGAGAAGCACACGCGGAGGTGACCCTTCTCCGGTAGGCACTAGCCACTTGGAAAAACCCTTTTTAGGATCTTCGGTCTGGCAAACTGCTCGACGACAGACGGAACTCGGCTGCTCCGGCTCTTCCGGAATAAATATTCAACTGCCAACACGCGGAAGGAACTCCTCAGCGGCCTTCTTCCAATGGGAAAGAAGAAGCGCTAACGGCTCGAGGCCTGAGAGTTCTCAGTTGACTTTGCAGACCGAAGGAAAACTCGAACCGCCTGAAATTTACATCAGAAGTTTTCCCTGCTTGCAATAGATTTCGATTTTGATTCACTCCCCAAAGTGCATCGGAGAGAAGTTATTTCTTATTCCTCCTCGACGCTAACTCGACAGGTTCGGGTTTCATTTCAAGGCCACCTCGAGAGCCGTAGCCATGCAACTCTGAGAAATGATTTGAAATTTCGCGCGGTCGCAGCTTCGAACCGCCGCGCCAGCGGTTACCTGTCAACGCACTGCAGGAATGTCGTTGCGTTCGCCCGAGCGCATTCCACAAGAACACGTATCCTCTTCGAGCGGATTCTCTTTTCGCGTCCGGGTACTCATTCAAAGATTTGTTCTCGAATCCAGGCTCTGCCAGACTGAATCGACCACGGCTCGGTTGGTCAGAGCTGCAGACCAGCGGCCAGTTCCCGTCTGTCGGATAGAGTCGATTGAAAGCCACCTTTGCGTGGGTTCGCAGATGCACCACGAGGCATAAGAGATTTGCTGCAGCGGGATCAACTCGGTTACAGCCCTTTGGGATTCGCCCGCAGAGCCAGCTAACGATTCGCGCGAGAACATTCGGTTAGGAAGTCTTCCTTCCTCCAGGGACTAGTTAGGATGCCGACCACATTTGTTTCGACACTCTTTTTATTCATCTCTTGTCTTCTGCTCTTCACCGGGTTCCCCACGGAAAGGTTCTAGGAACTCTGTTGATTTTTCGTCGAGAGTTCCCCATTCGAAATGAGCTTCGATTAACTTGGCCGAGCCGGCACTCAATAGCCGATGCGACGTGAGAACGTTGTGACCGAGCTCGTACTTGAAAGCCGTCCTCTGTTCGGGTGGTTATGTTCGCTTCCAACAGCTTTCAATTCCTCCCTGCTGTTGAGCTCGCAGGTCTTTGGGTGGTTTGGCGTTGCCTAGCTGCCAAATTGTCGCGAGCTCGCTCTCGCTTCAGCGATTAAACAGAATTCCATTGTTTTCGCACTTCTACTTTCTTGCCTTTTTCGATTCGACGTCGGATCGGACCTCTGCTGGGCTGATTGATCGGTTCCTCGCTGACAGCCCTCAGTCAGCGGTTTCAACTTTTTGCACAGAAGCGCCATGAACGATTAGCTCTCGTGCTTGGAAGTGTCATGAATCCTCGAGCTCGTTGTTCTTTTCTTCACTTTTTGTAATTCTGTCTTGACCGGCCTCCTCGGACAGACGGTCCAGCGAATGATCGCCGGCCGTGGAGGCTGTCGTGAGCTTTATTTAATCAGAAGACAGAGCTGTCCCGACCGCAAACGATCCGCGCAACGACGGATTCCGTGTCTGCTCCGAGGAGTATTCAAAGGAATAAAAGGGCAAGCGCCAACAAGCTGAAATTTAATAAGCTTGACGACGAATTAAGGGAATTAGGAAGAGGCTCGTTCTAATTCTATCTGAATGGAATCACAACTGCGTCGCTTTTCTACAGTCCGATGCTCCGTCAAGGCTCCGTTTCACCTTAACTCCCGTTCCGGAACTTCTCTCGTACCTCCCAAAACCCCTGACGTTGTTGATGATGTTACTGTTGGAACATCGTGAGGGAGGAAATCACATGTGGCCTCGATAGGATCACACAACGGCAGTATTTTTTGTAATCGCGTCATTTCCGACTCTGGCAACAAGCGGCAAACGGGAGGGAGCAATGGACGACGGCGAAAAAGATCAAGGGACGAACAGACCGATGGGGATGCGGGAAACACACTGCGACAAGCAGTGGGAACGAGCGGACGTTCGGTCACTCGCCCATTCTCTCGTAGGAGAGGAAAACACGAGGCAGAGAAGACACAAGAGGGGGTTGTCGTGTCGGAAATATATTGTTATGCCGCGGGCCTATTATGGTTGGTCGTCTGCCGGTCTCTACACCCTACGCATCGCGTTGCCGCCTCGGTCGTATGTGAGCGGGACCCGATGACAACGACGACTGCGACGACAATAGGCATCAGTAGCCCTCCAACGGCGTTGACTCTTGCTTCGCCCATCATTCCACATATGGCTTCTTGTGGGAATCTCACGCACATACTCTCCAGAATCTAGTTTCGGCCCTTTTGACATGTACTGCGCCGTTCTCTATTACACAGTGATTCAGCGAGACGCGACCTCAAAGCACGCCGCCTGCCAGGCTCGGAATCAAGCATAAACATGAGGAATTTTTCGGCGCTAAGCCTACTCGACCAAGGGCCTATCCAAGAAGATGTCTATAATGTACTGCTATACAGCACATGTTGCTCTGCAAGTTCTCTCGCGGAGTCTTTCGACGCCGAACTCTTCGCGCCAGAATTCTTGAGGCAAAACTTTCGCACCAAAACTCTCGAGGCGAAATTCTCGCGCTTAAATTTTTCCACCGAAATTTTCGCACCAAACTCCTTCGAGTGAATTTTTCGCGCCAAAATTTTCGAATCCTAAATTTTCGCGCCAAAATTTCGCACCAAGCTTTTTCGAAGGCATTTTCCGCGCCAAAATTTTCAAACCGAAATTTACGCGCCGAGATTGACGCGCCAAAATTTCGGAACCTTCTTCGCGCTGAAAGCAGGATTCCGATCGGTGCAATTCGCGAACGGAAGCGACGGCGCGAATGAATCCGATCGCCGGGAATCTCCCGCCTCTTCCGTGTTTGAGCTTCCTCCGTTCATGGTGTGCCTACAATTAAGGGAAAATTTCCGCCTTCATTACTGTTTTTTCCTCTTCCGCTGAACCGGCCTTTAATTAGAGTGCTCGCTCGATTTGGGGGGAAAAAGTTTGCTCTCTTTCAAGTTTCGGTCAAAAGGCTCATTAGACACTTCTCCCCCCTCCCCCCCATCCATCGAAAGCTTCCACCTTTTGAGCTGCTGGCTGTGGTGTTCCTCCTATGTTCCCTCTATGAACAGACAGCGCTCCGTGGCTTACATTTGTTGTGTGAGGTTGACTCTCTGCGAAAATGTTGGTCGGTCGAACTAACTGCTTGACGCAGACAATATGTTGATATCTATCGATGCCCCCTTGAAGATCTTCCCGCTTGTTTCACTCCTGAATAGAGTGGTGAGGGCCACGCGGGGCCTTTCTTTTCTCCGCACGAGCTAAGCGAGCCCACCGACCGACAGGCAGCCTTCGCTCTGAGCTAGGTAGCTGGTGGTTGCGGGTAGCGGTGGTGGTGAGAGGTTTCGCGCCGGCTCTTCCACCGACGTTGCTGCTCACGAAGAGAGAGAGAGCGACGAATGAACAGACATCATCATATCTAAGCTTTAGTCCCAAAGCCACATTCAACGAAAGCGAGGAGAACTCAGCCGAAAACTGAAGAGAAAGGATTGACGTCCCCAAACTGACGGAATCTCCGCATGATGGAGTATGAAGAAGACGTGACAGTTCCCGAAACGTCATAAAAGGAGGCCGCAAGAAGAACTCGGGTGTTATCATTCCCACAGAAAAACATTTTTCTTTGTCAAGTATCGCACTAGAAATTCTTGACGTGCCGTTGAGTACTGATGTTCTCGATAGAAAGGGCTCCACCGCATCTGTCCTTTCATTCTCTGGACGAAACCGTTGCAACAGTCGATCACGGTTTTGTTCCGCCTTGATGCCTGACTTGGAGAAACTGGGATCGGCCAAGGCTATTCCGAAAAAGGGTCAGAGCAAAGCCAAGTCTTACGATCGACGTATTCAGTGGCAAATCGGACCCACCCGTTTCCTATAAGTCTCATGTTCAGAGCAAGATTCGAGGTAATATCCTTGTCAGGACTACGAGAGAATCGGTGAGGTAGTCAGCTACGCACGGTTAGACATTGTTTCTCTAGTACTCAACGGTCCGCCGGAATCCTCTTGAAATTCGGCGCTCGTGGCGGCTGAAAAATGGCACTCGTGCTGTCGCCGAAGAATCATGAGTTTCCTGATTCGAAGAGAATGAAAAATGGAACTCTGACAGGCCGACATAACTGAAACAACGTTTCGCAGTTGAGCGAAAACGGAGCTTGCCACTGGTTTCGACACCTTACACCTCCGTGAGAATGCTTCTGATATAGCCGAGGAGTCGTTTTCTCTTTAAGCGCGGCCTTGCTCCTTTTCCAGCTTGGGTTCCCCCTCTGTTCGTTTGTTTGTCCGTCTTCCTTCCTCTTTGTTGTTAGGCGAATATCAGTCGGTCGTCGGTGGTCAACGAAGGGAACGTCGAAGGTTTTGTGGCGGGTAACGAACTACAAGGAAACTAAGCTCAAGTGCTTTCGTGGAGGGAGCCCACCGACGGGCAACCAACCAACCAACCACCCACCCTCGTCTGATCCTCTTCTCTTTTCCTTCGACGTCCAGTCCTCACGCACTCGGAAGCAGTTGGCATTCATCCACTGCATAAGATCATCCATTGATCTATTCATTCGTTCCTCCGCTTGTTGTTTTCTGTGTCCAACTAGACGGAGCATTCAGTCGAATCATTGTTGACAGAGTTTCGCAACGTTGCGCGGACGGAAGATCGCCAACTGACCGACCACTGGATACGGAGACTGGGTTGCATCAACTATCTCTTGTGCCGACCTCGGTCGCTCATGATTCTTTCAGCGCAAGAGCCTTCTCAAAATCCCAGCGAACTGAATAGAGAGTGCCCTTCTTCTTTTTTTTGGGTTCATTTCCGTTTCCGGAATAATTATCTCTCGAAACGCTTCACAGTGGGAGAAGAGAGGAAGAACGCAAGGAATCGACTCGATAACCTCTCCCAGCGTCTACCTAACAGTTTTCCGACCGTTCCCCGAGTACTCGAAACCTCACAAAGGAACTCCGGCCCGACCATCTTCTGTAATCGTTCTCCTGAGTGTTCAGAACCCTGCCGAGTAGTTCTAGTGACGAAAGAAATTTTGGTTCTTTCTGCTTCACCTTCGTCTTTTGTCCAGTTTTGTGGCCAACCGCTCGTTTTGCGGTGGCGGGAGCGATTCCGACGCTCTTTGGACGGCTTCCACGGTTGCTTATATTTGTTTGGCTTCGTGGCGGAGGAGACGACGACATCACTGCCGTCACACAACATCGCTAGTGAGGTTCTTTTTTTCTCCCTTGGGTTCTCGCCACGCCGGCGGTTTCGACGAACGACGGAAAGCCTTCAGTGAGGCGGCTTAACACCGTCAATAAGATAACATTGATCGGCTCTTCGCGCCGTCCTCCGCTTTAGCTGACAGCAAAAAGACTTCTCAGGGGGTCGAGACAAGGGCTGAATCTAGGTCTGGGTAGGAGACAAATTTCGCAAAGGACAAAAGTAGGATCTCCGTTGAGTCCTTGCGAAACAGGACGACTAACCGACCGCGGCTGGTTGGAACTAAGCTCAGCGAAAGGAGGGAACGCTCCTCTCCGAACGAAAAGGTGTGGAACGGGTGTCCATCGCTCCGGTGCTGAAGAAGCTCAACCTCAGAAATGGAGGGTGTCAAACCCCGGAACGAATTCGGCAAAAACGGGCAACTCCTCAGCGAGGGCGGGACGAACCTTTGACGAGACGGCGGCGTTCGAGACGTTGGACAAGCAGTGGTGATGAGCCCGCTATAAAGAAGGAAGCCAACCAGCCGGCCGGCCGACCGGCCAACGGACGGGGGATAACTCCATAGGAAAGCGCTGGGCACAGAGCTGGCTCAGCACACTTGCGATGAGTGCGAGCGGGCGTTTGTTCCTCCAACTACTTCTGATGTTGGCTTTGCTTTGCGGCGCGGCGGCAAAGCACTGTCATTCGTTCTCGCACTCGCATCAATTTTTCGTCGCAGCTCCTTTTTCACTCGTTGGCGTTTGACAAAACACAAAAAGACTCTCCTCGCTCCTTGTTCGTCAGCCGCGTTTGGTATCCGGAAAATTACAGGGCTCGGAGCCGGCGAAAAGGACTTTTCTCTTCAGGCCCGACCGAGTGAAATCAGAATCAACGGAAGCCGTTTCTCCCTCGTTCCGACTCGAAATTCGCCAATTCAAGGATTTCTTTCTCAGATATTGTATGGCGGAACAATTGTTTCTCCACAATTTCTCTTGTTTTGTTTTCTGTTTTTGTTTAGGAAGCACGATTTGGGGAAAAAGCGAATTTCCCGTTCCATACTTGTTGATTCTCCATTCCGTTGGAGGGATTAGCTCAAGCTGCTGTTAGAGTTCAGGGCGGAATGAGCTGCAGGTCCGTTGTGGGTCCACAAGTTTCGAATGTTATTTCTGGATCCCAGAGAGGAGAGCTCCTCATTTTTTACTCCGAATGCCATGGAGCGGCAAATAATGTGGAAAAATATTTCATACATGGATGAATGAGAGCGGCTGATCCTTCCAGCAGGGAAGCGAACGTGTTTAGTGGAGGAAAAGTTTGCCGAAGCGAACAAAAAGCCGCAAGAAAAAAGAAAGCGGACGTTAATAATAGAACTTCGTTTCTCCGAACGTTTTCGAGATCGCTCTATTCTCCTGATACATGTAACATGTGGATTCTTCCCAAAGCGCGAAGGTTGCGCTCAAGAACGAAATTTTCACGTCGGCTCGGGGCATCAAGCAGCGAGTTCTTTCCATTTATCGATGTTGGCCACGTGCTCGGCTGCTGAAATGGCGTTTGTGGAGCTGACGAGTCGACCAGCTGTCTCTCATCGCTGCTTCATTGTGGTCTGTCGCCGATCGTCGTCGACGGAGTTAGAATTCTCGCGTCTCAAACTCAAAGAATGGAAAGAAAACGTCGATAAGAGAGCGTCGTGAAGGAAACTGGATGGAACAGGAAGCTGCCGCAACGAAATGCGAAGACCAGGGAGGGAAATGGAAGAAAACTTTCGTCTCGAGGAGATTCATCAAAACTTTATGTTCCCGCGTTGAGCGTCGCGGTTTTGGGCGGGACGAGTCATCCGACGAAACCTCTTTCGAAGAAAGCTCCAAGTCTAGACAATCCGTCCGATTCATTTGTGTGAACTGATATCCATGTAAAGCATGATTAATGAGCTGGATTCACAAGTTGTGAGTCGATTCATTCACATCAAGCTGGGAATCGACGTTCGTTTCTGCTAGAAGAATCCTGACTCTGCGGAGAACCCCGCAGCAGATGCTCGCGGAGCATACAGACGTCGTCTAAGCAACCTCAGGAAACCACGACCTCCGCAGAACGCTGCTGGCTGGGAAGCACCGACTCACAGCATTTGTTTTCCTCCCGATAAACTGACGGATTTTGAATGTTTCGAGATCCGATTACACAAAGTCAGCGGTCACCTAAGTCGCTAGACAAGCTTAATCCAGCCTTCCACGAGCCAAAACCATGTTCGTTTAGACCCGAGTTCCAGAAGAGGCTGACCCGATTTCGAATGCTTGGAGTACGATACGAGAACTGGAAAAATTGAGGCAGCACTTCTCTCCTCCCCATATATCCTGCAACAGAAGGGAATCACGGAGACGCATTCAATGATGGATAGATCGATGGATTGACGGATGAATCGAGTGATATTGCCTGAAGTGCGTCGGCTCTAATACACCCTGTTGGACTATGGAAAGGAATAAGAAATTCAAACTTCGGTTCCCTCTTCTCATCTCGTTCCCGTTCTGTGTTCCTTCACTTCGGCGTATTCAGCCTGCTTCCGTTGCACCGGAATGAGCAAAGAAGAAATCAGCTAACAGGACTGCAACAATGCGAGAGCAACAGCAAGAGACAGATATACGGATTCGAGTCCGTACTCTCCGCCTTCCTGCCTGCTTGTCTGCCGGCCAGCTTACTTGCTCTCTGACTAGCGATCAATGGCAGGCAGGCTTGCTCGCTGCCAGCTCGCCTGCCTGGTTGGTTGGTTGGTTGGTTGGTTGGCTTTCTTTCTTTCTTGCTTCGTTCCTTGCTTGTTTGATGCAATGATCCAAGCGAGCAAGTAAGCGACCGGCTGGCCGGCCGGCCGGCCGGCCGAGCAGTCAGCTAGCATTGGAACGGAGCCGTTTGTGAGTGGTGGCGGTGGTGCTACTGCTGCCGTTGCCGCCGCCGCCGCTGTTCTCTTTGCAGGACTCCCACCACACCCGTACCTGGCTGGATGACTGGATGGCTGGTTCGTTGCCTCGTTGGTTCGTTCACTCAGTCACTCGCTCGCCTGGTCGAGAATCCGCCGCCGCCAGCACGGAGCCAACATCTATTATCATGTGTCTCAGATCGGCTGTTTGAGCCAGCCAGGAGACCGCGAGCGAGGGAAGGAGCGAGCGCGCCACCAAGGCAGCCAACGGCCAGGTTGACAAGCCCGATAGATCGAGAGATTTGGAGACACAGGAAGAGAGCAGGAGAAGGATAGTTGGAAAGAAAAAAGAAGAAGGGACAGGAGTGACTCCTTGACTGGCGTCCCGATTCTGGTCTGGCCTCATAGGTTGGCTGCCCCCTTCTGCCTGCTCTCGCCACGCTCGGGGAAGAGGGACAGAGGGGACCTTCAGCGGGAGGAGGAGGAGGACGAGGAAGAGGGGGTATCCTGGCGTCCGGCCAAGAGAAGTCCTCTTCACTGCGGCGGCATACCTTGTAACGGTGAGCACCGACAGCAGTACCGGCAGCGCAGTTATGTTCATGACATACTTGTCTCTTCTGCTTCTCTTTTTGTTCTTTGGCCTCCAGGTCTCCTCGTGTCTTCGTCAGTCGCGCTGCTCGCTGCTCCTGGTGAACGAGCGTGCATCCGACCCGTCTTCCCACTCGGCCCGAGAATGAGTTCAAGAAGATATCCGCGTTTCCAGATCACTTTTCCTCACAATGGTACGACGGAAACAATGGCCTCTCCTTGATTTCCTAATTCCCCATCCTGGAAAAGAGGGACATGACACACGATGCAAACCGAAATCCCCGTTCGAGCTCCGGTTGATCCACATTTTGTCTTTTTCGAATGCTGTTCAGTTCATTAAGGGGTCTGGGAGGGATCGAGCCCGTCACGATTGAAGAGTTTGGAGATTGCGAGTTAGATCCCACGTTGTTCTGATCAGAGGAACACCGGCGAAGGGTACGTACGGGGAGGGGATGCAGGGACAAGGGGAGCTCACTGCGTCTCCACCTTCAAAGCTCCGAAGCAGCGCCCATAGCAATTCGTATGTTGTTTGTTGCAGACGCCGGTTTGCTGACTTCTCGAGCGATTCTTTCTTGGAACGAGCCCAATAACAGGGATTTCCTTGACGACATCAACGGTTAACAACTGATTTATCCTAAGGCCTGATTCCCTCCTCGTTTCGTCTTGCATCCCCTCCAGTGTTCGCTTCTCAGATGCACTCGCTCGTGCATGTACTCCTCGGAATCTGTTTCCTGTGTCTCGAGATCACAGTTCCATTCGCGAGGATCAAACGGAAATAAATCCAACAGCCATGTCGACGATATGTAGGAGAATTTTTTGGCCGACTTGTTACGACTGTCTGCCGTTTAAACGTTTCTCACACTTCCCGGTGTCCTGAAGTGCTTTGAAAGGAGGTTTCTGTTTCCTTCATTTTGTCGTCGGGATCACTTGCGCGTGAGAGGACTCCGTCGTTTAGGCGCTACGTGAGGGTCAAGTTGTAGTCGTGACAAACACCGGGGACTCATTCCCTCGAACATTGATATTCATTTGTCTCATCGGCAGATTAGTTACTCTTGGCAGCAGTCGTTCCACCGGAATGCAGTGCAGTATCACGGAGACATCGAGAGTCGAATCTTTTCTCTTATTCCTGTTGGTTTTTTCCTCTCGCTTCTCCAGCTGTTCGTTTATTTTGCTTCTGATCTCCGGAGGGACTTCGCTTAGCGAGTATTCAGCGTCGTCTCCGTGGCGAGCAGTCAAAGTATCGAATTTTTTCTGCGTTCGGAAATCGAAGTTTGGCGCCAAACAGCCAGTCGCCGGTCGCCCGCAGTCCTTCCCGTCCGTTCTCGGCAGCATCCCACAGACAGTCCTTCCGCTAGTTTCCCGTCAGCATCCCTCACCGACCGGTCCCCGCAAAACTCCCGTCGTCCCCTCATGCCACCCAACGGATTCCCGTCTGCTTCCCCCGCGTGTCACCCGCCAGATTCTCGACCGTCTTCTCCTCCCCCCTCCCCCCGCAATCCGACGGCCCCTCATGCCACCCGCCCAACTTCCGCCGGCCGCGTCGTTCATTCGAGGTTTCTCCACTTTTCGAGCGAGCTGCGATTCATTTTTCTCTTAATTCCTTAACCACACACTACTTCCTAATTGCAATGCGAAGCCTCTCCCCGGTGGTGGTAAGTACGTACTAAGTACGGCCGGGAGTGCGTGCGCATGTGCGAATTCGAGTTCGAACCGAGCGCGGTAACTCCTCGCGTGCTCCGTCGAAAATCTCCGGAAACTTTGGAATGAAACTTTTCGAAGTTTTTCCCTCCTCGGCGGATTCCTTTGGAATTATGGACGCCTGTATCTTATTTAGAACTTCATAGTTCCCGCTCTCGGTCGTCCGTCCGTCCGTCCATTGGTTCGTTCGATCCTTCCCTCTGTTCTCCTCTCGACCTTGGAGGAACCTTGAGAATTCCTGATCGGTTGCAATGCACGTAATTTCTAAGTCGCAATTAATAACTGCATGCGTTCCCGCTAAAGGAGTTCGCGCGCATTCTTCGAGCTGCCGAAGTAGCGGCGGACGGCAACTCCAGGGACGGCGAGGAAGCTGTTCGAACTGATCGTTTATTCACGCGGTTTCCGATTGCTTCACACGTTGGTTCTTCAGATGTTCATGCTTGAATGAATGAAATCCAAGGATTTTCGCGGGTTCGCGAAATGGCAGCCGATTCTTCCGATCAACGCATACTGACAAAAGCAGCAACGCAAGCACTTGTGTACCTGGGAAGCACGGTAGGTTCACTTTTGGCCAGCGAGAACGGAGCCCAAAAAAAGAACGAAAAGCAAAAGGAAAAAACTTCATTAGCTATGCATTCGAAGCAAAACGTCGCTTGTTCGAAGGTTCGCCTCATCGGGTCCTTTTCCTCTTTTGCTTTCAGGTTTGAGTTGAACGGTTTTTGCCTCCCACTCACTCAGTACCGGTTTTGGTCTTTCCCTCAGAAGTCTTTTACTCCACCTATTTCTTGCTGAGTCTTCTGCATGCTCTCTGGTGGAAGCCTCCACGGATCCAACAAGTCCCTCTCCGGGACTCTCTCGAGAGGCTCCTCCGTCCTCTCGTTATACTCAACTTTGGCGCTGTCCGTACTTAGGGCTGGACGTCTTTTTGTAGTTCTGCCGTTCCGTTCTCGATAGTTTCTTCAGTCGTTCGCTCGTTTCTTGCTTCTTTGGCTTCCATCATTATCCGGGGATTGCTCATTTATTCTCTTCACCTCGCCGACAGGATTCGATCTCCTTGGAAATAGCTCTCGATTCTCACGGCTCATAGCTGCCGAATGTAAATATTCCGCGGCCTTTTGAAATTGCTCCCGAGTTGGAATACCCGAAAGTCAACCTGAAGCCTCTCTCAAAGTGCTAAGTGCGTCTCATGGTTTCGGAAGGAACCTCGCACTTGACGCTTTCGCCTTCGAATCCTTACACTGAGCCAGGCTCCGGGACTGAATGTAGAGTCTGACTGGAGTGGCTCTTTTATGAATAGCGAGATGAAATCATTGTAGACAAGATGCTTCGTTGCGAAACGAGCCTCGAAAATGAGAAATCCGAGCGATCGGAATTAGAAAGTCAGAGCTCATGTTACGAGGAAATCAACAGAATTCGATTATCCGCCGGATCCCTCGAGGAGTTTATCTGCGCTCTCTGATTTTTTGCGTCTGAATGTTCCACAAAGCTTCTAGTTTCAGGGTATAGTTTCCGGATTTATTTTCCCTCTTCTTCTCTTAAATTTTTCCCTCCAAGAAATCTTCAGATTTATCGCTCCCATTTTCCCGTGAGAAAGCAGCTCAGCTCTTCATAGACTTTCGTTTTCGTTGTTGCTTCACGGCAATGCTCATCACTTGAGAGCTCTGCGCTCCTCTCAGCTCGTGAGATGGGATGGGATGGGGAGACGATGAAAAATGAGACGAACGCACCGCTTCATTCCCAAAAACTCTGTCTACATGAATCCTTCATTTAATATATATTTTTCTAGGCAGTGAAGTTCTCGAGGGCGAGCCATGGTATGTTGTCTTCTTGGGGCGCACTTAAAAACGTAGAGTGTTCTGTAAAGCTTCTCTAATGATTGTTTTTCTGGCCGCCCACGGGAACTTCTCTTGCAAAGGGCGGGAGAAGTCCAACAACGACGGGAGATGGTGATCGAATGGATTTGAGTGGGAAACCGTTGAAGAGATACAAATTCCATTTGACAAAAGAGTCTCTGGAAAAGAGCTCAACTACAGGGAGAAGACTCAGGATGGGTCCTGGATATGATTGCGTGATCGTGATCCCTGATGCCATGTTGTCACCATGTCCGTGCACGCAACTCTTCGGGTTCGCGACTTGGATATTAATTCCAAAGATTTCCTCGTCGAGAACACTGCTGAGTGAGTCTTCCGTTCTCAGAGGGCCTCTTGACTTATTGCGGAATTCCATGGAGTCGAGACGAGACGAGTCGAGCTGCGACTAACTAACGAGCAATGAGGGCGCGCACTCAACAAGTTGCCAACAAGTTTGTGCTCTTTGTATTTGAGACTCGCTTCCTCCCCCGACGATCTTCAGCTCACTCTGACCGGACGGCTACTCAGTTATTGAGACTAAAAGAAGAGAGTTCTTTTTGTCGCTTTTCTTTGGTGACCTCTTCTACTTGTTCCTTTCCTTCTGGACATTCTGCGGGGAGACGGAACGAAGTGAATATGAGAGCGAGAAAATCAATCGAATGCCGCGTCATCAAGTTCAGTTTCGCCTCGCGTTGACATGTTCTCCGGGGATCGCATCTGATCCGCTTCCTGTCACTCAACATTGCAGAAATGCGGCCTTCGCGGACGGAAAAGGTTTCCCTAGGAAATCTTGTTCTCATGTCTCCTTAGCACGAAGCCGACGACAACAGCGAGCAACAAAGTAAGCGAGGAAGCGAACGAGACGGCGAGACAGCCAGATGCTGACACGAATTTTCTCAGATGTCAATGCGACTCTTAGCAGTAACCCAGGCTGCTGATCTCCTCTTTCTCCTTTCCCCTCAAGCTTTTCCCGCTGCCGTTAGGGCTCTCCGATAGAAACAAACGCTACACATGGAGACGAGAGGAAATAAGATTAGTGAATGAATGTTAAGTGCGATCGGGGGACTGATGGTACGGGTTTCGTGCTGGTTGCGAACGGAGCGGTTGGATCTCTTGGCCTATTTCTCGGTTTGCATGATCTACCAGCTTGATACGACCTTTGTTCAAGGTCAAAATCAACTTGGCAAGACTGAGGCTCGCAACAGATGAGATAGCCCAGTGGTCTTGGCGGTCTGCAAGCCACGCGCCACGCTTATAGGTGTGTTAGTACATCACATCCATGCCATGTTGAGGGATTGAAGGTCGCAAGTTCGATTCATGGGCCATTCTTGAGCCTGAGGCCATTCTTGTACTTGTAACAGAGGTCCTGATCACCTAAATATCCTCCGCAACACGAGCTACGAGCACCGTTCGGAAAAGTTGAAGCAAGAAATTTCTCGAAGGACGACTTCCCGTTTGAAAAGGAGTTTTCTGAAGGAGAGGAAGAGAAAGGAGCGAAGAACACGGAGCTGCGTCCGAATGGATTCGATAAATGCGGCGTGCAACGAAGGCGTGATTCGTCCAAATGTCCAATTTACAACAAATATCCTATCGGTTGCATCCATGTTCGTGAATGTGGAAAGTTCTCTGAGCGAGATTAAACTCCTATCTTAGATAGCTCCGAAGGTTCATGGCAGACAGGATGGTTGTCGGTACGGTTCTCCGCCCATGAACCCGGTAGTCTCCTTTTAGTGACCGTGAGACGCGTTGGAAGCTCCTGAGCAGCTAATGCAGTGCGAAACGCGAGTGCTCGCCCGGAGCGCTTGTCCTCTTTTGCCTCCTCAAGATACGAAGGTAGAGTCGTCTGGGATTGGCGGCCCGGACGAACGGCAGTCGCAACACAGACGAGGACGATGACGATGACGATACCTTCCTCATCTGGTGAAGCCCCGCGCTCTTGTCGCTGGTTCGGCTCCACAATGGGAGGCACGGATTGTGGTCGAGGTAGACTCCGAACCAAATCCCGATCGGAAGCAATGCATCTCACGGCTAAGTGTATTGAAGGTAGAGAATAGAATACGATATTCGAAGGAGCATAAAGAAACGAAGGATAACTGAGAGGAGATTGTTGTCCTCCGGGGAACGCCTTCAATTTTGAGGAATCGATCTACGCGACTGGAAACGAGCATGTCTTTCTCACGATTTCTCGCTCCGCTCTCTCTCTCTCTCTCTCTCTCTCTTTCCACCAAAAAGTGCTCTCAACGTCCTCCTGGTAAGACTCCTTCACCTCCTTCCCGCAGAAGAGCAAAGCTCACAAACTCAAGGAGTCTCGAAGAGTGCGCCGTGGATGGATTTGAAAGAGTGGACAACGAGGAGATGGACTGCACAGGAGAACAAGAGCTCGCTCACCGTAGCGGCTTCTGATTCCTGACTCGCGGGACCAAGTCACAGCCTGAGTGCTTCCAGGCCTCAGGTGGTCACTGGCCGCAGGTCCTGAGAGACAGTCAGGCCCCGGAACAGACTGAGAAGGATATTTCGAGCAGCAGTCAGCTGTTCGATATTTCAACGCCTCTCGTCGAAGTTCCACAATTCATTAGAAAATCATGGGTTTGATGAACGATCGTATCAAACGGCAGCCTTCATCTTGGCGGATTATTTCAAGCGACCAAAGGTGCGATCGAAACAATCATCAGATTTTGTGGTATACTCAAGTGCTTTCTGTCAAAAGGATATTGTGGATTCTCTTGTTGTCGCCATCAGATAAGAAAGGATAGATGAGATCCGTCATCTGGCCGGGGAGAAGTGGAAAGACGGCGATCGAAGACACCAGGGCTGCGATCAATGCCTACTGCAAAGCATCCACGAAATCACGATGATGATGACGCTCGGTTGGTTTCCTCTCCCAGAGCGGAGTAATCTCGAACAGAGTAGAGCCCGCCATGGCAGCACCGCTCAGAGTCTCGAATGAATCTCTTCGTCGACGACTAGTCTGTCAGCCGCAGATCGAAGCGGGCCGGATCAGAACAGAACGATCGCTCCTCTAGATTCTTCGAGAACAAACAACGACCTGAGACGGAAGGCCTCAAACCGCCCAGCGAATCGTATAATTTCCACCTTTTCCGTCTCCGTAGCTCTTTTCTGTCACCGATCACGACCCAATCCGTCGGAACATGAAACCCTCACTCTGAAGAGATTGATCCGATCGATCTTGGATCGAAAAGCTCGAAGTCGTCAGCTTGCGAGTTCTGCTCATTCCTCCGAGTGTGCGGTAGACATCACTGTCGCACGACTCGCAAATGCAGTATTATCAGTGTCCATGAAGGGAGTCATTGTTGTCGCCGTCGTTGTTGTTGCTGTCTCGCGTTCGCTCGCTCGCTCGCTCAACCTCTGCCTTCCTCTCCTTGGAGTTATGTGCATTTTATTGGGCTGTAAACCTTCGGCCAGGGTCGTACGTTGTCGTTGTTGTATGGCCGCTGGCAGGCTCGAGGCTCGAGCCGCTTCTTCGTTCCCCCTTCGGAAAACCGTCTCGTCTCTGACATCGTCCGGCTGCCGACCCGATTACATCTGACCCCACCCACCCTATGCCGCTGATCCCCGTCTTCTATCTTTGTCGCGCTATTTATGCGAAGACACGGCGGTTCCTCCTCCGTCCTCATCTCTGTCGTCCTTTTTCTGGAGAACAGATATCCTTCATCAGAAGCTCCCGTTATCGGGGTGTGTCCATCTCCGAAAACGCAACGTGAGCCACATCAAAACACTCCATATTGGAAAACTCTCGTTACTCAACTACGAATGTGTGAAAATGATTCGGTCAGAAGAATTTATTTCATCTCAACAGGAGAACTTCCGAGAGCTCGACAAGCGAAATTCATGATGACGTAGCTGCTTTCGCTTTCAAAGTGTGTATGTATGTATTTTCAGGCTTTCGCTCTCAAGCAAGATGCCTTGCTCTATGTTCATCGCGAGCTCGCAAAAATCCAGGTTGAGCCCTCGGATGTCCTTGCATATTCTGCGGAAGAGGCTTTCAGCCAAACGTTTTTGCGTGATGCTTCACGCTCGTTAACCACTATTAGGGCGCACTCAGGACGAGAGAGAGAGAGGAACTGTTAGGAAAGCGTTCGTCATAAAACGCCTCGAAGACACTTGAGGAGATGTTCCAGCAGTCGACTTACGGGCTCAGTGTGTCATTGCCGCCGTCAGGGCCATCTTAGCCGCAGCAACTCTATTATCATTTGTACAATTGTGTGTCGTCTGCTGGAGGCCACGGAATTCGGTGACACTTAAGCGGACGCGACGAAACGACTGACTGAGAGTCGCTCCCTCGGGACCTGAAGTAACACGCGTCGAATCAGACGAACAGCACGCTCGTTCTGTTCCTCTTTCCGATTTCAATCGAGAGCCTCTAGCGAATACTTTAGCATGGATTCACCACAACAGTGTTTCCAGTTCACTTTTCCGTTTGTCCCCGTTGGATGTAATCTTTGCGAACTTCCCGGAATCGATTCCCGCAGCTTCGAAGTTCGCGCTGACACGCTCTCCTGGTTATCCAAGGAGCAGGTAGTCCTCCCCCAGATTTCTCGTTCATTTTCCTGACGGGCTGCACTTGCTTGACGACTCGATAGACTTATATATCCGGTTGTGGAGAATTCGAGTCTCGTATCGCGTGACTCGCAAGATAGAAATATTCCGATGCCTTCCATCATTGCGTTCGGCAACAGGAGTTGCACCTGCACCTGCAGCAGCACCACCACTAGGAACGGAAGTTGTCGTAATAAGAGCAGACGTCTCTCAAGTTTCCGATAAAACGCTATTTGTTCGCAACCACCCACCCTCGGGAATCGTACACGATCTATCCGGCAAAGACTTTTCGGTTTCGGTGATTTGTGGGTTTGGTTTTGTGCCGTGAACGGTGAGTTTTCTATCGAACAACGACAGAATCGCCGACAGACCTAAATGATCCGACACATGAGGTGCGACTCATAACTCATAACACTCGACATCGTCATCACCATTACATTTATTAGAACTGTTATCATGACCATCATGAGAGGTCTCCGAGCGACGTGGTTTGCTCATTCGTCGAGCGAATCCTGTCCCCGTTCGGCTCATTCTCCTGAATCCACTCTTCGTCGCCGATTTTTCGCACCACGGGAAGTATAGCGACTCGACACGACCATTGTGATGTTAAGATGCGGCGACAAAGTCCATGCAGCTAGGTACCGACATTCAAACACGGCCGAACCAACGACTGAGGGAATGGGCGAAGACGACGAGGAAAACGCATCAGCCGACCTTGCTTTGCGGCAATGGTTTGCTCTTTAAGACCTTCGCCAGCACGACTTCGCGTGGCTTGTCGTGCCTCGTCAAGGCGTACCGTGGAAAGGCACGCACGGTGGTCAGCGTCCGATGTAAGTGGCCGCGGGCAACGGAAAGACTGCTTACCTTCCGCTGCCGGTTCCCCGCGCCTCTATTGCCTTCATCTCGACGTCGTTTTCCAGGAGAAAAAAAGAAGATTTTCATCACGACCCCCTAGTTCCGAGTGTGTTCCTGCTCTCAGGGAAGCGTCATCTGCAAAATTTGTTGGCACTCCGGTGTTCGCGCCCAGCGTTCCAGAAAACATCTTGCTCCACAGTTTCCGAAAACTCCTTGCTGAACTTTTCTCCCGGCTCGAGCCTCCCCTTGTTCTGCTTTATGTTGTCGAGAATGCGCCAATTTTTGACCTCGAGTTCGTCCCAACTTTCTCGCTTTTGTCTCGTCATTTGCATCTGCGTGGAATCGACGGAACAAAAGTCTCAACGAATTCCGTCTCCCAGTACCTGATTCGCCAGAGACTGACAGGAATAATCAAGAGCTCGGAAATCGACTGACATCACCTGGTCGAGCGAGAGCTCTCTTTGCTTACCGAGACACCGAGCTTCCACGTGCGTGGGAGCACGGGCATTAGGGTTCCAAGCAGAGTGAGAGCAAAAAGTCATGTCGAGCTAGACTACTGAATTAAGTGCGCTCATCCGAACGCGGATCGGCGCAACCAAAAGGCTCTCGACCAGTAGTCTACTCTCACGTCCCATTCGTCGCCCACGTCGCGTCGCGTCGTCTATACCTTCAGAAGAGCCAAATCAACTTCTCGTAGACGGTCTGCGAAGTAATCATCGAAAACCTCGCCTCCAGAGAGGAAAAGAATGAAACTCCCATAGCTCGCTCGGCTTCGACGTCCGACCCGGGTCAGGACGGATATTCAGCATCCTCCGAGGAGCAGTTAACGAGGGTTCCTGTGATTTTCGGCGAAGGTCACATCGGAGCTTGTCCCTGATCATCACATCTATGGATCCATCATATCCTTGCAACTGACACGGGCACAGAGTGGCCTCCGGCAACGTCTCCTGAGCAAAAACAATGCGAAGCCGAACATCGTTTTTCTTTCCGCGCCAGCCATCCTTGCCTCCTCTTTTCTTCCCTTAATATTACGTCTTCGCTCGGTCCAGAACCATGAGCGCAGTTCCATCGCTCCGTACTGTGCGTTATATCTGTGTACAAGGGGTTCAGCCAAGGCGAGTTATTTCGATGAGGTCTACAAAGCTTCAGTCGACCCGCGTTTGATCCAATCATTGAATCAACAATTCCTCGATCCGAGATCGAATAGACTCGTGAAACCCCAGATCCGGACAACTTCGGGGACGGGAGTTTCGAGCCGGACCCCCCAGTGATGGTGGGAAGACGTTTCCTCCCGGCAGACTTGTATCCGACTCGAGGCTTGACCCCTCGCTCAAGAGATACAATTCATGCAAGTGGTTCCTCAAACTGTGTCGTTGTTAAAATTGTCGAGAAACTCACTCTTTCGGGTTATACGAGCTCAAGACATAAACCCATAAAAGAATACAATCACCACAAGGTCACTGGAGAAGGAGTCTGCTGATGGAGGTCGCGCTCCGTTGGTTTTCCGTCACTTTCCGTTGAACATTTGTTCATCTCTGGTCCCGGATCTTCGAAGTTTGAACATCCATTGTACGGTCGGAAAAAAAACCAAGCAAACGATTCGCTCTTGTAGGCCTATTTGTGTGTGTGTGTATAATAATGCTCGTTCGAACAATTGTTGATGGACGAACAACTGTGAAAAGTCCTCAGTTGATCGTTATTGAAACAGACATCTACCTCTAATGGCATTGTACGTTCGCCGCGATTCTTCATTTGCCGACGACCTCACTCGATGAACACTAAAACTCGATGGAAACTTGCCGTTCCCGACTGCCAGCCTGTTTGCCAAGGCTCTGAAGTCGCTGGGACTTGGAATCGTGAGTCCCACAAAAAATTACCACCGTCGCCGCCTATTCCTGTCGCGGCAGCATCCACAGAGCTCGCTGTCGCGGCTGTAACGTAACGGATCACGCAACAAAACCACCAGTGTCGCCGCTGCCGACAGCATGAGTTGCAACATCGGCGGGCGGCGCATTCGCTCGAGGTTATGGCAACGGTCTGTTGATGCTCAATGCTCACCAAGATCCTCCGTTCGCTAAGAGCACGCTCCGCTCAGAGAACGGTCGCGGCCGCTTTACCTCGGATCGACGCAGATGCACGATATGTTGACCGAGAAAAAGCTCTCGGCAACTACCCGAGGCGCCGAGCTTCCAGACAGGAGAAAAAGCGTCGCGAGACTCCGCTGCAAAGTTTTCTACTGCGTTTCGCTCATCCATCAACTCCAGCTTTTGACTTCACTTCGTTTGTGAGCCGTGACTCAGAAATGAGGAGCGAGGACGGCCGTGTGATAATCAGTCACAAACTTTCCGCCGCGATTCTCTCTCGCGAAGCATCGGATCCTGACATGGCTAGAAGACGAATTGTAAAACAACATGTTTCGAGACAAAAAGAAATCAGACGAAAGAATCGCTCGCGCGCCAGTCGTCCTCTGCAGCAACGGCTCCCGATCGGGAGACACAGAGGAAACCCCTTCGTTCTCTCAGGAATCGTCGCGTCGGTGTTTCTCTCACTCCTGCCGTCGAGTGAATGCAGACGAGCAAAATTTTTTTTTTAATCTTGGCTGCCTCCTTCCAGATCACGGAATCGCGAGAGAGACTCGTGGGTTCCGGAGGAGTTACAAAGGGCACCGTGATGCATTTTCCAGGAGTCCTCATTTCAGGAGAGCAGTTTGTCCGCTAGTCAAGTTCCCGACAGCCGGTGCACGTTCTCCTCTAGAGGGTCCAGGAGCATGTTTCATTTCACCTAATTGAAGCCGATTTGTTTGGGCCTGGAATATTCCATCTCTTTTGGGCGAGGTCGACACCGGCTTCGTGCGCCCGCGGGCAAGAAAGACTACCGCGGAGCGACGAGTATCCCTGGACTGCTAATGACGGCAACAGATCTCGTCGTTGTTGTTTTTTTTTCCTTCCTCTCCTTTACATGATACAGATGCTCCATGACTATCACGACACGCGAGACAACAGTGAGCTTTTGCAGAGCCAGAAACAAAGAACTGGTAGCGGAGACAGAGTGTACCGTGGAGGACCTGGTTGACTGGCGGCAGGACCACGAGCAAACAAGGCTGATTTACCATGACTCTGCACTTTTGTGGATAATTTGATCCGCCATAAAAAAAAACTGCCCGAATGTGTATGGCCTACCCGAGGTGGGGGGGAGGGGGTTGTAACCCCGCCAACTGATTATCCATACTTCACGCGAGGAAAAAAGCGGTTCCGCGAACCTGACTAATCTTCCCACTTCTGGCTTCTGTCGGCCAAACTCGCCATAAGTCAGACGCCTCCACTTCGAGGTAATGTTTACCCGTCCTCCCAAAGGGTTCGCGGTAAACAATCTCGAGCGAAACGGTTCCGAAGGCGCTCGACTCCGTGCTGAAGTGGATCCATGAGTGTAACGGATCGAAGAGCCCTCCCCACATGCCGCTGCGTAGCGAACCGGCCTCTAGCCCTGTGGTCAAGTGTCTCGCTTCGCTCGAAGATGCCTCAGTTGCCCGCTACTCGGAACATGTTTGGCTTCTGTTGGTTCTCGGGTAGCTTGTGGGTGGCCAAACGGGGCGGCGCGGCGACTCGTGTTGGCTCATCAATGGCTGGCCAATGAACCCATGCACGCACGCACGCGATCAACCGGAAGGTCATCTTGTCTGTTTCCGGCTGCGAACCAACCAACAAAGCAAGCAAGGACCTAGTGGCGGAATAATTCGGCTGATGGCGCAGCGGTAGCAGCTGGTGGATCGCTTTCACCCTGTAGGGTCACCGAAAACTCTCCCGAGCCATCCTGTGACATCCTCTGACCTAGATCGCTGGAGGCTCGAAGATTAGACCTTCAGGGAGTCGAAGGCGCACGAATTCGCTGCTGTGGATTTGAACTACGGGACTACGAGTCTTGACGGAGGCCGACGCATTGGGACCAGGAATGTTTGATGGATGGACTCGTGAGTTGAAACGTTTCTCTGTTTGCTCTCTGTCCAAGTAGACGGCAGCGCTACAGCTGCTCCAATTACGGCGAGTGGCCGCCAACCGTGTGGAGTTGCATCAGCGATTGGATGACTTTCCTTCCTCTGGGCCAGAGCGAAGCATGGATTGCGTAATTCTCACGATGGGACGTTGTCTGACAGACTAATTTATTCATCGACTCACTGACTGATTGATTGATCGATCGATTGATTATTTAGTCAATCGATGTATCAGTCTTTCCCCATAAAGTTGATCTAACAGTGACCTCATCCACTCCTTGGTTGCTGTGGGGCCGATCAGGAGAGTTTTTTTTTCGGTGGGTAATGGAGATAAAAGGTCGAAGAAGCGAAACATCTTGAGTTCTCGAGAAAACTGCGAAGGACTGCGTCGTAATCGCGATCGAAGTCGGAGGAGTGATCGAAGAATCGAGAGATCCGTTGAGACATTCACTCTTGCCATCGATCTTGAGATGGATTGACTCTCGAAAGTGCATCAAGCGATGCGCCACTGTTGCTCCGGTTGTTTCGTTTCGGAAACACCATGTCCGACGGATAAAGTTCGGTTTTCGTTCCTTCAGAGAGTGTTCGATCGAACAAGGATTAGATCAATTGAGAGAAGAGGACGAGAAAATATAAGACGCCCGGAGACGGACGAACTGGGGAGAGAAAACACGCTTGATTGTTTCTCTATGACCTCGATGGAATGATTGTCCTCTGCTGGAGTGACCGACGGTCGAAAGGACGACAAGGAGCCAGTAGTCTGTCCGACGATCGGTCCGTCCGTCTTTCCGATTGTCTGCTTTTCCGACTGTTGGGCGTATCGGCTCTGTCGACGCTGTCGGCCCGGATCGTCTGTTGTCCGGTCTCTGGTCGCAAGCGCTCACCATTGCAGTCGGGCCTTGGGCCTGAGTACGGTGGCGAGTGCGCTCGCCGTTGTCCCATTTTCGATGTGTCTCTTGCTTTTTCGTCCTCGTTTTTCCTCTCCTACTTTCTGTTAGAGAAGCAAACGTGTCAAGATGTAGCAGCCATCAACTCGTATCCTCGTATAGGATATTGACTTCTGGTCATCCTTCGTTTCTGCCATTTTCGTCGGCGAGCAACAAAAAAAAACCGTTGGCTTAGCTCGGCTGCTCCTACCGGGCAGGAAGGAGAACAACAAGCAGGAGAACAAGGAGAGAGATAACCGCGCAAAAAGCTTCCCTCTACCTATATGAAAAGGCGGCGATTGGACAGCACGATTCCTACCCTACTGTTTGACGGAATCGAGCCAACATACCACTTATGTACATTAAATCGATACGACTATCGATCCATCGATATCCTACAATCATATTCACCTACCCACGCGAGAGTTCTCTGATTTAGCCAATCTACTCATCGACCGATGTCCGATTCATGTATACGGACAATCCAAATCAGTGGAGTCAAATCATCACTCATTGAATATTCGGGAATTCATCTGCGTATTCACATGGTAGAACCGTCTTCCCCATTGGGACTTGGGACAAATTCGGGAATATCGCGGAATATTTATATCCCTACTCCTAGATCCCAAGTCACAATGCCCTCAGGCTGTCCATTCCGAGGGTCCAAGGAAGACACATTCGAGGTCTCTCGCCTCAACAACGATACTTCGCATGACTGAAGTTCTTTCACGAGCCACCGCGACGAAATCAGGAGAGAGAAGGGAAAATAAAAGGAGAGGAAGAGAGAGAGAGAGAGAATGTTCCAGGAGAGCAGCCTGTGATCTGGCGTTTTTGCTAGTGGCAACGAGAGTCGGATCCAGCGGCGGAAACTCGGATCAGATTTGATTCGGTAGAGAAGGGCTCCGATGATCATTGAAGCCGGCGTCGGAAAACTGGGTGCTGCTTTATATTGTTTTTGGATGATTAATGATCGGACATCCCGAGAGAACACATTGATTATTATTCTTCTTCCTATAGGAACAAATTGATGAAGGGACTTTCCCATCGAACTGTGATTCCTCACTGAATTTTGCTCGGTTGGTAAATGATTAGTAGGAATGCAAGCGTTTCACGGAATCGCAAAATTGTTCCGTGCATTCCCGCAATGGAACACTTCGTTCCACTAGTCGCTACTTCGAGGTCCTGAATGACATGTCTAGATCTCTGAAGTCCAGAGCGCGGGTCTCTCTCCGTCTTTCCCCCTGTTTGAATTGAGCGGCGTGAGAGAGATCGAAAAAAAGAGGGGGAGGGGGATCAGAATATGGGATGTAGGGAACACTATTGGAAATTCGATTTTAGGTGGATCAGTTGTCTTCGAATGAGTCGTCTACGGCATCTATTGTTGAGAAATTGGATGTTGAGCCCTATCATTGGAACGTGGGATATTCCGATCAATGTTTAGATATGCGAATATTCATCCGGCAAGATAAGCGTGCTCGGCCTCGAGCTTTTGCCTGCCCGCTAGGAATGTGTGTGCTGTCTGTATGCATCCTTGACTGAAGGGTTCTCATGGCATATTGCTCGCGTCTCCGTCCACCCGCCTGCTGTCTATTCCGCTACCGTAGATTCCGATGAATGTTTTTTTCCGTCTTTTTCTGCCCGTCCGCCCGCCCGCCTGCTCGCACGCGAACTGAATCGGAATGTCGGACTTCTTGTTGCGGCTGAGGCTAATCTCGGTTGTTTCCGATCGCACGAGGCTCGCACTCGGTGTCCGCGTACTCCGAATGTTCGGATGTTGTCTATTCATAGAGTTCATCTCGAAAGTTCTCATCTTTCTTCCAGCTATCGGAGCTCCTGTTTTTCCTTCTTTCTTCTATTCTCGCTCGTCGACACTTCATCAGTGCCCCCACCGACAGCTGCGATGCCACCGAGCATGCCATCGTCGACGACAGGGACGGCACCGATGCTGGCACACCATTAGAAGAGTGTGAATGAACCATCAAGGAGAACGGTCAGACATCTGCTCGCTGTATCTGCGGACAATGCTCGCCCGTCCGTTCCTCCGATTCTCCTTTCCATTCACTACAAATAAGCAACTGATAGCCGACCCCGCTCAACCCAGTCAGCCTGCTGCTGGGTCCTCTCGCGACAATGCTGAGTGATCCAATCACGAACGAGCAGCTGAGAGTGCCCACGTCCGAGCCGCGATTCGAGTGCGCTTCTACTATGATCCTGACAACCGAGCATTTTGCTTTATGAACTTCCGTTCATCTCGAAGCCTCAAGTTATCGAATTTTACTCCAAATAATCTTGCGCAGGGCACCCAAACAATCCTCGATCGATCGATATTGCAAACCAGCTTTCGTCCTAGATTAGATTTCCTAAACGATGTAAGTGAACTTCCAGAGTCCATGGTTGTTATTCCACGTCGATTGCCAAATCATTGAATTCGGAGTTGATTTCATTGTTACGACTCGAAGACCGGTTGAGAGCTCGCTGATCTTTTGAGTATTTCCAGAATGTGTCGCTCGCTTCGCTCGTCGGGCCTGACATGCGATGTGATGGAGGTCTCTTCGAGATGCGGATAACCGATTTTTCCGATCGAAACACTCGATGGCCTGGTAGCCTTCTGGACTTGAGGAGCGTTCGAAACGTGATCAAAAAACATTTTTCACATTCACGAACGCGGAATGAGTCGTTCGGAATTTGTTAGAAATTCGGATTTGTAGATCGAATGAAGAACGATGGTCGCACGAATTCACTTGAACGAGCTCGATGAATTCCGACGAATGAATTACTTACCAGAGTATCACAAAAGGTTCCCCCACTGGAGTCGAGAGAACTCTTTTTCCGACCTCTCTAGACGGTCGCGACGTTCATTCGTATCCCCGAAACGCTCTGGAATCCGGATCTTTTTTTTTTGTGGAGGCGTTTTATCAACCCGAGTTCGTCTGTTGCGTGCCCGCTCATTTATTTGGCTTTTCTCCTCTCGCTTCGTTTTTCTTTCCTTCGCTCTCACGAGTCGAGAAGCGGTGTCTGAAATTCGGGCGGACGGAGGAAAAAAAAAACATAAGAAACGACGTCCGCGGAGCAAAAGATGCTTCCACAGAGCGCGTCGCTATTCTGTTCACGTAGCCTCATCTGCTGCTGTAAGCTAAGAAACGCCGAAACTATCGATAGCTGCTCATCGACCTACTGCACTTATTCTTCGTTCTCTCACTGGTTGTTTCTTCCACCCCCTCGCTCGCCTTCAGCGGTTGTGCTTGAATGGAATGACGTCGTTCGCAGCGCCTCGTCGACTGCTCTCATTTAATACAGCGTGAGTGACTGCTACGTTGCCGTCCTCCCGCCCTTACTTCCTGCGTGCCTGTCTGCAATCTTCGCGTCCCGCGCCTTTTCGTTCGGTTCCTTTCCTCGGAAACCCCCGCGAAAACCCTGACAAGGACCGTGCAGGGAAAGCAGACGACCACGGCAAGGAACGCGAAGCAGAAGCGAGACTGCTTCGACATTTTTCAGGCGCCCCTTTCAGCTTTCTTCCGTCTTCTGCTGCTCAGCTCCATAGCCGCGGTCGTCTGCCACTTCCCCGATCCGCCGGAAAGAAGAAGGAGGACAGACAGACCGACCGAGGCATTGAGACAGACAGTGAAACGAAAACTCCCCTACTCTGTAAATAGCGAAGCTTGTGTTGACGTATGTTTGCGCGTGGTGTCAGTGACTACTTTTAAGAGCAGTTTCGAAATTCCCATGAGTTGCGCCGCTGTTCGATCCAGACAGTGCTTCGAAACAGCGGGAAACTCAGCCGATCTCATGTTGTTGTCAGTGAATGAGTTTTGCGAACTCTTTTCGATCGTTGTGGAAAGTTGTTCAGTCGACGAACGAGTTTTCTTTTTGATTCTCCCGAATTCTAAGCTGATTTCGGAAATTTCAGCCGAACAGCGAACCAAGGATGACGTGAGGGGTTTTCTTCTTCCGCCTCAATCAACATACGATCATCGATCATGCGACAACTCTGCAGCCCTCGCTCAATAAGCCGTGTCTTCTTCCGCCGAGCTGTGCGCAGCCGCTTCCACTGCGTTGCTCTCGTTTTGTTTGAATTATAGATAGAACAGGAGCCGCCCGCCGGATTGACATTGAGAAGCTAATATTGTGAGCTGGTCGTCAAATCAAGGGAAGTAGCTTTCGTATCGAGAGTTTTCGCCGATCCGAAATTGAGAACCACTGCACTCGGGGTCAATCTCGCCGAGCGACTCAACCTTCCTGTTTGTTTCTTCCTTTCTCTCTTTCTCTCTATCCGTTTCGCGATTCGAAGGAAAACAGCCGAGACAACTGGCGAGGAGGGCTACGCCATAAAACGGCGCACCTGAACGGCGCAAACGGCCGGCGTGGCGCGCCACTACGCTCTCGTGGGACTCACTTGGGCCGGTGTACGTATGTTCGTAACGACCACTCGGAAATCTTCCGCTGTGGTTAGTGAGTGCTGCAGCTGCTGCTGTTGTTGTTGTTGTTCTACTCGAACAACAAACGCAAACCGCCTAACGAACAGCTAATTCAGCGGGCGGATCCCTGATTGTCGCCCGAATCCAACATCCGGATCTTTCGTGAAGTTGTTCCGTTGTTTCAATCGAACGTTCTGTTCAATGTCTCACTCTCCCCCTCCTCTCTCCCGCCGAGAATTGGAATCAGAAACAGGCGTTCGTGTTTTTGGCATCGTGAGGATTGAACGGAGTGAAAGTGGATCGGACTTCGCGTTCGCTCCGTGAAAGACACAAAAAAATATTCCAATTATGAGAATTTCGTTCTTTTGTCAGGGTCTCGATGCTTTCGTTAGGAAATTTGAGTTCGGCGGCAGGAGAGGTCTACCGGCGCGCCGTAACCCTGGTCGTCCTTTGTCGACGATTTTCCGCTGGTTGAGCTCTGTGACGAATTCGTCCCCTCGATGATGACGACGGCGACGACAATTGAAGCTGACGGTGGTTGAAACGACGGAACGCGCACGAAAAACCAAAGAGAGGAGGCGAAATGAGAAATTCTAAGCAACATATTCCGCACGAGCGTTCTTCCTCCGCCGCAAAATATGAATAGCAAATTGCAGAGAACGAAAGTATAACCCCAATCATTCTTTTCGACGCTGCGGGAGACAAAGTCAGCGTTAGAATGGAAATCAAACGAGAATCGAGGAGGTTTTCCAAGGCGGATCTCGGAGGAATGGGAGCGAACGTAGTGTTGAGAAGAAAGAAAGAAACGTCTTCGTTCTCGGAAAAGAATAAGGGATCACCCCTGCTGGGACGCGGGGATAACGGACGGCCGGGACGTACTTCGTCTCGTCGGAGGGAGTGGAAACGGCTTTGGCCAAGTTTCAGTTGAATTTCCATGCGTTGCCGCACAAGTGGGAGGGAAACTGAGGAGGACGGCCGCAGGAGAGCGCCGAGGAAGGAGAATGACAACGACGTCGGCGGTGACGACGACGCCGCCGGTGACGGACCGGAGGCTGGGAGCCCGCGGCGAGAGACAGTTTCAATCTCGGCAATCTCGCTCTGGATTGCCGCTTCGGCTCTTCAAACCTGGTGGAATCCTGTCGGCATATCTTGCCGCACATCGTCGTTGTCGTCGTCAGCGCCGTCATGTTTTTTTTAATCCTTGATTCTTGTCTCCTTCGTCTCTTCTCCTCCATGGAGCACTACTATTCATCCTTTTCCCGCGTTCCTTCGTTCATCCGTCCGGTCGTTCGTTCGTTCGTTCGTTCGTTCTATCGATCCTTTCCCGGCAGCGTCTATCGATTCGTGTCAGCCAGGAGAGCGCTGTTCATCCTTTTTACGTTCTTGAACCAAAGCCAGAAACGCCTTATTTCTTCTTATCGCGTTTTTTCTTTGCCCATCATCGCAAGTCTCCCTCTCGACCGCTGGCCGACCAAGAGCAAAAAGAAGGAGTCGTCTACGACAGGATAGACGGAGCACATCGGGCTCAACGACGCGACGATAGCGGCACGGCAGCCGTCCTGTTGCTCCCAGCAACATCCACTACGAGCACGACGACATCTCCTGCGAGTAAGACTTCCAGCGGATCAACAAATGGATGGACGACTCCGGATAAATGGGTGAGTGAATGAAGGGCCAGACGGATTGATAAGAAGCGCATCAGCATCATTGCGTGCAATCTCATTATGGCCAGAGCTGCTTCTGCTCGAGACAGGCGGTTCCGGGTGACCGTCCTCAAGCAACAATGCGATTCATCATCTTAACATGCGGAATCTCTTTAAATGCGATCGGAATCGGACGTCGCAGACCCTCGGTCGCGTCTCTCCCCTGTTCTCATCTTGGATAGAGCAGACGCAGTTGTTGTCGGTGGCGGCGGCGGCGGCCACAGGCTCGCCGTGTTGAGTACGTCGTCTGTTCTCATCAGAGCCAGCTCACACCACAGACCCCATGATACTCGAAGTGATTCTTTCCTTGGAAGCCCTCTTCCTACCATCCTCGGACGGTTTCTTAGACGCGGCGTTTCTAACCTGGCGAACGAAACCTCTCTCGGCTGCATGGAGGGCTGTGGAGCTCATGAATCATCTACATCTTATCATCTACCTCGGAAGTCACATTCGAGCCCGAGTGAATCATTCCAAGTGACCTTGGCCGGACCTCCTCCGCCCGGAAAGAAAATGCGAGCGAGGCGTATCGCGATAGCGCCTTATAAACGATGTCTCACGATAAACGATGACATCGAGTCCTCGGAGTCGTTTTCCGACAGTAGTTAGCTAGTCCCCTTTATGATTCCCTCTCTGTCTGAATGTCTGGAAGAGAATCAACGCTCGACGGAGGAAACGGAAGTACAAAGAGAGGTGGTTTTGGTTCGAAAAGAAAAGAGCGGTCGACCTCTCTCGCAGACGGCGAGTTATATCGAATTGGGACAATCGGCCGCTCCTTCGGCGACATCGAGGATTTAGTAACCGACTTCGAGGACGATGGTGCCCGGCATACATAATTCACCACAAACGAACCCAAAGTGTTCGGCCATCATATTTCTCCGAGCTCGGGTGGACGCGCATTTCTCTTGATTCCGACTAGAGTAGAGGAGGGAATTGAGTATGGTCTGACTTGCTTGAACGGAGAGAGGATTCGCTCTGCTAGGTCTATTGCGCGGCACCACAAATTTCGAGAAAATCGAGAAAATTACAGCGCAACGAAACGGAGCTGGCCTAAAGGAACAACCGAAACCGTCTCTCCACAAACAGGCCTGCAAGCTAAGTGTGATACACGCCTCTTCCGTCTAGGACAAAACAGCAAAGAACGAACTAATGTGACCTTGGGCCCTTTCTCCGTGCATGTGTTGCCAATGCTGTTGATGGAGAAGACTCACAGATCGAGAGACCCACGACCTCCACAGACTCGCTCACCGAGCCACTGACTGATTGGCTGAGTGACTGACTGACTGACTGACTGACTAACTGGTTCGCGATAGCCATCTGGAATACTAACGAGCGGTACGGAATACATCGGATGCACCGTAATGACCGGTATCAACGTCGAGCACTGCTTCCGAACACGGTGGAGAATCTCTCAATCCTAATTCCATGCTACCTGTGCTGATTCCTGCGGTCACTCTTGTTCGTTCGGAGAAATCGTCCTGGAATTAGTTCTTCCGACTTCAGCGGGATTGAGGAGCCTCCTGCGCAGGACGTGGCTGTTCGAATACTGCCACGTGCTTAAAAAGAGCATGTGAAATTCACTGTTGAGTTGAACCCGAACAGAGGATGGCCAACTCCTGAACGGCTCGCGTCGTAACATACGAACCAGGGTCTTCATCGGTCCTTTTGATTGACACAATATTCACAGTCTCTCTTTTACGGTCGTTTGCGATCCCTTTCTCCTCTCTCTCTCGCTGATCTCTCGTCTCTCTTCCTTTCATTCCCGTCATATCACTCTCTCCCTTCCTTTGTTCACGTAATCCTCCCCCGTTTTCTCGCTTTCCCCTCGCTGCCTCTCTCCTTTTCCTTCATGACTCCCTCTCTCTCACACGATCTCGTTCATATCGCACAGTATTTCCCCGCTTGGATTCCGACGAAAGTTTGACCCATGCTAAACATGAGGAGGAAAGAATAATGGTTTCCGCTGGATCCTCGCGGTGGCGGCCAGGAGAATGGAAAAAGGGGAGCCCTTGATTCTGCATTGGGAGGAGCCAATAAGCCGGGCGGCGTGAGGTAAACTCAGAGGGATCGGCAGCTATTCGAGTCTTTCTCTGATACTGTCGGCTCTCTGCTGTCCCGAGGGGGAACCGTCAGATCACTCCTCTTGCTTTTCCCGTTTTGGTTCCGTTCTCGTTTTCCGGCGCCGAACGAAAGACGCGAAAATGCGGCCGCGTCTTGCGGGACGGGTTCCCGCCAACGAAATATCGGAGCGAATCTTCCGTTTCCACTCACGGTGGTTCGCATCACCAGATAGACTCGACGTCGAAAGCTCGACCTTTGTTCCCTCAGACCCCGATCTCGGAGCGTATCTTTGCTGTTTAATTAGGCCACCCCAGAAACACGGAGCATTCGCTTATCTCGACTCAAATTCGTCTCACTTACAAGCGTTGCTTTGAGCTCCTAAACAACTTCCAGTCCCCGAGCGCTTAGTCTGAACGAAACCGAAAAGAGCTCAGACCCGTCGACTGTTCCCTTCGGAGTTTCTCCCGGCGCGCGAGTCTCGCTGGAACGCTGGTTGGAAGTCCTTTGACTCGCGAATATCCGAGAGAACTCCTTCGAGAAGGGTTCTGATGAAACTTCGGAGCTGCGTCTATTAACAGCAAAGTCTCGGGCGCTTTCAAGAAATGCGATCAAGGTCCTTCCGGTTGTTTATATCGGAAGCCCGAGGGCCGGAAAATTCCAGCGCATGCGATCCGCTTACTCGGAACGCCCGGGAAACCCTACTTCCGGATGTACCTCGTCGGTCAGTCACTCACTCGGTCAGCCACCGCGCTGACCAGTCATTGGCTGTTCGCAGGATCTTCTCATGGCCCATTGGTTTCCCGTCGTCTCACAATCGAGCCAGGCCTGGTAACGGGCGATTGTAGTCGGGAGCAAGGTTTAGTGGTATCGTGTCAGCTCTTCAATGATGAGTGACGTGTCTGGGAAGTCTTTCACGAAGCACGCGTCAGTTTTGCGAGCGTTGAATCTTCGACATGATCCTCTGCAGCATATATCTTGATTGATTTGACAGATCAGGAAAAGACGAGGATTATATCGATCCAAGGAGGAAAAGGATCGACAAGAGCGAGGATATCGGGGGAATTAAAACGAGAGGAAAAACTTGTTTTTAATCCCGCTGCCGCGGCAAGCCCCATGGTGAGGCTCTGTGATGCGGCCTCGTCAAGAAGTTTCCGCTTTCAGTCGATCGAGCCAAACATTGACGAGAGGATATTCAAAAAGAACAATAGCGACGCTCGGGTACTCTCCAGTGTCAAGAACAGAGACCCGTAAGCCGAAAATCTGTGACTGATTATCTGAATCGATGGGAGCGGAGGAGGCATTTTCTCGCGTTGCTTTCTGGGAGGCTCCGGTGTACTAGCCCTTCGGGTAGAATGGATTTTCCAAGACCCGACCGGCATTTCTCATCCGTGGATCACCTGCCGAGCTTCGAACTCGATTTCCTGCCTCGTGGTCTTAGCCACCATGTCCTTCTGGGATCTTGGAAGAAAACGTTCTTCCATTCGACCAGAAGCCGAGAAGGATGATAGAGAAGGACTTTTTGAGCCAATGTCCTCGGAATGTAGTGGATAAAAGAGATTGTTCATATTCACTCGCACTGACCTGAACTGTCACCTAGGTCGAAGCCTGAAAGCTCGATTCGGGGCCGGTCGGGTCGCGGCATCGAATGTACCAAGGCGCTTTTGTGCGACAGTCCTCCTCCTCTTTCCAAATGAATCCATCCACCACTGCCTTGAAGAAGCCCTCAATGTGCCCAACAATGATCTGATCGTTTCTTCTTTTCCTCACGGAAGAAAATCAGTGTAACATTTAGTTCTGTCAAACGAACGCTCTTCGGGAAATAAGTCGTGTAACCGAAATTGTAAAAGTAACGGGTCCGTCGGAAATTCCACTCGAGGCGATACTCTCGAACGTGCCTGCGGTTGATGTGGAACAATAACAAAGCACGAGCAATCGAACAAAGTTCATCCTCTGGGTTATCATTGAGTGAGACCGCTCGCTAAGCGATTCCTTTGATTTCCATTACATTCTTCTCCTAGTCCACAGCCCGTGGCAGTGCTGCTACAAACCATGTGTGCACTCTTCTCGGTACACTGTTACGTCGATTTGGTGATGACCACTTTTAACGTGGCTACTCAGGCTTTTAGCGTCGCTTGTTGTTAACGTTCGCGCCCTCCTTCGTACCTCGTTATCAATCGATTCCAGTAGAGCAAGAGCCTGCACCCCAAGCGACCTTCTGGTTGGTCGGCCCGTCTTTTTGTCTGCGGCCGCTGCCCAACCGGTGTCAGGGTTCCTTATCCAGACGGGAAACAACAATAACCAAAGAGGTGTGAGCACTCCCAGCATCAGCGAGGGAGTTGTTGAAGCTTCCATGTCCGCCTCTCTGATGACTGACGTCAGGGGAGAGGAAAGACCACCTCAGCTCCATTGAACATCGCCGTCGGGAAGCTAGTACAGCGCTTGTGGTTACGTTTAGTCATTCAGCGAAAAAATCAACTGCTAGCAATAACGGACGTGCAGGTGAGGCTAGCGAGCAACCGAGCGGACCTGTTTTGGACGTACGGACGGACAGATGAGGAAAGAGCAGAACAGTGTGTTGAGATCTCATTTACGAAAACGGTCGGATCTCAAACGAGCGAGCAAAGAGGCATGCAGCCAGGCTAGTGGAGCAGGAGGAGGTTGAAGGCTTTTCCAGGTCGAGAGAGAGAGAGAGAGAAAGGAAACTACAGCGGCATGACCTCCTTGTTCCTGAGGGAGTCGTATGCGATCATCTCGTTCACATTATTCTCTCCGCTCATCACGAGGCTAGCTAGATATTTAGAAACACGATGGGATACGAGGATCCGGAGAAAACATGGTGAAACGTTGGGAACAAGGGTAGAACAGGAGGAAGCTGAGAAACAAATGAAGACAACGTAAAGATAATGGAAAGGGATGCAGTAGAGCTGGGGGATTCGAGGAGCAACGAAACGAAAGAGTAAAACGCAAGTGCACGAATGCAGCGGGAACAACAGGAGGCGAGTGCGCTGAGACTGGATAAACGGAAGTGCGAAACAGAGGAGAACAACGAGCGGGAACACGAGAAGTCGGCGGGCAAATGAACAAAAGGAGTCAGAGAGGAACGTTGGATAAGTAGTATGGAACAGGAGAATTGAAAAGTAGAATTTTGAACAGCGGGAAACGAGGATAAGGAGATGTTTAGAGAGCAAGGAAACACGTGGAGACAAGGAGTTGGGCAGGGGATGAATGCAAAGAGTTCATCGAGGGAAGCGCGGGAGGATAAAGGACAACGGGGCGAAATTCCAGGAGGGCGGCCTCAGGAGTCGCAAGAGAAAAGGAGAATGAAGGAGGAGTCCCGACTGAGACACCGGTCTGAGGAGATGAGATTGTACCCGACTGATATAACAATGGGTCAGGATAAAGGAGAATATGGAGGAAGAAGGAGGATGGGATGTAGGGGGAGGGGAGGTAAACGAAGAGAAGAATCATCAGGAAACTTTGGAGGGCGAGAGCAATAGAGGATAGAAGTCAGGAAACAGGAGCTCCCAAGCGAGAGAGAATCGAGTTGGGAGTTCAACTGCTCAAAAGAGAAAGAGTCGGTGCCAGGAGGTGGAGCAACCGCAGTGGAACGCTGGAGGAACCTTTGCCAAAGAAAGAAATAAAAAAAACAGAATTCGCAAGAACGATCAACGTCGATTCGAAGCTCGTCAAGAAGATCCCACCGCACGTCAAGAATTGATATCCCATGCTCCACCGGCCTTGACTGGTTCCCATTCGAGCAATGTGTGGTCGTTTGCACCGGTTTTTGTGGGGGAGGGGGGGGGGGGGAGTGGGGGGGGGGGGGGGGGGGCGATCAGGAGGAAAACGGGGAGTTCACTGAATATTCTCACACAGTTGTTTCCTCCAGGTCTCCTCTGGGTCTTCTGCGTTCGCGTATCGTTGATGCAGCGGTAGCAGCCTGATTCTTTGGCTTGTTTCTCTGCCGTCCAAGCGAACGACGTGAATGAATTAACTTTCCTCTTGAATATTCATGGAAAAAATGTAGACGAAGGAATAAACATCTTCATTATCGGCCTCATTATGATCAATTATATCAACACCAGCAGCTCCATTTGGCCGAAGTTCCCACAGTCCACGACTGGCATCGGAACGTCATCGGTTTAGGAATCGGGATTTCCCATTCCTTGAATTCCGAGATTCCCGTTTCCACATGATGCTCATCGAGGGCTTTCTTGTGAGAGCTCATCATAAAGTACACTCTCAACCTTTCAGCGGGGAGGCTCCCCATGAGGTAGGGCCGAGAAATCACCCCTTCCGTACTCCAAAGCTGATGAAGCATTTCTCTGTCCACATCCTTCTAGAGACTCCTTCTCATATACATATAGAGACCTCGCCCAGGATGTATTCTTGACGGCGACCCATAAAACGAGATGACTGAAGCGAAAAACCTGGATCCTCAGCGCTCACAGGCGTCAGGAGGAGAAGAACGTCGCGGGTTTTTCCATCGTTCTAGCCTTCTTCGTCATTTTGCCGTTCATCCTGTTCTTCTCCTGACTGCCCTGTTCGTGCTCCTGGTTATCCTTTTCGTCCCCCTCGTTCTCCACTTCAACAACTCCAGCGACGTTTTTCTACTTTCACGTCCACTTGGTTTGAGAACGAAAGGGGAAGAGAGGAAAATTCCTTCGAGTTTTGAGAACTTGCCGCGTCGAACACTCGAGCAGACTCTTCCCGAAATTTTCATTCTCCGCCGTAAATGTGAGCCCACCGAAGCGAATTCCTCTTGATAGTGATAGGTGAATTCCCTCGATTTCCCAAAAGGGTTGAACTTTGTTGAAAATTTAATGGCGATACGACAGCTCGGAGCGCAGCCGCCAAGTTAGCGGTCGGGGCGCTTGTTCCCGACACCGTCGAATGTCCGTGGCTGCTTCCTAGACCATCCAATCTCTCGGGGGATTTCGGTGGCTGGATCCCGCAATATACGTGGGCGTATGTATATCGATCACCTTGGACACCTAGAGTCGGTGTTGATCATTCACTGCAAGCGCACAGGTCACTACGCCGCGGCGTCCACGGAAGTAACGAAATTTCGAGACTGCGAGATGATTCCTTACACTCCACGAACTAGAGATCTAATGGTCAATCTTTCTTGGTGTATTACGATGAGATCTATAGGAGGCGTAGTCGAATCCTGCGGCAAGGGAGGCTCCTGGAACTCAGGAAAAAAACGTCGTTCCATTCAATAAAGAAGCCCACCTGCATCGTTAGGGTCAGCGCGAAGGCCAATCAATAAATAACGCGTCACCGCGATCACGCCACCGCAATCGCTCCTCCTGCAGTCAAGCTGCCAACCGTCGCGCCACCATTAACGACGCTCTGTTAGACAACAATTTATAAGTGCCAGCCGCAAACACACTCTCCTCGCCGCGAGCGCCGATAGTTGGCCATTCGCGCTCGTCGAGCCCCTGGCGAGCTCCAACCGCTTTTTGATTTGCCCGGCTCCCTCATTGTGGATCACTCAGCTCAGACATTGGAACCAATGAGGCTTCTAATCGCAGCAAGGAACGTGTTGGAAACCTCTGTCAGATGGTCGATTGAACAGAGTTCCAAAATTATTATTTTAAAAACACGAAACGTTTTCTGATATATCACCAAATCGAAATCGAACGAACTCGACGAGACCCGAGAGTAGAGAATGATCTTGAAGTTTCAGATTCGTAGAGACGAATGCGTGGAGAAAAAATCCTCGTATGGTGAGAATTTGCGTCTTAGGACCTCTCACAAGGTTACATGAGCTGATTTGAATTTCGCACTCGTGGGACGCAACTTGACCTTCGCAGCGGTTGAGAATTCGAGAAATAATTGGGATGATCTCATCAGAGCAGAGCGTCAGAATGAAATTATCGCTGAAGGTATCGATGATGACGTGACGCGATCAAGGCGGTTCAGCGTCAATAAATCACCGTCCGGCTCAGATGGAGAGTTCTCACTTTTACCCGAACCGTGCAAGGCTCATTCGATCTAGCGCAGCTCTGAACATCCGCAGAGGTGTATTCCGGATTATTCTTCTATTATACATACATATGTACTTTGGAAGTGGAGGGAACGCGCCCCGTTAGGAGTCTCTTCTCTTGAGAGATACGGCGAACTAGCGGTTGGCTGCTGGTTAGCCGACCAAAGAGGTAGACCACCAAGACCGGAACACAAAGCCTCGTGGAAGGATGGAACGAGCCGAGCGGGCGGGCGGGCAAGCAACCAACGTGCGTCTAGAGGATTTTGGGCTCAGCGGTGCGAAATATTTATCGTTTTTTGTTAGGTAAGCTACGCGATGGGGTCTCTCGGGTAAGTGAATGTTTCACAAACGCGGCGATATTCTTTCGCGCGCCCACCTGGTTGCTGGTTTGTTCGCCCGTATGGTTCTGCGAGCTTATGTCGCGGAACTACGTGCGCCTACCTTCCAGCTCGGAGCCAAAGAACTTTCCTCGTGCTCGCAAAATCACAAAGCTGCGTAAGGGAAACTCTCGATCGCAGGGTTAGAGAGTCCGCGAATATATTGAGAATAGTTCCCGTTCCATCGAGGTATAAACTTCCCTGAAGAACTTCCTGTTTCCCCTTCATTTTGCGTTACTTTTGAAAGCTCTCCTTTCGACAGAATATCGGTCTGCAGTTTGAGCGGGAAAGAACTTGCATCGTCCGAGGAAGAATTCAAAGCAGACACGGAGAGTCAAGAACGATGAGTTCATCTCGTTGAGGGGACATTTCCGGCGAAGTTTAGTGAACACTTCCAGGCCCAATTGATCATCAAAGCATCCTGTTTCCGCCTTTTATTTTTCCTCTCCGTTGCTCCTGATTTTGAATAGCTCCATAAAACTCTCGGAGCATGGACGCCATACAGAACGGGACCAACAACGTGCAGAACAACGGAATCACTCTATGAAGACAACGACATCGGGAACGTGCAACCATAGTACCGTGCAACGAGGAAAACCTCAGACACGAGGGAACAAAGGCGACGTTCTTCGAGGAAGCAAACTCTGAAACATCAATGCTGGGTAGGTCGATACAGGAAGAAAAATGAACGAGGATGAAATTCACCTCAAGACAAGAATCAAACAACAACAACCTTGGAACACACTGAAACGACATCAACAAGGGAGACATTGTTTTCGAATCGTCAGTGGTCATCTCTCGGACAATATCGAAAAGGGACAGAGGGGAGCCCAGCTTTTGCAACGACAAACAACGAGAATGATTACGCAAGTTTTGAGTAGGTACATGACGATAACATTGTTTCTGTAATATCGACACCAACCTCACAGAACAGCAAAACCATCGTTTCACCCAACTGACTTTTTCTGAGAGAACGAGGATTTGAGCTATAGAGTTGGGGAAGAGGGGGAGAGGAAGACTCGCAATAAGAGGAACGCGCATGACAACATTTTTAGGTACTGGATACCCGACAGATGAATGACGCGTAGAAGAAGAGAATGCTTCTTGTGCTGACGCTCCCTGGTTACTGCGCTTATTTTTCTGCCTTTTTTTGTGTGTCTCAGTCTGATGAGATAGATGGCAGAAGCAATAAGGAGGCAAGGCTGCTGGTTGTTCTCCTTTCTTTCCTCTTTTCTTACGACCGCTTGTTCGAACGGTGTTGTTAGCCAACTTCATTGCGTTAATACAACGTGCGTGCCCCGAGTCGATTAGCAATATTGAACCACACCAGGCGCAACCTGGCAAGCTTTCCCACCTTCCAAGTAGAAGTGGAGACAAGCAGGATGGAACAATGAAACTGCCAGGAAAACGGACGAACCGATCAAGCGACAAGCCGTCCATCTTGTCAAGCCGCCAGCGCCACGAAAAGAGAGACCGACTTGTCAATTAAGTGAACACTCCTGAGTTCACGAGTTTCAATCGTGTGAAACTCCTCACTCAGATGCGAATCATTCTCTCAGATTTGAATTCGAATCAATCATAGCTCCAGCTCTCCAGGATTTCTTGTCAGTGGATCATAAACTCTTGAAAGGAGTCGCATCGTCCTCATTGATCCTCCTCCTGAGTTCATCTAACCATAAGACCGTATTCCTTTCTCTCTCGTTGCTCATGCGCTTCCCTTTTCTCATCATTTTCTGAATATTCAAGTCATTATTTTGTGCTTTTCTCAGTCGCAAGCTTCTACCCACCTTCGCACCACGCTTCGAGGCTCTGAAATAGGAAAAAAGGATCTGCAGGATCTCTTAGGTGGCCATACGGCAAGCCGCCCGTGGCGGAAAGGAGGAAGGAACTTCGTTTTTTCTCAATCTGATAAATGCTACGCATCAAGTCGAGTGGAACTGAAGAGGAAAGTTTCTCTTGTCCTGTTTCGTCGATCTTTTTTTTGAGGATTGGCTTTGATTCCGAATGAGAATGAGTTTTTCTCCTCACCACTTTGATTCGTCAGCTTCAAGATCCCTCTCCCTCACTCTCATTCAATCCAAATGTTGTCTGGCCATTTCAACAAACTTCCCAAACAAAGACGAATCGCTGCGATTGCTGTTGCACTCAACAGGAACGATGTAGAAGTCCGTGTCTGACTGTCGAGGATTCCGAAAGGGGAAGAACAAGGCAATGCGACGGGAAAATATTCTGTGCGAACAGCAAAAGAAGAGTAACAAGGCAAGGACTGCGTTCGTCAGTCGTTGTTTTCTTCTTTTCGGAAACGGAAGCTGCTGAAGAACCGCGGCCAGCTGTTCAGAATCTCTCTGGGGATGAATTCCGCCTTTTGGTCACTTGATACGCGTCACACAAATCCTGTCACGGTTGAGCGACTCCGGATCGTCGGCGTATTGAGGCTGAATCCCCATATTTTCCCTTCCGGCGTGTTCGCTCGTGGAGATTCAAGGAACACTTTCGCTCGGCCGTCGTTGAGGTCACTGTCGACCGATCTCGGAACTGCTTCGCTACGGAAAAGTTTGTTTTTTTCGACACTCGCGCGCTTTTCCTGTATCGTTTCGTCTGCTGCTGAAATGGCCTAGACGGGTGCCTGGCTGGCCAGAGGAAGCGTAGGCTCTCAGATTTCATCCATCATCCTACCACTGCAGCTGCAAACGCTGCACTGGCGGTCGCAGCGGCTCGAGCGCGGCAGCGTTTTTACTCCTTCCTGCCGTCTTTCGCGAACACTTAAAACTAAAAATAAACGCGGAGAGACCTGTCTGTTGTACTCACTCGCGCACTCCGATAGTCTGTCTGACGTTCGCTAGTTCGAGCTCGTCAACAGAGACGCTTTTAGAGCTTTTTTGGGATTGCAACATCTCCTTGTGGAGATTCGAGACCGTCGATGATGGTGGTCTCGAGTGGAGGCTCTCGACGAGCGTTCATTCTCACGTCGCGTATCAAAATGTTGATAATGCATGAATCGCACTCTACCCGGTCAGCACAACCTGATGAACTCCATGGATACAGGCGGATCTCCTGCGTTTTTGTCGTTATGTCTTTCTCCTCGTAACCGCCCACGGTGCGAAGTCTCAGTGTCGGACGTGTTTGACACCTTAAGCCGCGCGCTTAGAGTTAATCTGCTCGTTGAAAGAACGGAACTTTGCCGCAGCGGGATGAGGTTGACCTCAAACCGCTGATCACACAGATGAGGAGTTCGAGGAATATACGACGACAGCATAGGGAGGATAAGACGACAAGGTGCCGGAGACCAGGTGTCCGCAAGACGAGAGAGAGAGGGAGAAAGAAAGAGAGAACCAGAAGGAGGGAGAGGGAGTGAGGATCAGGGGGGAGAGAGGGACGAATGAGACAGCAAAGTTAGAGACAGGATTAAGTCACGGCGCTTAGAGCGAATAATGAGAGCAGAAGCAGGGGGGAAAGTGATGGGACGACTGATCTTGAGGTATGAAAGAACAGACACGGATAGAGGGTGAGTGGGCGTTCCTCCGAGAGGGTGAAAAATTCCAGAGTGACAAACGTGTGAATAAATTGACAGAGAGGTCGTGGATGCGTCGACGAAAGGCGCTAGTGAGTTAACAGAAACCACACTGGGAATAGTGATATCTGGTGAAAAATAGTGTCGGTGAAATATTCAGATAAAAGAAGGGTGAGGGAGAAAGATATATGAATGAGTGGAAAGAGTGATGGAGAGAGGGAAACGAATGAAACGAGAGAGAGAGAGAGAGAGAGATGGATAAACAGAGAGAGAGAATTAGAGAGAAAGATTACCCGAGATAAGAGAGGGCGAGACGTATGAGCAAGGAGGATAGAGGGATGGATGGATTGTGAGAGAGAGCCATGCACGAAAGCCAGGAAAATTGAAAATGAAGAAGAAAGTGAAAACGGGGAAAAGAGGAGAGAGAGAGAACAGTGTCAGGAACGAGACGCATCTTTCTAGACTTTCCCTTCCGCAACGTCAAAGTTGGCCGGCTGAATCTTTGATAGGAATCGGCGAGAACTTCAAACAAGAAGTTGTTGATGATAGCGGCCCCGCTGTTGCCTACCGCGGCCACAGCCATCGCGACAGCGCCATCCTTCGTGGTGGCCAGCGACGCGAGTTCCGATGGATGAGCAATCGCGCAAGCGGAGTAAGCCGACGGAGTCGCTTCAAGATGAACAACCTCCAGCTCGCCTCCTGTGGAACGAATAGAAGGAACGCGTGCTGACGGAGGGTCCCAGCAGCTGCCGTTTACGAACCAACGAACGAGGCAACGGAGCAGAGAAGGAGAACGCATGGAGGAACGCAGACGGGCCCCGTTGCTGGCTCAGCTAACTGTATATGTTTCGGAGCGGTGACGTAGACTGCAGCCGGAGACAGGGACCACGAATGCAGCGATGAAATGGATGGCAACAGGCGGCACTGACCGAGGACAGACGGTCGGAGAATTTCTTTTCTTATCTTCAATTCCACTTCCTAAATCTTGAGTATGTTTTGGCATCTGCAGAAGCTTCTACGCGACCTCGAGTCGTTGCTTTCCCGGCCGTTTTCCTTCGTTTTCCCACTCCTCCACGAGTCCTAGTCATCTCCTGTATCGAGTACCTGCCATCCCAATTCATGAATTTGACACTTTATTGTCGTTCTAACCCTCAACTCTGATGGTATTGGCGGATGGTATTGTTGTTGCCGCATGGAACGCGAGGGAAAAATGAACGAGACGTGAGGCTGCTGGCCACTTTGGTGTTTCGCATACAATCTCATCAATCGTGGAGTTTGCGGCTCCTTCGCATGTTCATTTATTCATTCTCTGTTGTTATTGCCGGTCTAATATTTTTCTGCCTCGCTCATTCCTCTGCTTCTGCCTGCTGGAACGGATAGGAAGCAAATAAAAGCGATTCCACGGATGATTTGATCTCGGCGCGAGTTCGCGAGAGCGCCGGCTCGCGTGAATGCGTGCTCGCTCAGCAAGCCTGCGAGCGAGCGAGCGAGCGAGCGAGCGTGCCTGCGTGCATGTGTGTATGTCAAATAATTGACGAGGGCTCTTCAGAACAGCAACACGACGAAGAGCACGACGATGTCGACGACGAACAACAGCTAACAACATCGTCGCTGCGATTGTTTGCAACGTCGTCGTCATCGTCGTTTTTGCCAGATTCGAGAAAGCTCTCCAAGCAGATACGGAAGTTGCGTACAAGTATGAACACTACCCGTACTTACTGGATCTGGGCGAGCCTAATTCGTCACGGAAAATTTCCACAGCGGAGAAGAAGTTTCTTCGGACACGCTCGTGCAAATTCTCTCTCTGTCTCTCTCTCTGCCTGACACACGTGACCCTGAGGACAAGTGGGACGAGCGAACTGCCGAGCTTCGTCCTCTTTCGCGTTGCTGGGGTTTGAGAACAGGCCGAGCGGGCGGGCGGGCGGGCGAGCGAGCGATATTGGTAGGTGTAGGTGAAATATCGGACCTGGCACACTACGGCCACCGCTGCGTTAGGTTCCCGGAACTCACAATGTTCGAAGCGGGGTCGCTGTCACGGAGAAGACATCCCGGAGGAGGGGTCGCGATGGATATTGACAAGAAGAGGTCGACCCGAGACCATCGAGACCCGACGCAACGCAACGCCTCACTATCGGAACGGCTTTCGATCTCTGCTTCAATCTTCTCCGGGTCTCTCCCATTCTCCTCTGACTCCTTCGACCTAACAAGCCACCGAGCGCCGGCCGGAGCTGTGTGGAAGTTCGACAACAATATTCACTCTAACCAGATTTTCCTGTTCCTCATCGAGATTCTCTCAGTCAGTTTCCTTCTTCCTCGCTCGTTCATGTCGTGTTCGCTCTGCTCTCAAAATCTCCCCCTCTTCCCCTTAAGTCTGGCTCCACGTATGAGTCTCGTTTTCCAGCGCCGCTGTCTCTTCTCGGAGCCCCACGGCTTCTCGGTTCTCGCTCCAAGAGCTATTTCCCTCCCCCCCCCCTCCCCATCCCCATCCCCATCCCCTATATTCAGCCCCGGGACCTTATTGTGGTGCACGCCAGGCTCGATTGCTCATTTATTTTCAGATTATTCGGCCTGTCAGCGGATCACGGACCGTGATTCCTCGTAAACTCTTCCCTTCGTGGTGATGTGCTTGATGAAAATCACAGCATGGACGACGCGAAGATCCGATGAATAATTCACGGAGTGCATGAAAGGATAATTCGGCATTCGAGGGAACGGGAAACCGAGATCGATGCCGTCGCCGTTGGACAAACTCAATTCCAGAAACCTTGTTAACGACGAATGGAGAAAAAAACGAAGGAAAGGAAGAGGGAGGGAAAGAACGGTTTTCTTTTCAAAAGGTAGAAAACGTTGAGGTTCTCGCGTTCCATTCTGAATTCGAACTGCTTTCCCTTTGTTTGTGTTCGCCGCCGTTTGGGCGAGTGCTCGCGTTGCTCGTTCGCAGGCCCAAAACAAGTATTTCGAGAATCACTCCTCTAGTGGTGGTGGTGCTGCTGCTGCACCTGCCCTCTCTACCACCGCTACGGATTCAGCAGCTTTCGCAAGTGGAATCCACGGCGCACCTCGAAACGGAGGAAGGCTCGCACAGAGAGACCTTGGAGCGCAGCAATAACGAGCTTTCGGTTTCCCTAAGAGTCTCGATTCAATCAACGAATTTATTAGAAGACACAGAGAGCTGGGAACATAGCAGTGTTCTTCGGTTTCGTCCGACGCGATTCTCATCGTTCTCGTGCACGGAGAATGTAGAGTCTCGCCGAAAGGACTCGTATCATCCCGATTCTGAGTTCAGGTTCATGAATGTCTCCTGTCTCAATTTTCAACGACACAGGCGGCTGCCTCACAGCTCTCCCGGTCGGTCATCCAAAACGTCATGTAGCGTCGGAGGGAGACGAGGGAACCTCTCCCAGTCATAGGTCGTGGGAATCATTATTTTGTTGCTTACCAGGTCACAGGAGGTTTGAATAGTGCCGGTGCGGCGAACCACGGTTCGAGGAGTGAGTATATCAAATGAAGAAGTCATTCTAAACTTATTCTTCCGAGCGTAGCAATCCGACGTTTCGCAGTCGTCCCTCTAGAGACCGTCTTTGCAGAAGAGACTGCGAGTAGGCAAGCGTGCCAGAGTGCGAGTACGAGCAAACGCGCGCCGACCGAAACACGTACATACGTTTCCTTGGATCCCGAATGCACAATCGATGCAAACCGAGCCAAGCATCGTGCGCCTAGCCAGCAGTTTCCTCTAACTCATGCATCGTAGTACAACCGGAACCATTTTTCAGCACGACGCTGATAGCGACAATATATCGTTCGAAAATGCTCGAAATTATTTTTTGTCTCGCTTTCTGGCTTCATTCTTCTGGACGCACAGTTTTCCCCCTCTAAGGTGGTTTGGATTCCCGAAACTCGATCCTTCCGATTTGGTTTTCCCTTCTCTCTTTCCAGAGGGAAGTTTTCCGGGAAAAATATGTGGATTTCTGAATTGCAGACAACCTGATGTCACGCTCGACGACCTGCGACGCAAACAATTGAACATCGGAGTCTTGAATACTCTTCGTCTCTCCTGAAATGTGATCTCAGCTTCTCTAGAATCCGGCCCATTTTCTTTCTTGATGGCTGCTGTTTGTGAATCTCATCCTTTTCAGAGGATCCGTCGTTCTTTGGATTCTCCTTCGGAGGATTGTTTCGTGTACTATTCTTTTCTTACGGACCGCTTTGAAATTTTACTCCGAATCTCCTTTTTGCTGTGTAGACAGATGACAACCGGGATTTTGCCGGCAACGAAATACTCTTCGCGATTTTGCGCTGACAAGCGGATTCCTCCTTATCCGAAGTTTGGGTATGTCTCCATTTTCTCGAAGAACTCCCCTTTCCTGGGACGTGGCTTCAATTTGTCTTTCGTGAGGTCGTGGCAATTTTTCCTTTTTTCCCGATAAATTTCTTCCTGAGACTCCGCGGGATCAGAGATTCTGATTTTTCTCGGGTAGGGAACGCCTGCTCATATTTTTCATCAAAGGTGTCTTCCAATTTTTCACCGAGACCTTCGGCCACGTTTCCTCCTTCGAGTGAAAGATCTTCGAACGAGCGGAAATCGAAACATCCGTTTGCCTTTTACAACTCGCTCCCAACCACCCGAATATTAAGGCATCATCTTCTCAAGTCGAGACAATTCATTTGCTCCCTCTCTCTTCGGTAAAGGCTGCGATGAGAACCGAGATCGAGGATCGACTGCCGTAAGGAATCGATTGTGGAATGATCCCCGAAGCTGCTCGACGTCGTCCAATACCTCTTCGCCGCCCACAAAACTGGCTCCCCGACACACGATCCAATGAGTTCCTCCGCAATTTTCATTCACAGGCACTGCTGGCTGCCCTAGAACACCTGGGCCCTCAGCGTGAATACGTGACACCACCACACGCGCAAGAGTTCAAGCCACGCGCGACCAACGCTCAGGTAGTTTGTCTCGTTATTATCGAATTTGCTCATGCGACAACGAGGCAAACTCCGAACGTGGCGTGCGCAAAAAGTTTCAACACTTCGAGATCCCTGGCCGACAAGAAGCCTTACTTTCTCCCCTCGGTGTGCAAACGAGAATACGACAACTATTCGGGTGTCGATATTGACGGAGTCAGAGCAACTTCCTTGCGAATATTTGCGCGAACCGTCCTCTCCTAAGGATCGAGTTTCGTTGAAATTTCGACGCCTTCCAAGTGAACATTGAAATTAGGAGAGAGAAAAACGAGGTGTATTGTGGGATTATACTCCATTGCTTTAATTCGCCCCGTTCCTCTACCCGGGACGTCGTTGAATAATGAAATCCCTAAGCTTCGCAACCGTTTTCTCTTCCTGATCCGCTGCTGCGCCTACCGCCGCTGCCGCGAATTCATTATTCCGTGGTTGTTAAACGAATCGGGACTTAGGAGGAAAGACCATCAGATAGGAGGAATTCGGAGCTGTACGCGATTCGGCTCGTTCTATTAGGCGAGGGGCTCGCAGTGCATCCATCATTAATGGAAACGCAGCAACTTGTGGCGCGAGCTTCTTATTCTTCGATCAAGTCTTCCTTCCGGTGGACTCCATCTTCGTTCCGAGACATCGTTTGTGAAAAGTTGCTCAATCGCACGTGAACATCAACTTCGAACATGAGCGATTTGTTAGATCGGGTCTTGGGGCTTCGTGTTGCCGAGTTGATCGCCGTCGTCGGAGCTGATCGATTCCGTTGTCACAACTCGGGAATACGAAACAGGAGTCCTCTGAATTCCGATCGGCCGCCCCCGCCAGCCAGTCAGCGATTTCGATAGAAGCTTCATCCACCTGTCTAGCCTAGAATTCTCCGCCGTGACCGAATTCCTTGGGAGGCGGCAGCTCATTTCTCAGAAGTTTCCGACGATGGCTCTCATTAACGCCATCGAAGATCTACAGCGGACTACTTCGCCGAGTTTTGAGAGAACACCATCAGATATGCTTAGTTCCGGCTGGCGCGTTCAACTCTGAACGGGCTGCGCTACTCCCTCGGCCATGGAACGCAAAACGTTAATGCTTTCCGGCAAAGAGATGAGTGGATCAAGACTGAATTTTGTTGGCACTAAATTGCTCTCGGAATAGCTGTCGTCCGCGTTTGGAGTCGACGGTCGGACTCACTGCTTCTGCTTGCAGGCTCCTTCCTCAAACCGGTTCGTCGCTTGGCATTGCAACGAGCGCTAACAAGCTTGTCTCAGGAATTGCGACGACAGAGCCTCATTTCTCATGAATATGACCGAAAATTGAATTAAGACTTGGTTCGCTAACTGCATCGAGAAACCGAATTTTTTTCGCTACAGCCTCCCTTGCCGGTCGAGCACTCTGATTCACCCTACCTCGATTGAGGAGTCGGAGAGAAACTCGCGCCGTTTCTTCCTAACTCAGCGCAGAGTGTAGAGGGAGAGGTTGATTTCGTACGCGTTATGATCTCTGGACCGTCAGACTCATATAAATATATGCATTTTCCGGTGGTATATGAGAAATTTGAGCGCCTTATGATGATAGCCATGTTTCCGTGGAATGTATGTAGTACAACGCTCAAGCGTCGAGTGGCCACCGCATACATTTGGTCTACATGGTCTTGTACAAGCACCGAGTGCCTTTGTCAGCAAGTTTTGTTGAATAAACAACAGTAGTTCGTGGAGGACATGGATGTGGCCTCATGGTTCGGGATCGTTGCTCGATCTCGACCGAGAACTCAAGATGGATGAGAACGCGCATCATGCTGGACTTCGTCTGTTGACAGGCGCGCGCCGGAGATTGCGTTCTGAAGGTAAATACAGGATGATTCAAATTCGACGCTACGCTCTGTTATTGCTCTCATATTCTTCTGTTGAACGCTACGGGAAGAGCTACTGAGGCTTTCGAACTCGCACGAATACCGCCGAGCGGAGAGTGCGTCTTTCGTCGCAAATCGCGAGGGTGATATCAGCTTGACACGGGTGTCAAGAGAAGAATCAGCGCAATGGGTTCGACGCTGCGCCGCCTATGGTAAAAACTCGCATAAACAACACGGCAACACCAACAACAACCACGACGACGGTGCCATCATCGGCTCCAGCTCGTTCGCGTGGGTAAGAATTTCCTAACTAATGTCGCTAGCAGATAACAGTGGCACGGAGAATAGCGGCGGACAACGTCGGACAGGGTCGCCGAAGCTTAAGATAACCGCGTTGTAACGATGGACACAATACCCGTGAAAGGCCGTGCAAGGCAGATGTTGATCGTAAGCATCGCCGGAACGGTCTTCCAGCGTTCTCGCTGCATGAAACGTCGGGATCGTTACGGATGGAATGCCTTCTGAGTGGCGAGCAGGCAGTAGACTGCTGGAATCGGGTCTCTCCGCACATGGGAAGTCGATTGGTTTGTCGAGAATCGACTCGATCAGTCGATACTAGGTCGGAAGTTTCTGCGTCCCGGATTCGGCCCGCAAGAGTTCTGCCGCTCGCGGGGAAGCTGGTGGGGAATTCGCGAGAAAGTGCGCGGTCGTTTGAGCAAGCTGCGTGATCATCGCCATTACCATCGATAGAGGATATCTCGTATTTCTTTACCCTGTGTTCAATTATTCACGGCGCTCATCTGCGGCAGACACGGCGAATTGTTTCCCTCGACTTCGACCTTTTGAAGAGCCATTTCGCGCACGAACGATGTGCTTTTGCATCGGAACACACGCGCCAGCGTGCACGCGAGGACCCAGAGCGACCTTACACGTCGCCGGTTTTCTTCTCCATGATGGAAGATGGAAGTGACGGTTCTCGGAAAACTCCTCCAGGCTGGAACATTCTACTTCTAATCGGAGCTATCACCCGCCGAACCGACTTCAGAGCGAAATCGCGTTGAAACCGTCGGAAAGAGGAAAAAGCCGGATTTGTGTTGTCGTCTTTTTGGCGATCATGGAAGAGGCAACGCGGCTCAAGTTTCCGCCAAGTTCGTGAGTGTTTCTCGGGTCCCATCACTCGAAAGATTCTTTCTCACGGCACAACACAGGAAATCCGGAATCGGAGCCAAGTCCTGGAACTTGAACCGGTGCTAGGTTTTACGCGGAATCAGAGTCCTACTCTCGGGCCGCAGTCAGGGAAAGGGAAAAACTTCTGGTCGCTGCAACATTGATGAAGCCGACGACGGGCGGAGGACACGTAAGCATCGCTTCGCGGTTCACAATAATGGAATGTCCGACAACGACGACGCAACCTGTCTGGATATAGAGCGCAGATATTTTACGAGCGACGTGCTTTTAGCAGCGCGGTGTTCGCGCGCCGTGCGCACAACTAAATATCCGACACCCGGCGAACAACGGCAAGAGCACCGCGGTAAAGTCTGTCAGAGCCTTGAGTTGGCACGCGCTCGGTTGACTAAATCAAGACTGTGACGGGGGAGCTGGATGATTCGAATTCCTCTCTTCTTCCAGAAACAACGATTGCAGATTTGAGTCCATCAGACTGATTCCGAGCCACCACGGCTGGTGGCTAAAAAAAACCCTCGATGAGCGGGAGCGAAATTCAATAAAGGTCCTCGACAGAGTTTCGTAGGGATGCACGCGTGTCTGTGGACGCCAACGAAGGTATTCACCTCAACGGTTTGGCGGGCTGCCAGCGGCGCCGAAGCATGGTGTTGGGGAGAGAGAGAGGACTTCGATGAATGAATGAATGAATGAATGAATGAATGAATTGAATGAGCGAAGCGAGCAATGAAAACACGGACCCACCGACCGATGGAATGAATGGTCGAAGCGGAAATAATTCTATTGCGCGCATCCACTCAAACCCGAGGAAAAGTTGACAGAATGGCCAACCGGTGCTCGACTCTCATCCGAAAGCACCAGCTCTGCCTAATGGACCGAGTTGGTGGCGAACGAATTCCCACTATAAGGTGAGTTAGATCTGTCATTTCAAAGTTTGGAGATTGCTTTCTTTCAGAATGTTTCAACTCTGACACTTCCATTTCGAGCGACCGGCTGTTTTTCTCTCAGTTCTCTGCTTCGTTTGATTTTGTGACGCTTTCAAAACATCAAACGTCCACAGCATAGACTTTTGTTCTCTTTCGCGGCGGCTGCTCGTCTTTGTCCAATAGTTGAGCTCTAGGAACCGCAATCGGTTCGTTTGAGAAGCGAGTGAAGACCTTTGGACGCTTATTCCCTTCAGCCGAAAGAAGAGGTTGCGTGGGCAGTTCGATTTCGAAGCTGAACTCAGGGTCCAGCCACAGCAGCGTTTGTTTACGGATGGCTCAATCGTGAGGCCGCTCCTGGAAGCATATGCGGGAACAGCTCTTCCCACCGCAGCTTCGATATGTTGGCGTTGGCGATACGCGGCAAACGGAAATCGTCTTCCCTAAGAGGCATTCTCGACCATAATTAAGCCAAACAGTAGAGAACTGAACTCCATTGTGGGATTACTGTTGCGAGCGTCACTTTCCCCGGTGGCTGATGCTGCACCGGTGGCGCGGCTGCGAAAGCGGCTGTGGAATGCGCATCTGACAAGCGAACTTGTTTTGGTCGCACCGGAGCAATAAATTAGTTTTGTCTTCCAGGCTCAGCGGGAGTGACAACTCGCCGGTAGTCGAGTCTTAGAGGCGATTCGAACGACGGGACCGTTTCGAGTTAAAACTCTCAGGGAAGCGCACTCTAGGGTTTTCGTTTCGTTCCGTTTTACAAACGACGTCGAAGCCACCAGATGGACCGTTTTCCATCGGTACCACCTCATTTGACTTTTTGACCTTTCCTCAAAAACCTCCAACAGCTGGCGCTACTTTGCCGACGTGAAGCCCACATCGGCCGAGTGAGTTTTTAACAACGCTCGTTTTCTCGAAGACAGCGGCTTCGATTTCGAACTGAAATAATGGAAAGGAACGAGTTAAGGCCAAAGTTTTGCTCAAATCCAAGGACCTGGGAAAGTGTCCACGCGGTGACTGTGGTCACTCGTCGGCGAACTTGCGTGTAGCAGCTTTTGATAGTTGATGGAATTTTCTCTTGCATGGATCTGCTCTATCTTCTCGTTTCGGAAGTTTCCCTTCACTTGCTCATTTGGTTGCTTAGTCGTCTCCTAATGACAAATTGTTGCAAATTGTGCAACCTGATACAGCGAGCCATCGTAGAGTGGGTGTAGCGTGAAGTGCTAGAGTCGTCGTTGTTGCTTCTGCTCTCGCCAATGCTTCCAGCCAAAGCGGTGCAATAGATGTTCAGGGCTTGGAAGGAAGTCAGCAGAGAGCGAAAAGCCATCGAAACCATCGGCATCCATGACGCAAAGAGCAAGCGCAGGCATGGAGGAGGGCGTTGCCTTTGAGATGACAAGTAGTCGACGATCGCTAAGACCGGCGATCTCTCTTTGGTTTCTTTCTCAACGGGTGTCTCGTTCGGTCCGCTTCCGACCCGCCGTTCGCCTCTGTTCCCGTCGGAGGGACAACGGGGTCTTGTGAATCAGCACAACCAGGAGTCAAAGAGTCTGCCTGGCTGGCTGGCAGGGATCCCCATCACGGAGGCACGGACGTCGGCAGGCATCGACATGCGGCTGAACGGAAAACGAGCGATCAAGCGACTGGCGAATCGAGCGGCAAGCCGAGCAGGCAAAGAAGCCGCCGGGCCGGCGGGCAGCGGAGCGGCTATCATGGTGAGTGATCGAGGCGTCTGCGGAAACTCGACGAAGTCAGTCGAACAAATCTCTTTCCTATTTATCTATCTCACTATCGCCCCTCTGGAAACGCGGCTCCCGCGCCAGCAGCCATCCTCGCCGCGAACACGCTCCCTGATGTAGAGCAGCCAAGGTCCGAGCTCGAAATTTCGGGCGGGGAGCTCTGCCGGCCATCAGTCATAGGACCGCTCCTCTGATTCTCATAACGAACAGGCGTAGCGGTATCCGAGATACCGGAGTGAAGGTCCTGATCAGAATGCTCGGATAGCTTCGTTCTACGGCGAAGTGTGAACTCTTCTCACAACGAGGTTTCTGATTTGGCTCTTGCTCGAGTTCAGCATTAAGACACTTCGGAAGGTTTTCACCGCGAAAGGAGGAAATGCTTTGGCGCTCAATGTATTATTCTCTAAGTCGGTCATGACCGTATAATGTGTCCAAAAACGTCACGGGTGGTCACTATCCGCCGGCTCGGGGAGCCACCGTGCAAAGTGCATCACCGAGACACGGTGAAGGAACTAAGTTATCTGAAAGGCGCTCAGCAGAGGACGCGAGAACGATTCTTGCGATATTTGTGAGCAGCTCCATAACTCGAATTATATCCTCGGACCTGTTCCTCTGCGTAATGGATATATTGGAGGTAGATAGATACGCCTAAGAACTGGGAGCAAATGGGGCCCGTTGTGCGCGTTCTGGAGGTCAGGCTCGACGACCGCACCTAACCATTAATTGTCCTAGTAATGATTCATTTGAAACGATCTCCAGCTGAACCTGTGCGAACACAATGAATAAGCTGAAATTTCGGGCGTGTCCCCGCTCAGACTAGGATTCGAAACGAAGGTTGACCACGTACTACTGAGGACTAAGATTCCTCATGACTCAGTAATTTCATCTCTGAGAATTCGCATATAATGATAAAGTAAGATGTACTAGATGAGCATACGCCGTATGATATGGAATATATGTCACCAGTGTTCAAAACTATTGTATTAGAGTGTCCATATGTCCCTAGGATGTTTCGCTTAATACCATTGGCTATTTGGGACATGGTGAATAGTGAATCCCCTTCGCTCGCAAATACATCCCTTTTGACTTCGTAAATAATAAATTCTGATTATATATTGATATAAAATGGGATATCATATATTAGCTGAGTATACTACGAATGAGGTGGAATCCTTGAGTTCGTCTCACTGTCACACCTGTCACAGTGTTCCAAACTCTGTTTGGGAGCGCCCAAATCTCCCCGTGATGCTACCAATAACCTAGACTATTTTGGGCAGAGTAGATCTCATATCCCCCTTCACTTGTAAACTACCTGTACACGGTATCTTTAAAGTGCTGATAACGTTTCATCCGGAGATATTTTTCAAACTCTCTCATCTCAGAATGGAACGCCATGTCGATTCCAGAGTTGCTGTGATCGGTGAGTTTGGGGACTGTTCAAGTTGAAATAGGTACATCCTTCGCAGTCGTGTAGCGCCGATATTGGGAGCTTGCTACGCTAGGATTACACGGACCGAACAAAGAAGCAGTAAGAAGAAGTAATTACAACGAGAAAAATCTCGGGACTCACCGTAGGCGATGCGCCACTCGTTATCTCGATATATCCATTGGAAGTGGCGTCGAGGTTTCCTCATCGATTCTCCGCTGGTGTATCTGCGTAGAGAGCCCCTGAAGGAGCTCCGCACTCTTCTGACACTCATTGACATGATGTTGGTGGTGCGGCTGCTGCTGAAGCCGCCTGGACAACTCGCGGTAGTGAACGTGGTCAACGTGTATAGTGTGTTGATCAACGATTTCAAAAAGTTGTGATTGGCTGGTTTCTTGCTGTTGCGTCTCCGTACAACGAAGAACAAAAAACTGTGGAACACCGAACCGAATTCACTCACGACGTTTTTCCGTGTTCTCTAATTAATTCACATAAGAGCGTTGAGAAAATGCGGACGGGCAGTCGGAACAATCAGCGTCAACGACGAAATCTGCGGTTGGCTGCGTCCGTTGTTGACTTCGTTGTAGCTCCCACGAGTGCTGCTCTTGTTGCTGATGTTTTTGATCTCCGTCAACTGTCAGTTGACTTAGCTTTGTTGTTGGCTGAATCGATTAGATCGCGCAATTCAAGAGTGATCAAATGGTGGATTGCTTAGTTTAGGTGTTCTTTGCTTTCGCTTTAGGCCTCGCGAAACAGAGTATTGGTCGAGATTTACTTCTCAAAATCCGTTTGTGGGGTTCGCTGCTCTAGTAGATTGCTCCGTCGCTGTCGATGTTGCATTTGCTGTTGCCACTTTTTTCGTTTCTGTTGTTCGTGCTACCGTTCTTTCTCAAGAGTTGTCATGGCTCTGTTTCCCGTTATGTTCTGCTGAACTTGACTCCGGGCTGCCGATGCTGCGGTGGGTTTAGTTGTGGAAATTGGATGTAGGAGGCGTTGGCTTATCTTATTGCAATGGTACTTCAATGCATCACTCAATGTTGCTGCTGTCGTCGCACTAATGGTATTATTGATATCGAAGTTGATTGCTGCGGTTGTCGTCGTGTTTGTGAATGATGCTGTCGCTGTTGACCTCTTTCGTGCTGTTTCCAAGGCTGTGCTTGTTGTTGTATGTTTTCTGTCTCCAATCGAACAGTAGGCATAGTTATGAGATGCGGCTCCATCATTCGGGTATCCTGGAACGGACTTGCGAGGTTTTCAGAAGGTTGCGTGTACGGGGATCAGCTGGTCGAGTCAAGTGTCCCTCCATGCTGTCCTCCCCCTCCCCCTCCTCCCCACAGCGGAGCACGAGAGTGTCTTCCCAGTTTGTTCTCAGTTGTCACTTCTATCGGTCCTGCGCGCACTTCACTTTTCCACCACGGAATAGATGAACAGTCGTTAAATGTAAAACCACTACATCATTGGGTTAGAATCCACGAGAGGAGAGAGGAAATTCGCGGCCATCTTCGACGACCTCAATCGAAGTTCGTGTCCGTTCCGGCTTTTGTACTTGGCTTTATTCCTGTTTCGGTTACCGTCGAATATTTCGTGCTGTTCGCCGCAGCTCCTTCTCGAGATCTTCTTGTTGTTGCTGCTGCTGCTGTGGAGAACTTTGGCGACGGTTCTGTTGTTGTTGTCGTCGTCGTTTCCGTCAGACTCGTCAGTAAGCAACGGCAAAGTTTCGCGCACGCTTTGAATCCTCTCTGTGAAACGCCGCTGTGTGCCTGCAGTGTTGGGCGTGTGGTGTGACACGACGACGATGACGACGACGAATCTCTGTTCGACGCTCGATGACAGCTCGTCAAGCTTCGAATAAATGTGACAGCAGCAGCAGCAGCAACAACAACAACAATAATGACCTAATACCGAGGGCAGTATTGCTGATGGCACCACCGCCGCTGACGACGACAACAACAACAACGAAACAGCACCACGAGCCAACCCGTTGTAGCACGGCTCCTCCTGGCAGCGCCTTTTTTCAAGGGCAAGGTGGTTCAGAAGGTGTTGTGACACATTGGCGCGCCCTTGAGCTGCAACTGCTGCCGCCGCTACTGCAACTGCTGCGTGCCACCAGCCGACTGAGGAGTGGGAATCGGGGCTTCCCGTGGCAAGTGTCGGGAGAGGATCCCACTCGAGGGGAAGTGCTACGTTGCTCGTCGACCGCCGAATCTAAGCAGCGAGCTTCCATTGCCCTCCTCCCGAGCCCATTTCCTTCCTCTGCGTGCCTCCATGCCTGCCTTTCCTGCAAAGCTTGCCTGCCTGCTTCCTCACCTATCCTCGGGGCTCGGTAGGGAGTGAGTGAGTGAGGGGGGAACGACTGAGGAGTAAACCCACCGGTCAGGAGATCCACATGCCACCTGGATATTCCCCTTTCTCGGCGCACGCAAGTGACGTTGTTCGGCGATACCGTCATCGGAGCTTGATACCGGTTAACATGGTTTGCTCGTCACCACGTCTCGATTTCTTCCCTATACGATAGAGTGATGGCTTTGCCACCGAATCCGTGAGCTAGCCAATCGAGCGATCCGCTTGAGTGAGCACAGTTTCAGTTGACGCTGACTGGGAAACGAGCCGATTGCATTTACTAGGATCGATTATATCCGATGCGATTCGATAGTTGTCGGATTGTCGACCTCTCCGTCGTCTGTATTCCGAGTCGGGTTAGCGACTCGTCGCTTGTCTGAAGGAAGGACGCCAGGACAGCGTTGTGAGCAACCCTTTCTTCTTTGAAAGTAGCTGGAATGGGAAGGAGGCCTTCTCCCGTCGACTTTACCTCTACCTCCCGATCAGCGACACTTTCCAGAGTAGCTGCTCGTCGACATCGACAGAATCTTGGCTCGCCTCGCATCAACTCGGCTACTCTTATTGAACAACGCCCACCAACGAGAGACTTTGGACAGGGACGCGCGCGCGCGCGCCCACGGAACCATCAGCTTCAGACATTCAACAACAAGGAGGGCGGAGGCGGCGCGGCGTCGCCGATCGACAAAAGACCCGTCAAAAGATCCATCGGATCTTCTCGCGTGCAACCTCGCCTTGCTGTTCTACGGGTTCGCTCATATCCACTGTCCGGGCTTCCGCTGTTCATTTTCATGGGATCGATACCGGCCCAGAGTTTTACGCTTCAGCATCTTTTCTCGATACGAGTTCGGAACTGCTTCTCAGGAGACCGGGATCAGAACGAACGTTTGAGGGGAGTGGAGAAGTCCTTGGAGACGTGGAGGATTACTTTAACTATCGTGCTCGAAGAAAGTGAGGTGACACAGGAATGAGAACTCGTACACTCTGTTTCGAGGAATCGCTCCGTCGAGCGATACAGTTGATGTAGCAAAACTTTCCATTCAGAAATGCAGCCAGGAGTCGAGATGTTGTGATTTCATTTCGTTCCAAGACCGGGATTTCGGTTGGCGCTTGTAGCCATAAGAAGCGCTGAAAGTGAAAGAATCAATCTCCAAAAAGCTTCGTTTGGATTTGACCTGAGCCAACTCCGAAGGCATTGATCCGAATCGCGAATCAAAGAGCGAAACGAGCGTTGAAATCGTCTGCAAGTTGGGTCAAGAAGTGAGGAACAGCCTCATCCTCTCTCGGACAGCCTGTATTTTAGGTTTCCATCCATCGTTCCCGGTCGAATTTCAGAGGAAAAGGAGTCGAGTAGAGATCTTTGCGAGTTCGGACCATGGAACAAACACCTCAAAGTTAGACGTTCATTCGGTCTCAGATGATTCCCAGGATCTACTAAGTCACGAGCATGCGTTAAACGGAAACAATAGCCCAGTTTAGCAGTTGCCTCCGCAGCAGTGTGAGTGAGCGCGTATGGGATTCGGGTGTATCTTCTCCATGCAGGATTATCTCAGGAGATTTGAAGCACACTCTCCTTGTGAGGGATACGAACACAAAAACTTCACAAAAACGGTCCTGTGGAAGGATTTTTCCAGCTGGCGACGAACGAGCTGGCCTCCTCCCGGATCCCAGACAATGAGTATGGGATTACTTTGTTACCGATTCTAGAGAGACTTTTGGATGAATTGCTCCCGAAATTTGGAATGGCCAGCTTCTCTTTTTGTGAATAGAGTTTTCTGACAGAGGGACGAACTTGATTCAACAGGGATTTTTTAGCGGAACGAAGGCCGTTTCCATTGACGTTACAGTGGCTGAGGAAAAATTCCGTTCCGGATTCCACATCCCGCAAATAGGATTACTTGGTTACCGATTCACATGGAAGTTTGCGATGGCGGGGCATACGAAGCCGGATCGACGGAGTGCAGCTTACTCAAACCAAGCAATTTGTAAGCAAATTCGAGCGTGAATGTTCGTTTTGAGGAACGAATTCTTAGGTTTCCCCCAGGTTCCTTTTCGGCTCTCGGTTAGACACCGTTTCCCGTGTCTGGAATTTCCTCGTCATCGATGACGTTCAGCAGAATGATTTTGAAAGGCGTGACCCTGAATTTGCTCAAGGCCTCGAGTCCCGCACGGCGTTGGAATGTATTGAGTGGTTCCGTTGAACAATTGAACAAAGCCATTCAGTATGCAGATTCAATGTTGACAAATGCTGGAGGAAGTTGTGGCTAATTATTGAATATCTTCACCATTCTCTCTTCGCACTGAATTCGAGGATCGATAGCGACGATGAGATTTGTCAAGAAGCGAACGTCGCAAACGAATGTTTTCCGAAACTGTGGGAGCCCAGATCTTTCGTTCAAGCAGGCGCGCCCCATGAAAGTGGATTCAGATTGCTCGGAACAGAGCGAGGACTCACAAAACAGATTCCTCGAAGCGACGAGACAGCGCGCAGACGTCTGCGGAACACACGCAGACGCACGCGGGTCGCAGCAGACATCACGCTCGCCGCGCTATTTCTTATTCATGCAGTTTGATCAAATGCCGGGGTGAACGATGTCGAGGCTAACAAAACTTGCAGATTCGGCTGAAGCGACCGACGCCGAGTTCAGCTGAGCCAAAACCGGGGAGTTTTGCTTCTGTCGCTTTGCGAATGAGAAATGAGGCTTCGACACATTTCCTACAAGCTCAGATAACTGCTCATCAGTCGTTCAATCCTCGGAAAAACCGTATCGGTATCATCAGAACGTCGAGTTGAGAAAAATCAAAACGTGTTCACGAACGATCGTCCAAAGTGCTCTTAGCTCGAAGTGGAAGGCTTTGCTGAAAGTCAAGCTAAAAGGGAATCAGTGTGATTGAGTGAAGAGCAGATTGTACCCGGATATGGCTCGGAGAGCACTGACGGACATGATGGAGTATGACGAAGAAGAATTCCCACCCCGGGAACGATCTAAGGTTGGTGTAGCAAGCAAGCAAGCAAGCAAGAAGAATTTCACTCGCGAATTGGATGACTCTAAGAGAGACGCACTGAATCCGTTCCATGACCGGCATGAAGGAGGTCGGAGGAGCCTTTCACACTTGGATTCATTGCTCCGCACTCCTCCTCAGCCAAAACCGTAAAACTTTAGAAAGTTCCAAATCTGGAATCTCAGAAGGTGTTAAAGTACTCTCGGACCCTCGAGGACTTCGGAAATTCGGGCAAGGTCATTCCAACAGACGGAAATCACGCGAGAAAAGAGGCACCACACCCTCGAGCCGTTCCTCTTCGTCCAGGCGGGGGAGAGGGAGGGGGTCAGAGGTTATCTTCCCGTAAAGTTTCGTCGTTGGATCTTTTCGGGACTAATCGATATCGTCCTCGGCTCCGAGGGATCTTGACAATCTCAGAAGCGGGAACACGATGTCTGGTCGGTTGGGTGGCTGTTGATATTTCCAATGGTGGTCGGCCTGGCGAGACAGGACAGCAATTCGTTCTGATCCCTCGAGAACAATGACATAGCAGCGGGATCACTAACATTCATATGACCGACGACAACAACAGCAATAATACTTCACAGAATCCTTGCTGGGATGAATAATTGATTTAATGAACATTCGGACGTCGCTCGCTATCGATCTTGGTTGGAGTGAGATCGTGGCCCGACTAGGCCTGCCTCTGGATGCCGGTGGCCTTGACCACGTCTCAACAGCAGCCGCCGCCGCCCCCGCCACGAGCTGCTACGCTTCTGACGACCGGATTCGGCGCGGAAAGTTTATTGTAAAATCAATTTTATTGCATTCCCTGGCAGTGTCGTGAGGCAGCGGCTTCTTCGTTTTTTATGATTGTGACGTCTACTTTCAACTGCGTCAGTGCAGGCCTTGGGAGGGTCTGCTGATTCTCAGACTGAGTGAGTGAGACTGTACTACAAGCTCATTCCACCGCTGGGTTCTCGAGACGACTCCCAGATCCGCCGCCGCGCCGTTGCACCGGGTCGACTCCATCAACGCACGAGCTGGGGGCCCCGGACATCTTCAGGCCACTCGGTCGACGGTTCGTTCGACAAACAGAGCATTTGGAGTTCGTTCATCTCAGAGCTCACCTCTGAGGAAGGGCCCGAAATACCGAAGACGCCGTTTTCCCGAAACGCACATCGAGCACGGAAGCGCAGTCGTCGTGCAGGCAAAGAGTGCACGAATTAATAATAATGCGCTTATTCGCATCCGGAATGACCGCGGCACGGTGTTGCATTTCGACGGCATCACGAACGTCGCTAATGGCGAATCCGCCGGCGGCCTCGGAAGGGCTTCGGGAAGCTCCACCTGCTCCGCTGTCGCACAACGCTTTCACTTCAACACCGGAACGAGAATTGACGCAACTCCGGACAGGGAATTTCCTATCGTTTCCTTTCCCGCTCGGTCGTTTCTTCGGTGTCTCGAATAAAAGAGAGAGAAGTGACGGGTCTTCGAAATCAGTGTAGCATCTCCCTTCCTTGGGCTTTCCGAGGAGGAGAACGTCCTCGAAGGATCGCTGACTTCGTCGGTGACGCAACACGCAGGACGTAATCGACTCCTTCTATCGCCTGTTTCCGGCCGCGGGCTGACAGGAGGTCTGTCTGTTCCAAAGAGTTCGATCGAAGGATAACGCGGCGGCGGCGGCGGCGGCGGCGACGACGACCGCATGCGGGAGCAGTTCCAGTGGCGTGACGCGATCTCTTCTACGGTGACGCGAACTTTGTGATCGGTCGCCGGATCGGTTCGAACCACGTGCTAAGCCAAATAACCTGATCTGCCTGTCAGCAGCATAGTTTTGACTTTGGTCGAGGCCGGGGTGTTGGTGGGCAACACGGGCTGCCAGTCGCGACGGGGATAGCTAGCCCGAGGCTTCCGCACCGGTTTTCCATCGGAACAATTTGTGAACAGAAGGAACGGAAAGATTGCTGAGCGTTCTCTGCATTTACGGCCCGAGGCGATTCCGCTCCCTGCTTCGGTCAGGGCCTGTCTCTTTGACACACAGCTTGTCTGAATGTAGTGCTTACTCCGGCTCGCTTGAGTGTTTGGACTCGCCTGATGGTAAAGCTCACTGGAATTGGGGCAGCTCGGCAGAACCGATCGAGTATTTAATGCGTCTTCATTACGTCCGCACTTCGCACCACTACAAATATCGCAGCATGACAGCCAGTGAGAGTGAGAAAAAAAAAAACGAATCAGGCCATCGGCACGCAGCTGCAAATGAAAATGTTCTCCGAGGAGAACAACTCCGTCCTGCTTCGGTGCCAAGAGAGGAGGAGCGATAGTTGAGAGAGGAGAAATGAAGTCGTCGCCGTCGTCGACTCTTTCGTGAGGCGGACTCGAACCCTGAGGAGTTTGTTTCACGCAGTTCGCCTGCTTCGGTCCCCGGGAAGGCATTCGTATCAGTTTTCGTCAACCTCCATGCGACAGTCCTCACGTTTGGTTCGTTTGTCAATCTCTCTGTTTGGTGGACCGTCCTGAGTGACTCACAGTAGCGGAAAGGACAATCGGGACTCTGCTTAACGAACCTCACTTTCGGCGTCGTGTGGACCCTCAGTGGGACCTCAGATCTGATGAGAGGCAGTCGTTCGCGTGCCCGAATGCCCACTTGAACGTCCAGTGGTTCGGCCGCTTGGCAAAATAACCGCTCCGATTAGGCATCGACCATCGATCGGCGAAATTTCTTCGGCGTTTGACCAACGATGAGTGCATTCAAGCACGAAACGCGGATCTTCAGACAATCAAGCGATCGCTTTTGATAAATCAGACGATGATAAACCTCCTCCACGGGAATCCTGTTTGAGGTCTCACTTCTTGGTCGACCGAACAGCCATGGAGCTCGCAGAGCTCCAAGCTGAATCTCGAGCGGTTTCGCGGCAGCGATGGTCAATAAGAAGGAATTCCGCGTTTGGAACGCTGTAGCAAACATTAGCGGTCCTAAATGAAGCGTCAATCGATGGTAATCAGGTACTCCGCTGTTTCTTCGCTGCATTCCAGCACACCGGCTGGAGTCGACGTTCTCGTGCTCAGCCATGCATCTCGAAGTCAGGCGAATGAGAAACGGTAGAGTTGTTGTCCTCTGATTATGTTTGTCAGATTCATTTTGATTCATTCAAAGCCAATGGCTGTAATGAGATAGAGATTCATCGCTCAAGATTTCCTAACAACGATCGTCCAGAACTTCAAACGAACCACCGCAGACATGAGTTTCCTCAAAGCAATCGATAAACTCTGGAGGAGATTCACGTGGGGAGAGGAGCGAATGAGTTTTCTGAGAGTCGGAATGGCATGTTAATGACGGTCTTACTGCGGTTTGCGCATCTGGCAGAGGAAGAATATCTCCGAGAAATAAACGTTGTCATTTCCGAACTCCACTAAAACCACAATTTTTCGCGGTTGAATTCATACAAATCTTCGCTCCCCACAGAGTCGATTTGCGACACAACTAAGCCCGGTACGTTTCCAGCGAAAGAGCTTTTCTCCTTTGGACGTGCTCTTCCCGTGCTCGCCGCAACGAAATAAAACGCCTGTCATATCCGTTTACGCACAACGCAGAATGTCGGCGAGGTAGAGAATGGGATTCGACCTGTTCTGAACAGCAACTTTCACGGAACACTTACTCGAGGGACACGAGAGAAATCCGGTTGTTGCGCACGTCAATCCGCTTCGAGCAAGCCCATGTGGCGGAAGACCGGGACCGATCCAAATCGCTGTGATGTTTCCGAAAGTCTGGAGCGCTTCATGAAGCCGATGCAATTTTCGGAAAAAAATCGATTCCGCCAGAATGATTGGTTTGGGATCAACTTCCTGAACTTCTGCGACTGAATAATCTCTAATCCTTTGAGTATCGACGTCTAGACCCACTGTAAAGCAGAGAAACAGCCAGTCCCGATCTGATAATAATCGGATATGTTCTCGTCTTTCCGAGTTTCGAGAAAAGATATCGATTCTGTGATCGCAAAAGTCATCCTGGAAATCCTCGCACAACTGGAATCTCATCTCCAGCACTCGCTCGAGCCAAAAACGCTGACAAGATTTTTTGCTGCTTTCTAGGATCGTAGCTGACCCTGCCTCCCATGACAATTAGCCTCAAGAGGCTCGTTGCTTCTCGGCCTATTTCATATCGTGTGTGACCTCCGATTCTTCCTCGATCCTCGGTTGTCGAGAGCCACGTACAAGGGGCCCGTTTGTTCAGGAAGAGTAGCCTTCAGAGTTACCCTTCGATCTAAACCGATGTTCATTCTTTACGAAGCTGCTTGTTCTCTCAGAGCTCCACATCTGGACCGAAATCGAGAGTGGATGCAACTCACTCGGAATTCACTCGACAAGGTTCGTGATCGACTCCGATCAACGGAACAGGTATGGTCGCACTCGATTCAGGAACTCATTCCGACACGGGCAGTCGAGTAGGCTCCAAGTCAGGTTGCACATTCGATCTTGGAATGAGATTTCAACAGCAGTGTTTCAACATAGTTCCCTCAATCGCGTCATCCACCACTGAATTCACTGCTAGAATACTTCGAAATGAATATTTAATAAAAACACAAGATTCGTTGTTTGCTCGTTCTCTTTACTTCCCATGAATGGGTGGGTTCTCGCGGCCCATCGAGCACCGCGAACAAAGCAATGGCGTGAGGGTTCGCCATCGTTCTCGCTGCTCCTGCCGCATTTTGTTGTGCAGTTAATTAGTTCTGATGAGTATTATTCTTACTTCCAGTGGAATCCCTAAGGACCGGCTATGATAAAAAAAAATACCGAGAACTTGAACGAGCGGCTAGTTTGGCCGGAAATATGAGCGGAGCGATTCGGGGAACGAAAGATTCGCGCGGCGTCCGCCAAAACAGCTTTCGAGGTCGAGATCGATCGTTCTCGTCCCAGTTTTGAATGATGTTTTTTTCTGTGAAGACATTTCCAGCGTTCTCTCATTCACTGACTGAGACCAGTAGCGGAGATGAACTCAGGACTATTATTCGATCATGGAAGTCGAATAAACCGTCACTCGGATAATCCCTGTTCGCCTTGGAAGCCGGCTGGATGCGCTCTGGCCTGCATTTTGTGATCGTTGTCTGCAAGTTGAGCTCCGAATTCAGCTCTGGGGAAGAGCTTTGCGAGGGAGAGGCTTACGAAGATTACTTTCTGCGCTTGTTCTAGAATAGGAACCATAATCTTGGAACGCAAGACTAGTATTACTTCCCGAAACACACGAATGGGTTCCCACGGTCCGTTGCCGCGGCTCAAGCGTTCTGCCACATCGTACCCGGGCGATGCGCGAGGCCGCGGGAGGAAACGAACCTTGAGCTCAACACCCGGTTTCGCACTGCTCGCTGATAATATCCTCGGGCACATGTAGAGCGGTTTTCTCTTGATAATCTCGAATCGAATGAACTTCTCAAACAGGAGACATTCCGACTCCTTGAGGATTCAAGTTTTCCCGTCTTCTCCACCAGCGTCTTCCTGCGTGTGCCAAGTGCTTCGGCGAGCATGATCACTGATTGTGCTCGAGCGTATTCAACGACCGGCGTCAATCTTCTCTAGAAGGACTCTGCCAGGCCCGCGCAGGTTTGTCTCTGAGCACCGACGACAAGCGAGCGAGCATGATTCTAATTTGGATCCTCGCAGATTAAATAGTGCCACTTTCAAACAACAAAGCCGTACTTTCGTGCTCTGCGACCTGCTTTTGAGTTTGTGCAACAAATCCGAACGGAGGATGATGTTGCCACTAGCAGGGAACAGACGGAGGGAATATTGCTCGATAGATTTTGGGAAGATCCCTTGCGAGTCGATTCGACAAACAAAGGGGAGCATCGGAGAAAACATGCTACAAAATCCCCATGCAAGCCAGATGGAAAACTCCCGAAGCTGCGAGCAAGGAAGCAGAATATTGATTTTTGTGCTTCCGAAGTTGGAGCTCGTTATCTCGTTCCGCAGCCGATGTTGCCCACCGACGCATAATATCGTTTCCTACTCGTGATCCGTGTCTCCCCAGGTAGAGGTGTAATTTTGTTGAGGGACTATGGTGAAGAAGTTTCCCGGTTCTCCTCGCTGGGTCACGACTCCATCGTTTCAGGAGATTGATCCTGTTCTTCGACGAAAACAATGTGGAAACAACTCGGCCTCCTGTCAAAATCCTGAGACCACCTCCGAGCACTACAAGTCAAGGGAGGTGAAAAATTCATCGGCCGGCTCCGTTGGTCATTTTTTGAGTGGGAAGAGCTGTAGGAGAGGGGACCGCGTACTATCATCGTTTTTCGGATTAGCATGGTTTCGTTGGAGGGCGCCCCTCTTTCTCGCAGATGACTCTCATCACTTCCCTAAAAATAGTGGACCCGTTCAGAACGTCGGAAGTCTCGGATTTGCAGAAAATTAGCGAGAGATTGAGCCGGCGCTCGGAATTCGAGAATTCAAGCTCTCGCTTGGATCGAGGAAGGTGTACCTCCCGATTTGCATATAGTTGTCGTTGTTGTCGCCCTCGATTCTGCTTCTTCTGTCGTATTCGTCGCACTTCCGGGCGGTGCGTCGGTTTAGAGAAAGAGAAAGGCGAATAATGCATCGAACAACTGATGTTCCCGTTTCGCTTCCCATTGTCGACTTGGGAGTGGCGCGGTGCCGACAGCGGCGCGGCGGTGAAAACAGTAGTGGCGTAGTGTGGGCCATGCGAGCCGCAAACAGGATATGTTAATTATGAGCGCTAACACAAGAAGGCAGATGTCGCCGCCGGATTCGCATTCTACAGTGCTATTGTTTCAACTGGATGCGTCTCTTCTTTTGATTCGAACCCCGGGGATTCGTTCAATTCGACGACGCTCTCCAAGGAATTCACGGGCCACGCGAGGCGCGATCTACAAACGAGCTCCGGATCCACGAATCGACGAGACGGAGACTCCGTGAACGTGGCTCAGGGTTGGTCGCGAAAGGTAAGAACAAAAATCTATTCGATCCATGATTTGATCTCATCAGTCCTCGCGGAAGAGTTCGAATCACTGTAATCTTATTACAAATGTTTACTGAGTATCCATCCGTCGGATCCACGGTGCGGTCTAGAGATCTCCCGCTTTGTGAGCCGATCGGTTCCAACATCTCGCCTTTGGGGACGATGAGACTGCTCGGTCGCAGGCAACAAAAAAGACCGGCAAAAACGCTCCCGACCTTGGTATTTGTTGCAAACTTGAGCAAAAACCTCACGAGGTCATGGGCTCTGATCCGTCGCTACATGGGTAGCTATCTCTAATAGAGCTCGTACCTCTACTCCGTAGGGTTCATCGTGTCCGAATCCCGTCTAGCTCATGGTTTCGACAGCTCGAATTCGCCAGTCTGGCGCAGTACAATCGATTTGTGCTTGCCTCGACACAACAGCTACACTGCTGATGATTTCCAAATTTCCTTCCTCTCTTTACGCCAATGAAAGTTCAATACGGCGTTGAAGCCGAGATGTCGAGATCGGCTCATCGCCAACTCTTGTGGAACGGCATTCTCGATATACGCGTCTACGAAAACAGAACATCGGAATCGCCTGAATGTCGAACACCATATGGGCATTCCCATATTTCCAAAGAGTTTCGTTTTGACCCCTCTTTTTGTCGTCAGCTCAAGAATCGCAGCAAATTCAACTAATCGACTCGAGTTACACAGTTTGAACTGAATCTCCCCCGATCATAAACCATTGTTCTCTGGCTTTTTCGGATGTTCCTTCTTCTACCATTTCGATTTCCAAAGATGTTCTTTGGAAGATATTGGATTGAGGCGATTGCTGCCATTGAGTGTGAACTATTCCTGGAAATAGGAAAGCGAGGTTTTGCGTAAAAGTTGTGTTCTTGATTGGAACGAGCTAAGAAAGACTCCCGAACTTTTCTCGAATTAATTTGTAATCATAAATGGACGAAAGCGGGAGAACAATGAGAAGCTCTTCACGCTGGAGTCTGTAGGAAAAAAGATAGCACTTGAGCATTTTTTCGCGATTTTCCTCATTTTTTGCCCTTTTTGATGTAAAACCGGTCTCTGAAATAGAAATTAACGTTTTCCGAGTTCATTTTTGAGGTCAGGATCCCGCCTCTTCCGGATTCATGGTTCAGCATGTTTCATCATTGACGTCGTTTCTAGGGATTCCTCGCGCGCTGAATGGATGGACGGACAACCTCCACTAGTCGAACAGCTTCCGGGTGGTTAAGAAAATGGACGGGCAGCCTCCAATATGCGGGCGGTCCCTTATGTACGAGCTTGTTTCGAAGAAATGAAAAAATAGACGGGCAACCTCCAATATAGGCGCGGTCACTGATAGATGATCAGGTTTCGGGAGTTTAAAATAATAAACGGGCTGCCCTTCTAATGTAACTTTTACGGAAAGTCGCTTTTATGCGCCATTTATGCGCTGTACCAAAAGGTCTGGCACGATAGCCAGAATCGACCTCCACACCAGTGCCAGCTGCAAAAGTGGATGTTGTCGAATTTCGGGCAGAGAGAAACTTATTGGGAGCTTAAGATCGTGATTTGAATAATGATTTTCATATTGAGACGCCTGGCATGATTTGTTTCTCAACCGAGTTCCGCCGCTTCCTAGCGCGAGCGCCTCAATAGGTCCCAGGTCTTGTTATCATCGCTCTTTACACAGGCTCGATTCGCTCGTTGATAGTTTTCATCTTCTACAAAGAATCGGAGGTTCCTCGCTGAGTAAGAAAATTTGTATTTTCAATGCCAGGTCGCGAATTTCGGGCGCAAGCAATGCAGACTCCCTCCCTGAGTCCCTCCTGTGAACCCAAAGTAAGTGGATCCTGAATTCGCTCGGTAAACTTGATTTGATCAAATTACTTTCCGAGTCCTTCATCAAAGCTCCCCGCGCATAAAGTCAATGTCGAAGATGCACAAAATGTCCCCACCTCAAGGATAATCCGAAGTCGGCTGCGCTTTGTGTTAAATTTTGGTGCTTGTGCTGCTCCGGTGATGGCTTACGTTGTTGTTGGAAGATCGGCTAAAACCTGGAATATTCCGGAGCGAATTCCATATCCTTCCATTGAGGAACGGTGTTAGCGCACGCTGTGAGGGTGCTTCAACGAGATGAGCCCGTGTCTGGGACAAAAAGTTCGAAGTCCTCTTGTAGAATTGTCTTGAATCCATCGAATATATCATGACAGGCCGAAACCGCGACTCCGACTACTGTTTCCATTCCCGAGCACATATTGGTCCCAATCGATCGATCCGAATCACAATTAAACTCTATCAAAGGCGTGGCTTCAGCGGGTGACGGATTTTGAGATTTCTTCGACGAATCCTCGTTCATTTTGATTCGTTGTCGTCGGAATTTGAAAATTGATCCTCTCTGAGCTCGAGCTATTGATTTTTGGGAAACTGCAGATTAGGGGTCTCGCCGTTGTTAGCGCTTTGCAAGGCTGAGGGAAAAAGCAGAAGAATCCACCTCCGAGAGTTTCAACACGAGAGGTCCATGGAACCCCATCCGAGGATGTCTTCTCGATCAATTCTGATTGGAATCTTGATCAGGACACATTAATTCGAAGCCTCGAGCGCTTTGGGAGGTGGTATCTCTCTGTATTTTTCGATAGGCTCGACCCAGAGAACCGAATGCGAGAGTCGTACTTCTGGCCTTAGCCGAGTTTCGAAACTCAGGTCTGAAATGACTTTCGGGAGCGTCATCGATGGCAATCGAGGAAGTGAAAGGTTCAATATTCAGACGCTTTCGTTTCTCAGAACAATCGTGGATCGACATCAGAGTTCCATGAGGAGATACTTTCGATATTGCTCGGGAATCGTCCACATGAAGGGAAGTTACTGAAATAGTTTGGGCCATCGTACAGAGATTGCACGAGATACCCTGTCGGAGGTCCGGGGATACCTGGGAGATGGGATCGAGTTCTATCTCTGGGCAGCAGCCAAGGAGAGCAAGCCATGAAACTAGGGTGGGCAGCGGAAGTGAGAGATGACTATAGACATCCTTCCGCAGGTGTTTTCTAGAGTCTAGAGTGTTAATGGAAGGCTTCGCAGGAACCAAGTGTCTAGAAGTTCGGTCAGCTCTGAGGTTAAACTCCGACTCATTTCGATACAGCAAAAGGATGGTTTATCACTTATCACCCTCGCGTTGGATATGACTCTCATTCAAATTCCCGGACTAGTTCGGGTGAGCACTTTCACAAGCCTCCGCGAAGAACATGAAGCAACGGTCCTAGATTTCGGTTCAAGCACTGCCGTAATGGTTGTCTTGATGATCGCCGTAACGAAGAACTCTTCTCGTTCTCGTGGGATTCTCGATTCGTGAATCTGATTTGAACTTATCATGGCCCGCCATGTGCGCCTGTGAACTTTTCTGTGAATAGCCATGTTAATAAATTGTATCTGCCTGAAGCGATGAGCCTGTCAAATCCTTTATACATTCGAGAAACAGTAGCTCCGAGAACTTCCTCTGGACTATCAATAAAAAAAATACCCATGGAAATAGTTTGATGTATGAATTTCCATATATTTCAGCATATAAAATGTACATATACAATTGAAGCGAATCTGAAACGTGCTCCATTCGAAATTAATGCGGTTTTGCATATCGGACGGAAACATCTCTAGCGACAACGAGTAGCGCCTCATCTACTTGGCAGCTCCGGGTTTGGACTCGTGGGGCGCTGGGAGTCTCTCCCAGGACGGTTCAACTCCCCATATTTCTCGAGCGTACTCAGCAATCGTTCTGTCCGACGAGAATTTTCCGGAGGATGCGATATTGAGGAGAGCCATCTTCAACCATTTTTCCTGGTTGCGGTATGTTTCCGCGACTCTGTCCTGGCATTCCATGAAGGCTTCGTAGTCGGCGAAAAGGTAGAATCTGTAGAGAAAAAACTTTAGTTTCGAAGATGTTCCTCGACAGCCATGTTCGATGCAAAGCTTTCCAACCATTAGGCAATTGAGGGCCTCACCTGTCATGGTTCAGGAGGACATTGCAGACATCACTGAACATTTCAGGATCGGACGGCGAGAACAATCCTCCTTGGATTTGGTCGATGCATTGTTTGAGTTCGGGGATCCTGTTGTAATAGTCCCAGGCGTTGTAACCTCTCTTCTTGAGAGCCTCAACTTCATCGACAGTCATTCCGAAGATGAAAATGTTCTCATCGCCCATTTCCTCGCGCATTTCGACATTTGCTCCGTCGAGCGTTCCGATGGTCAAGGCGCCATTCAGTTGGAATTTCATGTTTCCGGTTCCGGACGCTTCGGTTCCGGCGGTGGAAATTTGTTCAGAAAGATCGGCGGCGGGGATGATTCGTTCCGCAAAAGTGACCCGATAGTTCTCCAAGAAAATCACTTTGAGTTTGTCGCCAACAACGGGATCGTTGTTGATCACGGTGGCGACGTGGCAGATGAGTTTGATGATCTGTTTCGCCATGTGGTAACCGGGAGCCGCCTTCCCGCCGATCATGAT